>OY755182.1:204012-650435 GCA_963576735.1 Bedellia somnulentella | reverse complement strand
TAATCCGTTGAGTTATAGTCTCCCGTGTCACTTTCAAACAGGGTGGGTCAGTTCAGCTTCAGGCAGAAACGTATGGGCTCAAAATTTTAAGGCCGTTGCCCAGCAGTAAAACACAGGCTAAATACAATAGCCATACAATGGCCGGAAATAAATGAATATAAATTATGTTAAACGAAACAGGTAGGTCCACAAATTCATTTATTCTGGAAGGTAAGCTTTTATTCCATTATTAATATATACATAGCTGTTTTAATACAGAGTCAAAGCTTTTGTTTCTACTTTAGTTCGTGGACTATATTTACACTAAAAACTGACTGTGTAATCTTCCCACAGACCATATAGAACGTTGACTACAGTAGGTCAATTATAGCCAGAACGGGTTAGTTAATTTCACCGGCTTTTTTTATTATGTGCAGTTAAAAAAGTGTTATACTTCGGTGAGTTGGGTAAAAATTATAAAAACGTATTTGTAAAGATAAGATATGATTTCGTAAAAAGAAAATTCGACAAGTTCTTCCCTAACTCTCTCCAGGTCTCGTCTTCGATGGATACTTCACCTATCAGAAGTACTCATTTTTGATATTCAAATTGTTTTTTATTAGTTATACAAATAGTTACACGATATAAATTAGCAATCAAAAAGTGCTTTTTACAACTCAACTTGTATCTATGATCGAGAATGTCTCTGATGAATGTGTATGGATACAATTCTACAATAGAAGATCTATGTAAACTACACCCACATTTACGACTAAATAAATGGTTTTAATGTTTTTTTTAATGAGTCTTGATGCACTGAGTAGTCATAGTGACATTTCGTTCCGAATTTGAATTTTAAACTAACCGTTCCATTTTATACGGAAAGTAAATTCTAATACTAAGAAACGTCATTGTATGTGTTTTTTTGCCATTGCAGGTTGCAGTCTAGTTTCGAAATTAGTATGTAGTTGTAGGGTTATATTACTTACAATCCAATCAATACAAAAGAGTAATTCTTGTCCGGCTGTTTTTATATTTATGTACTAGCTGACCCTACAGACTTCGTACTGTTAAAAGTGTAGACTTTCACGTCGTCAAACTGAAATATTTAACTGACCTGTTGAGGGTCTCTGTCATGGGATGAGAAAAAAGGTGTTTTTCATAATGTCCTCCCAATTTTTTTACTTTATAAATTTTAAATTTATAAGTATAGTAGTTTCGGCTGAGCATTGATTCTTAGTCAGTTAGTCTGTTTCACCATTTTTTAAGAAAATTTATTGATCTCTTAATTTTTCTGGGATAAAAAGTGTCCTATTGTGTTAATTGGGATCATTATCTGGCTTCCTGTAAATTTTATTTTAAATACGTTCTGTGAAGTAGTCTTCATTTAGCTACAAACACACAAACATCTAAACTTTCACATTTATAATATTAATAGGATAAGGCTTAAACATAAACTTCTCGCGCAGGTGACCTCGCTCGCCGGCCAGCGCAGCGTCTTGTCTTGCGCTTCATGCACGCGTGTAAATTTTGTTACGGAGTAATTTAAAAATTGTATTATCTTTTAAGATGTTTATTTAAATTAATTGATGTCAAGGACAATTTTGTTCTCAATTAAATACTCTCAATCAACAACATATTTATTTGGATAAAGATTAATGTTATGTTGATAAAACATTATGGCAATTATGCATTAAATTCGACCAAATTTATTTACCATAAAAATGGTTATAGTAAGTGAAACTTAAAAGTTAGACATATACTGTCGCGGGCATTTTTTTAGATCATTCAAAGAGAAATAATTCTTTAATACATTTTTTTTGGGTAACTTAAACCGTTTACGCAGCGCACACAACGGAAGCCTTACTATGAATAATTATCCCCGTTTTTGCTATATTATTCGCTGATAGTTTGCTCCTGTTGGTCGCAGCGTGATGATATATAGCCTAAAACCTTCCTCAATAAATGGACTATCCAACACAAAAATAAATTTTCAATTTGATCAGGTAGTTCCTGAGATCCTAGCGTTCAAACAAACAAACTCTTCAGCTTTATAATATTAGTATAGATCATCTTTATTTTTTTAAGAATTTATAGATATATGTGTAATTTATTAGAGTGATAATATGCTCATAATGCTAATTATATAGTATGCTGTGTAGTGTCGGTTTAGAATAGTACTACCTCATTTATTCCCGTGGGTGTTCGTCAGAGACGGCTAAGGGTGTGGGGCTTTTTTTAATGGTTATTTGGTTATTTGGTATACACTTTCATTTTGTAGAAGTTTTTTAGGAATCCGGAGCAGATTATCTTATGGAAGCTATGATACTATAAATCTGGGGGCACTACCGTGCCCCCGCCAAGTCGAGCTCGACGCACACACTGTCGTACCATCCTTTTCTGGAACCGTTTCGCCGCATTTTCAGGGCCCCATTCGAGAACCTCTGGAAAGGATTAAAACACTGAAATTTTCGTTACCTAGAAATTCGTAATCACACACTGGAAATTCAAATTTCAAGTCGGTAGATCAATTAATTCTGAAGTTAAGCTAATGCAAAGTTTCGCATTTTCGACACCGACTGACTCACTGATCATCAAGATAGAACTAGTACTTCCCATAGACCTAGAGAAATAAAATTTGGTACAGAGGAAGATTTTAACGCCCACATAAAGATAAAACTATCAGAACAAGGTTTATAAAAGATCTGGACTACCTGGTGACGCAGATGAGAAAACATAATAAGAGTGCTGCCAAACTATAAATAAGCGTATTTACGAGAAATAGTAGTCGATTAACTGTATTCTACTCAATAAATAAAACAATATTTTGTATTCTACTCAATAATTAAAAAAATATTCTGCCACAGGAAAACAAAAAAAAATCCTTAACGCAGACGTACTTTAAGGTATATTATTCCTTATTTAAAAACACAAATTGACGCGGACGAAGTCGCGGGGAACAGCTAGTTAATCCATACTAATATTATAAATCGGAAAGTGAGTTTGTTTGTTTATTTGTGCTTCTTTCACGCCGCAACTACCGAACCGATTGCTTTGAAATTTTGCAGACATATAGTTAGAAGTCCAGATTAAATTATAGAGTACTTTTATACCGGAATCACTAATGGATTTTAGCAGCGAAATCTTCAACCTTTTAGCTGAAACCTTATAAAAGAGCGCGGCGTTGTTTGCATGTTTACCAATAGATGGCGCTGTCGGTACTTTCTACATCGCGGTATGATTTCTTCTTTATTGGAGTATATAAACCCAAAATATATTACATCAACTTTAAAAAAAGTTAATTAATTGATACAGTTTACAGCATTGGTTCCGATAATTTTGGTATTTGTAACTTGAAATTATAATAATAGATCATCGTTACTTGCATTTTACGAGTCATGTACTTAGTTAGTCGCTGTGTTATCTTAATTGACTGTTGCTCGCTTTCTTTGGTGTCTTTAATTCCTTTCCATTTCCACTATTCTATTATATTGAAATATTTAAAAGATTTTAGGTTTTTCGCAGTAGGCTGTAGCGATGTGTAACTCACTCATTTTTAATGAGTATGAGTGAGGTCCTCGTTTTACCTCATGAGGTACTCGCGAGGTACCCCTCATTTGAGGCGAGGTAAACAGAATGAAATAAACTCAATGAACGAGTCAATTCCCGCTTTGCATTGAACTGAATGAATGAGGCAAACGGAGTTGGTGATCTGTGGTTGGATTGTAAGTCGAGCGCACTGGCTCAAAGGGTCTAGTAACCAGGGCCGTAAAACAATTATAAATAGAAAAAAAGCACTTCGGGCGGCGCCGACGGGAGCCGAACCGAGCCGATCACTGGATGCTCACTTAGCGCGCGAAAACTATGTGTGATTGTGATTCGATTATTGATAGAACATTAGAAGCTAACTGTATGTAGATAAAGATCATATTTGCTTGTACGAAATTCCTTTTGTTCATTCATTCCGTTTTCCCGCTCATTTCATTTAAATTTTCATTACGTATTTTGTTTTCAATTTGTTAATAAGTATTTTTATAATTTTGCTTTAGTTAATTTAATAAGTTGTTAAAGATTTAATTTTAATATCGCTTACATTTATCTAAATACCTACCTAATAAGTCTTGCGTTTTACATGTGAATGTGAAATTGTGAAAATTGTAAAAGTGTTTTGTGTATTTGATGACTATCGTTTCGTATGCATGGTGTTTAGCGTACTAACATTAACAATTGGTGTTGGTGGCATAGTGCTGGTGCTTCAATTGCTTATATTGTATATATTAATTTAATTCAGAATGGTTCCAACGGTAAAGAGATCGAAAACCTGGGAATTCTTTACAGACATGGGACACAACAAAGCCAAATGCACGTTATGCATGAAAATGTTATCATATAAAGGTGCAGGGCCCTATAATTTAACAAGGCATTTAAAATCATATCATCCGCTAGTGCTTGCCGGTATTCAGGGCAATCAAGATAATGTCAATCATATTAATACTCTTGTACCATCTACGATTCCAACTGGTAGTGGTACGGCTGTAATTACAGCTCAAGTTACGCTGCCGCAATCATCTTCTGCTAGCCAAAATGGATCGACAGCATCGACAGAGGTACACAGTAATGACCAGCTGCATTCTATTCATCCCTCCCCACGACAACAAAATACACAAATAAATACATATTTTTCCAGACCGATATCTCTTAAAAAACAAGAAAATGTTAATAAATTGCTGCTGAGTATGATAGTAAAAAATTACTTACCTTTTTCTATTGTAGACAACGAAGCCTTTAATGCCTTTTTACACGAATTGTGTCCCTCTTATTCGACGCCAACTAGAAAAACTATAAGCAATGGTCTTCTCTATAAATATTATAACTCTGTTAAAGAAGACGTTGAACAACAACTTGCAGAGGCTGAGTTTATTGCTTTAACCACCGACGCTTGGACTTCAGCTTCTCACGAACAGTATGTCGCAGTAACTGCTCATTTCGTAGATAAAGATACAAAGATAAAATCCTTTCTATTAGAATGTCTTCCTGATATTCAAAGACACACAGCACAGAATTTGGCAGACTTATTAAATAAAATATGTGAAGACTGGAAAATTCAGGAGAAAATTGTAGCGGTTACAGCAGATAATGCTGCTAATATTCAAGCTGCTATTTCGCTGCTCCGATGGAGGTCAATACCCTGTTTTGCGCATACGCTTAATTTAATAGTTCAGGTAGCCTTGACAGAAGTAAAAACTATACAAAGTAAAGTTAAGTCCATAGTAGAGTTATTTCGTAGGAGCGTTTTAGCTAGTGAACGTCTCAAATCAACTCAAAATCTGTTAGGAGAAAGGCAGTTGAAATTGAAACAGGACATTGTCACACGGTGGAACTCAACGTATGATATGTTTCAAAGAATTCTGGAGACCAAGAAGAGCGTCATGACTACCATCGCTACAGAATATCCAAATATACCAAATTTGACTCCAGGGGATATTGATATTTTGTACAATACTTGTGATTTGCTTAAGCACTTTAAATCTGTAACAGAAATAATGAGTGCAGAAAAACATGTGACAATATCACAAATAATAGTTTTAGCTAATTTGTTAAAAAGCAAATGTGAATCATTTATGGTTAAGGAAAATATTCCTGACGTAGTTGCAAGCATGTCATCCAAGCTCCATTCAGATCTCACTACACGCTTTAGAAATATAGAAGACCATAAATTATTTGCCGTTAGTACTCTACTCGACCCACGTTTCAAAAAGTTTGGTTTTCCAGAAGACAAGCAAAATAGCGTTTGTGTAGCAAAAACTAACTTGACAAATTTAGCTAGAGCAGTCAAAATATGGAATGAAACAGATACATTAACAACAGAATGTCAGCAAACTGAAACGAATGATACTCCCAGTATTTGGGATGATTTTGACACCAAAGTTATGGATACCATAAGAAATCAGAATCCAGCTGCGGGTACCATTATAGAAGTAGACAAATATTTCGATGAACCCCTTGTCAACAGAAAATCTAATGATTGCTTGGTATGGTGGAATACAAAAAAACATATATATCCGCGATTGTATGAAATAGTGAAAAAAATGTTTTGTATTCCAGCTACATCGACCCCGTCTGAAAGAGTTTTTTCTAAAGCAGGGCATGTAATAACAGACAGACGCAATCGTTTGCATGGTAATAAAGTACGCATGATTTTATTTCTGCACGCCAACATGTAAAAATGTTTAATACTTCTTATTTTTTTAATTGAAATAAACTTTCTATTACTGCAATATTCGTTTTTTTATTACTTTTTATTATTGATTTATTAGTCTACTGTGTTGTGTTGGCTTAGAATAGCACTACCTCATTTCTTCCGGTGGGTGTACGTAAGAGGTGACTAACGGAACGGTATTGGAGCTTTTAAGGGATTATTTTGGGCGATGCGGTTGGAAACCCATCACTAACCACCTATGTTTTATCACTTTTCCCCCACTTAACTTTCCAAAAGTGGCTGAAGAATTTCTTAATCCTTAACTCTGGCTACCCCTTCTAGGGATAGCTATGGCCGTGAGTATATGCATGTATGTATCTATGTAGTTTTTTTACTCACTTCGCTCCGTTTACTTCAACCCATTAATATCATTAATCTAATCTAAGACAAAATTAAATAGGTACTTTTTGTAAGAAAACGCTAAAATAAACTAATAGATATTTTTTTCCAACCAACCCAAACCCCTCAACCGCGCGACGTGAATATAATGTAGGTATCGACTCAACCTTTCAATTTTTATCGGTAACTCACTCAGTCACTTTGTCTATTGTGAGTGCTATGAGTTACTCGCGAGGTACCCCTCATTTGAGGCGAGATAAAGAGAATGAAATATACTCTTTGTACGAGTCAATAGTGAGGCGCGCGTAATGTTGCCGCTTCGCACTGAATGAGGCAAAATGAGTTCTAATGTTTTATATCTCATATTTATTTTATAAATAAACCTATTTACAATATTCAAATTTTGTAAATTCAAACAAACTTTCTATAACTGCTTTATTAGTTTTTTTACTCACTTCGCCCCGTTTACTTCAGCCCATTAATATCATTAAGCTAATCTAACGTAAAATTTAATGGGTACTACTTGTAAGAAAACGCTAAAATAAACTGACTAATCATTCCATCAAACTGACCCGACTCCTTCAACCGCGACGCGAGTATGATGTATGTATCGACTCAACCTTTCAATTTTTGTCGGTAACTCACTCACTCGCTTTGGTCTATTCGAATGCCTCGACTCGACTCGCGCCTCGAAAGAGTGAGGAGCTACGTGAGGTGGTTCATATTTCAAATACGAGGACTCCCTCATTTTCCCGCGACGAGGAACTCAAACGAGGTACCTCACGAGTGAGGGGCTCATCACTAGTAGGCTGAATAATAATTAGGTTAGTTTAGTGCGCTTTGTTCGTCGTTAGGGATATTTTTTGGTTCCTACAATTTTAGATTGAATTGTGTATTTTAAAGATTTCAGGTTTTAAGCAGTAATTGAATAATTGTTAGGTTAGGTTCGTCGCTTTGTTGGTCGTTTAGATTTTTATAGTTTACTCATATTTACGCAATGCCTCGCAAACGTAAATCTAATTTATCGAGCACCTCATATAAAGCTCGGGCAATGAAATCCTTTATATCCCTTACAACGCCCGCGGGAATATAAATGTATATAAAAAATAGAAGTTAAGATAGTGTTTTGGTATTTTGAATGTAAACCGGATGCAAAAAATGAAGTCCACGCGGACGAAGTCGCGGGCAAAAAGCTAGTAATATATAATACACATATAAATGATATTTAAGACTAAAAAACAATCATTTATGTTCCCATCCACTCGGTCAAGGCCGTCCATACACGGCTAGAAACACGTTACATAACATACATACATATACTCACGGTTATAAATCCCTTAACGGGGTAGCCAGAGCTTTGGAATGAGAAATTCCTCAGCCACTTTTGGAAGTTGATTGGGGAAAAGCTGGTAATAATAAATAAATGTTTTTGGTGACGGGTCTCCAACCACATCGCCCAAAAATCACTTAAGAAGCCCCTATACCCTTAGTCGCCTCTTACGAACACCCACGGGTAGAAATGGGGTAGTGTTATTCTAAGCCGACACTACACGGCAAACGTTACATAAGTACCTACGTTATTCAGATTCCACAGTTCTTTCTACTATTTTAATAATAACTTTCATATACCCACGGCTCTAAATACCAAAAAAGGGTAGCCAGAGCTTCAGACCTAAAAACTCCTTAGCCACATTTAGAATTTAATAAGGGACAAGATGGTAGAAATAAAGTATCGTCGGTGATGGGTCTCTTGCCGCATCGCCCAAAAGTCACTTAAAATGGCCCCATACCCTTAGTCGCCTCTTACGACAACCGTGGGTAGAAAGGGATAGTGACAATCTAAGCCGGTGCTACACGGCACAACAGGATAAAAAGTTAGAATAAGTAGCAATTATTATTATAATTAACTTCCATGCCTGTCTTTAATAAGGTTGTGTTCGAAATATGTTCCCACGTTTAAGTTAAATAAGAATTTGCTTTGTAATTATTTGGGTACTAATAATTGAACGGAAACAAACAATCAAGGTAATGGTAGGTCTGTTAAGGTTTTTTGGAGTTTCGTTTACTTATATACATACAATTATTTAATTATTTAATTCCCCATATTATTATCCTATTAACTTTATGATAAGAAGGATAACCCTACATACATACATATACTCACGCCATTAGTTCCCATTGGGGTAGGCAGAGACTATTGATCGCCACTTCGTACAATCCTGACAAACCTCTCTAGCTTCGTTTACATCCATCAATCTATAAATAAATAAATAAATAACCTGTACCAATTGTTTTTGTTCCTTGTTTTTATTAACGTAAATTCATAAACATACTGAACATACTTGAATTAAAGAGACTGAAATAAAAAAAAAATATATTTTTAATAAATTCTCAATCGAATGTTTAAAAAAGTACGTCAAACCGTCGTGGGCCTATACAATTTATAACAGTACAAGTATCAAATGTTACTATATAAATGTCAGTATATTGCCAAAATGGTGGACTATGGCCTAAGATCCATATTCAGGTAAAGTAAGAGCGTCCCCTAGATATAAAACTGAAGAATATCCGTATTATAAAACTCTGAATAGCTATTTGTTAACAAAACTGAAGTATTATTCACTAAAAGGAATACATGACCAAAAAGAACAACGCTTATGTGACACAATATTCAAAGGCTATTCACAATAAATTTTGCTCTCGGACTATTATCGTAGATTTTTCTCATACGTGATGTATTCAAACGTTATAGTCTAGGAGGCATATATCATTTTAAACGTTCGTTCGGCGTATCGATGAAATATGACGCCTAAAATACATAGCCGCTATTCTGAAGGTATTTTATGGTTTGCGGTCGAATTCTCATTTAAATTTCGTATACTACTATTTTTTTTTGATACCTTTTAAACGTTTTCCACGGGTTATCGTAAGGAGAAACGAAGGGTATTGATGCATTTTAAGTGATTTTTGGGCAATGCGGTTGGACCCATCACTAAAAACATTTATTGGACAGAAATTGCCCTACTTTACTTACATAATTGGATGGATAGTTTTCCGAGGAATTTCTTTAAGGGATTTCTAGCCGTGAGTATGTGTATCTGTGTGTGGAGGAAAAGGGAAGATCTTTTGCCAGGCGGTGGTATGCCTGGGGATCGCGGTCCAACTGTATTAAGTTGGAACTTGTATTATATAGTAAATGTTTTAGAAACTTCGATTGCGCGATGTACGATTTGTATGGCGAATCTTGATCTTGGTGTTGCTGTGGAATGTGATTCTTCTTGCACTGTCAGCGTTTCTATGTAGTGCTCGTCATTATGTACTGACAGCGCGTCGCTACATGTGTATTAAACGTTGTGACTTGTAGTTATAATATATTTTATTTTAATGGTTATTACAAACAACTATAATAGCTCAGTGTGAACCCATTTTATGTGACATTTTAATTCATATGTGTAGTTATTATATGAAAGTAGATGATGAATATAGAAAACATCGAGGAAAAAACGAACGCAAAAAACGTATATTCATATTTTCTATCATGGTCCAATTGGGATAATTGGCGTGGGCATAAGTATATTGTCAATGCGGGCTTCAGAAGATATGAAATGATAAAGATTACATGCATACTGCGAAGCACATTAACTTTTCCTTAAAATTAGGTAACATGACTTATCCTTACTCTCCGCTGAATTCCAACTACTTCACTACTCACGGTGTCAATTTTAGCGGAATCCGCCCACTATCTTTCCTGTAGGATAAATAGCTCATGTTTGACAGGTTATTTCCAGACTCTGTTTAGAAACTCCACTAAATAGAAACAATATAACGGGTTCTAAATATAAAAGGTATCGTGTGTCATCCTGGAATAATAAGTATTACTCTTAATCAGCAATAAAATAAACTATTAAACATAGGAAGAAAATATAACATATATAACAAAATATAACATTTCTTCCGGTGAATGTACGTAAGAGGCGACTAACGGTATTGGGGCTTTTAAGGGATTTTTGGGCGATGCAGTTGGAGACCCATCACCAACAACCTTTATTTCACATCGTTTCCCACATGTATGTATGTTTGTTGGGATAATAAATCGAATTGATTACCGATACAGTATATATTATTGTCAGTATCAAAGCTTCTTTAAGATAATCATCTATAAAATTCCTAAAGGAACAAAAAAAAACCCTGACCACTCAATAATTATAATTTTTGGTAGTGCTGTGTCTATATAGTTACAAAAATACTCACCCGTTTCTTCCGCGGTTGTCACAGGGGTCATCCCTAGGAGGGCTATTTAAGTAATTTTGGGTAATATGGCTGGAGATAAAATATAAAGTACAAAAAAGCATGAATGAGAATATTGATTTATATGTATAAACGAAGAGAGATTTGCCAGGATCGAACAAAGTGGCGGTCGATAGTCTTTGCCTACCCCAATGGGTAATGTATGTATAATTTGCGTGAGTATATGTATACATATACATACATACATATACTCACGGCTATATTTCCCTAGAAGGGGTAGCCAGAGCTAAGGAATTATTTATTTATTTATTTATTCCAAAAAACATAATCATTACAGGCATAAACCTAATGCGATAACATTTTAAATTAAATTTTAACATATTAAATTTATGGTATTCTCTTACTTATTGTAACATAAATATTTAAATTCCTCAGCCACTTTTGGAAGTTGAGTGGGGAAAAGTTGGTAAAATAAAGGTTTTTGGTGATGGGTCTCCAACCGCATCGCCCAAAAATCCAATAAAAAGCCCCAATACCCTTAGTCGCCTCTTACGACACCCGTGGGTAGAAAGGGGTAGCGACATTCTAAGCCGGCACTACACGGCCTTACGGCAGTATATGTATGTATGTATTATTACCAATCACTTAAAAAAAACCATACGTTTTCAGAAAAATATATAAACTTCTAAAAGTTATTCTAAAATGACATCCCACGCCATAAAGCAAAAAATCATATTATATTGATTTCGAGCAAAAAAACGTTTCCAAGCAATAATATAGTAGGCGGTGCCGGGTTCGATTCTCGCAATTACTCAAATGTCAATTCCATTTCGATAATGGCTGTCGCTCAATCATTTCAAAATGGCTGCCTTTTTCTTACATTTTATTGGAAAGATGTTTCGTTTGGAAATGTAGATGAAATAATGTGAGGCTTTAGACGAGAGTATAGTTTGAGATTATTAGCTTAGCGCCGTGTAGTGTCAGCTTAGAATATCACTACCCCGATTCTACCGATGGGTGTACGTAAGAGGCGACTAACGGTATTGGGGCTTTTAAGGGATTTTTGGCCAATGCGGTTGGAGACCCATCACCAACAACCTTTACTTTTACCATCTTTTCCCACTCACATTTCCAAAAGTGGCTGAGGAGTTTCTAATTCCTTAGCTCTGGCTACCCCTTCTAGGGATTTATAGCCGTGAGTATATGTATCTATGTATGTATGATGTGAGGCTTTGGTCGTTGACTTTTGGTAGAAGCCCCCATTATTAGCTAAAAGGGTTGCAGTAGTACAATCAATATCCTATGTCGCATCTTGTGACACCTATGGGAAGAAATGGGATCGTTATATATTAAGCCAGACTTTCACGATGATGTCCGTGGCTGAGTGGATAGTTGACTAGCTTCTCGGTCTGGAGCTTACGGGTTCGATCCCCGCTGAGAGCAACACTTATGTGTTCAGCATTAATGATTGTTTCTTAGTCTTGGATGTTATTTATATAAGCATAATAATAAAGCATAAACGTTCACGCCGAATATCCCCGAAGGGGTTGGCAGAGGTACTAATACTTCTGAACATTACGTGACTTTGTCACCTGGTGTTCAGAGTACCCACGTTGTGCATGGACAGTGTACTCACGTGATACGGGGCAGGCCTATCGCCGATATTTATATGTGTTCATATATTATAAAATATACCGTTGACTTAGTTTCCCATAGTACAAGTTCTACTTAGTTTGGGGCTAACTTGATCTGTGCCTGTGTATAACATGTCCGTATAATGATTCATTTATTTAACTTTATAGCTTTCATCTAATTCATGTGAAACAATTAAATATTAGTTCATCACGTTTCATTCATGTGTGCTGTGTAGAATAACACTACCCCAATTCTTCCGGCGGGTGTACGTAAGAGGCGACTAACGGTATTGGGGCTTTAAAGGGATTTTTGGGCGATGCGGTTGGAGACCCATCACCAACAACCTTTATTTTATCATCTTTTCCCCACTTAACTTTCCAAAACAACAGTGGCTGAGGAATTTCTGATTCCTTAGCTCTGGCTACCCCATCTAGGGATTTATAGGCGTGAGTATATGTATGTACGTTTCAAAAAATAATTTACCAAGTACATCTTAATTTTTTGACATGATCAATTTACTGATTATAGCTAACCTTCAATGTGATTGAGTATTTTTATAGCACCCGGAAACCCTGAATACACTCATGGGAAATAAGAGTAATAACTTTTAAGGAAAACTTTATCAAAAATATATGACGTAGGCAATCGCTGATGCTGATGCTGTGTAGTGTTGGCTCAGAATAACACTACCCCATTTCTGCCGGTGGGTGTTCGTAAGAGGCGACTAACGGTTTTGGGGCTTTAAAGGGATTTTTGGGCGATGCGGTTGGAGACCCGCCATCACCAACATCCTTTATTTTGCCATCTTTTCCCCACTCAACTTTCCAAAAGTGGCTGAGGAACTTCTAGTTCCTTAGCTCTGGCTGCCCCTTCTAGGGATTTATAGCCGTGAGTATATGTATGTATGCATATCGCTGATGCTGTATATACTTAAAAGATTGGCAGAGATACTGCCGTTTGAATATAATATAAAATTTTACCACCTAGTGTTGCGGATACTTACTATAGGGTCCATATTAGCTCACATAAAATTCTAAATCATATTTGTCGTCATAATTTTATTTTTCATACTTTCTTTATTCATACATTTTTAATACTAACAGTGGAGGTCATAACAGTTAGTGATCATATTTTTTTAATTAATACTGTTACAACTAAGAATATTTTCAAAACTATTTTTTTCCATGTATTTTTTTGTTATAATACTCAATGGTCATATTATTTTTATTAATAATATTGCATACATACATACATACATTTACTCACGGCTATATTTCCCTAGAAATATAATAATATCGTTACTACGATAAACAAGCAAGCATGCATGCAAATAGGCATGAATCATTAACCTTACGAGTACCTAACCTAACTTAATGAGACCTAATTTTTCTTTGCCTGCGACCCAACCAAGCAGGGGGCGCAACCCCCTTGCACCCCCTTTACATGTAACCAAGCATGTAAGCATGCAAACAAGCAAGCAAATATAGATAAAAATACATATAATTAATAATATTTTTTTAAATATTAGACTAAAAAAAATTATGAATAATATAGTTATTTATTGAAATTATTATATTGTCGGTCATTAGTAAAAACAAATATATTAAAACAAGTTTTATTAAATACAAAATGTATAATTTGTGATATTATGAATTTCGATGATTATATTTTTTTTATATTTATGACTTGATTTTTTTGCGAAGACTGATCATTATGATTTTAAATGGTTTGCGAAATATTTTCGGACCTCCGATGATAGGAGTTAAAAAGTTATGTAAGAGAAAGAGCACTCCTTACTATAAATGCTACTAGTGGACCACCTTAGTTTCACATTAAGAAATATATAAAAAAAAACAGTTTATTAACACACCAAAAATTACAGATACATAGTAAATTGATGATCCTTTCACTAGGCGGAGCCTGCATCGCGGGGATCTGTAAAACAAAATAACAAAATATCCAATAATGTAGGTTTTTGATTATGAAAGATTTCACATTATCATTTCAGCACTTTCGAAGATAAGTCCTCACAAACGTACAAAGTTACACCGTTTATAAAATTAGTATAAAAGAATACATAATGCATTATGCTTGGTAATGTATTCCCGTGATAGATGATAGGTTGGTCGGCGTTTTCGCATAACAAGTACAACTTAGTAATTTTATTGGTCAAGAAAAATTAGAGCCGTGTAGTGTCGGCTTAGAATGCCGTGTAGTATCGGTTTAGAATAACTCTACCCCATTTCTACTCGTGGGTGATCGTAAGAGGCGACTAAGGGTATAGGGGCTTTTTAAGTGAATTTTGGGCGATGTGGTTGGAGACCCGTCACCAAAAACATTCATTATTACCATCTTTTCCCCAATCAACTTCTACCTACTAAAATAAAAGCTCTGGCTACCCCGTTAAGGGATTTATAGCCGTGAGGATATGTATGTTTATATGTAATTATAAATGTGCTTCGATTTACGTACTGTTTTATTTTGATTTTTCGCTGATTCATCTGTCGATAAATACTGAGAAAATCGGAGGTTTTGTTGTCAATCACAAACTAAAATTCATTCATTAATCAGCATTATCATAATATGCTCTCCTATCATAATAGACCTCCACTGCGGACGAAGGTCCTCCTTCTATGATCTCCACAAAACGGTCGGTACTATGCTGCCGTCATCCATTGGCCTCCCTCAGCTTTCACCAAGTCGTCGGTTTCTCTTGTGCCACTTTTACCCACACACATTTACTCACACCGACTCTCTCAGTTCGTGTCTTAATAAAATTTCAAACATAATAATAATTTCCGTCAAAAACTGCCATCTGAACGACCACAAATTTAAAAGTCACACAAAAAGGCGAACAAAAACGGTTTCAGTATGAATAATATATAAAATGGGATCCCGGCGAGCGATAAAGATGGAATATAGAAATAAGTCTTCTTACGCTTGTAATCTCTCTGAGGAGAGAAATTTGACGAAAAAATTATGTCTGAGGTTTTCGGATGGTGGCACACTGAACACATATACTCGTAACATACATACATACATACATATACTCACGGCTGTAAATCCCTAAAAGGGGCAGCCAGAGCTAAGGAATTAGAAATTCCTCAGCCACTTTTGGAAAGTTGCGTGGGGAAAAGATGGTAAAGTAAAGGTTGTTGGTGATGGGTCTCCAACCGCATCGCCCAAAAATCCCTTTAAAGCATCAATACCGTTAGTCGCCTCTTACGTACACACACCGGAAGAAATGGGGTAGTGCTATTCTAAGCCGACACTACACAGCAAATAAGTATTCGTAAGTATCTTAAAACTCAGACTCAAACGTGAATAACGTCACAATTCTTCTGAACATCATGAGCCAATATTATCACCTGATACTAAGAACTTCTATAGTGATTTTTCAGAAACACACTGATACATGACTAAGTAAACCTTAGCCACGGGAGTTTACTTAAGAGGTCGTCCCTGACCGATGGCAATCACGTTAATTAAGCACACATATTAGTTGAGAAAAAACAAATTGGTGTAAGCCCGATCCGGGATTTGAACTCATGCCTGTCTGCATGAAAGGCTTGGGTTCAGCCCTTTAACATTTCAGTTGCGTAACTCTTTAGGCTATGTCAGTGACTCCGGTTCTTATTTCTACAGTCACAAGTCAATGAATTGTACTAACTTGAATATTTAGATTCTTAATACATCATTATAATCACATACATACATGTATGTGATGTATTTTGCCGTGTAGTGTCGGCTTAGAATAACACTACCCCGTTTCTACCGATGGGTGTACGTAAGAGACGGCTAACGGTATTGGGGCTTTTAAGGGATTTTTTGGTGATGCGGTTGGAGACCCATCTCCAACAATCTTTACTTTGCCATCTTTTCCCCACTCAATTTTCCAAAAATGGCTGAAGAATTTCTAATTCCTTAGCTCTGGCTACCCCTTCTAGGGATTTATAGCCGTGAGTATATGTATGTATGTATGTACATACATGTACACACGGCCATAAATCCAAAAAAGGGGTAGCCAGAGCTTCATAGCGAGAAATTCTTCCGCCTCATTTGGAAGTTGATCGGGGAGAAGATGGTAGAAATAAAGTATCGTTGGTGAAGGGCCTAGAAACCACTTAAGAATCCTCATTTCTTTAGTCACCTTCGACACCCGTGAATATAAAAGATTTATTTGCCAAGTAACAGATTACACCATTTGTACTTAAACTAAAGATCATTGTTTTACAAATTGTAATTTATAATGCAGCTATTCTTTAGCTTTTTATGACATATTAAGAGGTCGAGTAGAAAAACAAAAGAATATTTTTTCTTGTGGCTTGTAGTACAAAACAAAACAATAAAACTCGTGTACCTAAACTAGGCCGGGCCTGTATCTTAGGTACTAGTTTTTTCCCATTTATTTCATTAATTATTACATTTCAATTTAGGTATAAAGGGGTAGTAACATTCTAAGCCGGCACTACACGGCATCATCATTATCATCATTCAAAATTCAACTTTTAAGGTTCGGTATCCCACAACTTAACATTTTAGGAGTCGGTGGTTTATCATCGTAATTTTTAAAGTACCCGCACGAAACACAATAAACTTTCGAACGAAAAAACGTAATAGTGTTTTTACGCGCGCTTTGGAACCAACCCGCAGTAATGATGTCACCCGACAGATAATAATAATGTTTTCTACGGCTGTCGGCTGTCGGCTTAGAATAACACTACCCCATTTCTACCCGTGGGTGATCGTAAGAGGCGACTTAGGGTATAGGGACTTTTTAAGTGATTTTTGGGCGATGTGGTTGGAGACCCGTCACCAAAAACATTTATTATTACCATCTTTTCCCCACTCAACTTTCCAAACGTGGCTGAAGAATTTCATATTCCTTAGTTCTGGCTACCCCTTCTAGGGATTTAAGGCCGTGAGTATATGTATGTATGTATGTATTATGAGAAAATTAAGGATTGGACATTCGAAAATAATGTTTTAATAATTATGGTACAGGAATGATTTGACATACTTTAGAACTCCGTTATATTTTATCCATTAACTATGCTGGATTGTGTATCATGTTTTCCCACTGTAAACAACATTGTCTCTGCTTACCCGAAAGGGCATAAAAGATGAGGTTTGAGTAAGTAAATAATCAAGCTCTCTTTATTGCTGATATATACCAGCTTTTTAAAATATTTTTACGCGGAATTACTCATATAGACTCATAAGAAAACTCGAATGATGTTCTAAAAAAAGGATTCTTAAAGGTTTACGAACATCCCACTTAGCTCGGAAGGCTGTTTGCGATGTCGGCACGTGTACGAAGTAATAATGTTTAGGTGATCCGAACTGAATTGATATAGAGTTCCTGTGGGAATGCTTCACGAGCGAATGGGAAATTTATGCATAGGTGTGATAAAAATGCCTTTTCCTTAACAATATAAGATTTTTGTGCAGGTATGTTTCGATTATTTTATTAATTGTTATTAAGAGAGTTAACGTTTTTAATTTTTATGACTATTACAGGCACAAAAAGAGCAAGAAGGAAAAGATTGACCAATTTAAATAGATTTCGAGAGATTTGCCAAGATAGTACAAAGTTGCGATCGATAGGGTGTACAATCCCCAATGGGAACAAATGGCTTGAGTAAATGCATGTATGTAAGTTAATTTCAAAATATATTGTTGAACAATGTCACGTTTACATACACTGACAGAGTAATAACTAGTAATAAGCCATCTCATTCTGCAAGGGCGACTTAGGGAAAATAGTATAGCGATACCAAATATGATGATACACAATTACTGGTTATTTTATAGATTATCAAAGGCCTGAATATACATACATACATACATGTACTCACGGCTATAAATCCCTTAACGGGGTAGCCAAAGCTTTGAAATGATAAATTCCTCAGCCAATTTTGGAAGTTGATTGGGGAAAAGATGATAATAATAAACGTTTTTGGTGACGGGTCTCCAACCACATCGCCAAAAAATCACTTAAAATACCCCTATACCCTTAGTCGCCTCTTACGATCACCCACGGGTAATGGGCTAACGGGAAATGGGGTAGTGTTACTCTATGCCGTGTAGTGTCCGCTTAGAATGTCACTACCCCTTTCTACCCACGGGTGTCGCAAGAGGCGACTATGGGTATTGGGGCTTTTTATTGGATTTTTGAGCGATGCGGTTGGAGACCCATCACCAAAAACCTTTATTTTACCACATTTTCCCGACTCAACTTCCAAAAATGGCTGAGGAATTTGTCATTCCTTGGCTCTGGCTACCCCTTCTAGGGCAATATAGCCGTGAGTATATGTATGTATGTTACTATATTTTACAGATGTTTTTATTTGTAGCTGCGTAGTTTAAGCTCAGAATACCACTAACCCTAGTCTTTTGCGGTGTCATACTTGGCTATTAAAGGTAAGGAAATTATGTGTGATCGTTGGGCGATGTAGCTAGGGCCTCTTGTCATATCAACCATTAATAGTTGCATAATCTTTTCCCAACTATAATTCCAAAATAACCGAGGTACAAAACTACTCACGAAATTCAGGGCAATACTCCATCGAGGCTATAAATCCCAAAAAAGAGGTGTCCAGTGCGTTAGAATAGAGAATTCCTCAGCAACCTTAATAAAATATTTATATTTTATTCATCTATTTTCATAATGTTATACTTATAGTTCTTTATACATACATAGATATACTCACGGCTATAAATCCCTAAAAGGGGTAGCCAGAGCTAAGAAATCAGAAATTCCTCAGCCACTTTTGGAAGTTGCGTGGGGAAATGATGGTAAAATAAAGGTTGTTGGTAATGGGTCTCCAACCGCATCACCCAAAAATCCCTTAAAAGCTACAATACCGTTAGTGCCTCTTACGCACACCCACCGGAAGAAATGGGGTAGTGCTATTCTAAGCCAACAGTACACAGCTTCTTTATGTAGTTATGATAACCTTTTTATAGACTATCTTGAAGCCCTTGAGTAAGAGTAAGGAGTCATGGCATAGGTAAAAGGCTTAAGCAAAAAGTCATACCTCTAAAAAGTGTAGGTAAAACGCTACACATACCTGACTAGTAGTTTTAACCGACCTAGTTTCCACCCACTTCTTATTATTACATGCATTATGCATCTGACAGGTAAACAAATCATGGGATTACAAAATAGCGCGGTCATTCAACTGAAAATATGTTTACATTAACTGAACTTACGAGTATGGAGCGGTGGAAATATTGCGAAGTTTTCGGAACGAATAACTAAGCGGCGAGTTAATGGATGCATATTTGAGCTGCTTTGCAAAGATAATTATATCTTATATGTAGTCTCACTTGTTTGTATGCTTTATTAAGTTACAACATACATACATATACTCACGGCTATATTTCCCTAGAAGGGGTAACCAGAGCTAAGGAATTATACATTCCTCAGCCACTTTTGGAAGTTGAGCGGGAAAAGATGGTAAAAATAAAGGTTTTTGGTGATGGGTCTCCAACCGCATCGCCCAAAAATCCAATAAAAGCCCCAATACCCTTAGTCGCCTCTTACGACACCCGTGGGTAGAAAGGGGTAGCGACATTCTAAGCCGGCACTACACGGCAAACTGAACTCAGTCTTCTGCATAAGGAGCAGTTAGGTTCCCACTAAGTTGTTAATGTTATAAGAAAAATATAAACTTGAAAATTAATGTAAGTTCATACATTTAACGTGTTATATTTTAATGAAAACGTAGGCGAAGTTTGGCGATAGGCTTGCCCCCCATCACGTGATTGCACGGTCCAATTAAAACGTGGATACCCTGAAAATCATACATACATACATACATATACTCACGGCTATAAATCCCTTAAAGGGGTAGCCAGAGCTGTGGAATTAGAAATTCTTCAGCCACTTTTGGAAAGTTGCATGGGGAAGAGATGGTAAAATAAAGGTTGTTGGTGATGGGTCTCCGACCGCATCGCCCAAAAATCCCTTAATTACACCCACCAGAAGAAATGGGGTAGTATTATTCTAAGCCGACACTACACAGCGCTACACAGAACATCAGGTGATACGAATCTCACGTGATATTAGGAAAGTATTAGTACCTCTGTCATCCTTTCGTGGATTTACGGTGTGAACTTTTGAGATATTCTACTTACTTACATGTGAACGTTCCCATACTTTTTATAAGTCCAAAGGCTTATGATTATCAACATAATAAAAAGGGCTTACTAGTTTGCAAGTAGTGAATGGCAGTTCCATTTACCTTTGAATGATAGAAAGTAAGGGCCGGCGCTGACTGCCGGCATGGCATGGCAAAGGATTTCGGT
Organism: Bedellia somnulentella; assembly: GCA_963576735.1. Classification (NCBI taxonomy): domain Eukaryota; kingdom Metazoa; phylum Arthropoda; class Insecta; order Lepidoptera; family Bedelliidae; genus Bedellia; species Bedellia somnulentella. The sequence goes on along the minus strand of OY755182.1, from coordinate 629,662 downwards.
ACAGAAATAGCATTTTTAATCTTATTACCATGCGTATAGAATTCATTTTGACACAACGATGCCGAGGGAGGCCGCGGTAGGACAGAACGTCGGCATCGTTGTGTCAAAATAAAGTAAAATGAATTCTATACTCATGGTAATAAGATTAAAAATGCTATATCTGTACCGAAATCCTTTGCCATGCCATGCCGGCAGTCAGCGCCGGCCCTTACTTTGAGTAAGAGTAAGGAGTCATGGCATAGGTAAAAGGCTTAAGCAAAAAGTCATACCTCTAAAAAGTGTAGGTAAAACGCTACACATACCTGACTAGTAGTTTTAACCGACCTAGTTTCCACCCACTTCTTATTATTACATGCATTATGCATCTGACAGGTAAACAAATCATGGGATTACAAAATAGCGCGGTCATTCAACTGAAAATATGTTTACATTAACTGAACTTACGAGTATGGAGCGGTGGAAATATTGCGAAGTTTTCGGAACGAATAACTAAGCGGCGAGTTAATGGATGCATATTTGAGCTGCTTTGCAAAGATAATTATATCTTATATGTAGTCTCACTTGTTTGTATGCTTTATTAAGTTACAACATACATACATATACTCACGGCTATATTTCCCTAGAAGGGGTAACCAGAGCTAAGGAATTATACATTCCTCAGCCACTTTTGGAAGTTGAGCGGGAAAAGATGGTAAAAATAAAGGTTTTTGGTGATGGGTCTCCAACCGCATCGCCCAAAAATCCAATAAAAGCCCCAATACCCTTAGTCGCCTCTTACGACACCCGTGGGTAGAAAGGGGTAGCGACATTCTAAGCCGGCACTACACGGCAAACTGAACTCAGTCTTCTGCATAAGGAGCAGTTAGGTTCCCACTAAGTTGTTAATGTTATAAGAAAAATATAAACTTGAAAATTAATGTAAGTTCATACATTTAACGTGTTATATTTTAATGAAAACGTAGGCGAAGTTTGGCGATAGGCTTGCCCCCCATCACGTGATTGCACGGTCCAATTAAAACGTGGATACCCTGAAAATCATACATACATACATACATATACTCACGGCTATAAATCCCTTAAAGGGGTAGCCAGAGCTGTGGAATTAGAAATTCTTCAGCCACTTTTGGAAAGTTGCATGGGGAAGAGATGGTAAAATAAAGGTTGTTGGTGATGGGTCTCCGACCGCATCGCCCAAAAATCCCTTAATTACACCCACCAGAAGAAATGGGGTAGTATTATTCTAAGCCGACACTACACAGCGCTACACAGAACATCAGGTGATACGAATCTCACGTGATATTAGGAAAGTATTAGTACCTCTGTCATCCTTTCGTGGATTTACGGTGTGAACTTTTGAGATATTCTACTTACTTACATGTGAACGTTCCCATACTTTTTATAAGTCCAAAGGCTTATGATTATCAACATAATAAAAAGGGCTTACTAGTTTGCAAGTAGTGAATGGCAGTTCCATTTACCTTTGAATGATAGAAAGTAAGGGCCGGCGCTGACTGCCGGCATGGCATGGCAAAGGATTTCGGTACAGAAATAGCATTTTTAATCTTATTACCATGCGTATAGAATTCATTTTGACACAACGATGCCGAGGGAGGCCGCGGTAGGACAGAACGTCGGCATCGTTGTGTCAAAATAAAGTAAAATGAATTCTATACTCATGGTAATAAGATTAAAAATGCTATATCTGTACCGAAATCCTTTGCCATGCCATGCCGGCAGTCAGCGCCGGCCCTAAGTAGTTTTTAGGGTTTCGTACTGAATATGTATTACGTAACTCAATTATTGAGATTTCGGTGTGTATTTATTTTAAAAAGTCCTAGATTGCTTTACCACTCGATACCTTTAAAATTTCCAAGATTCACTAAAATCCTCAGGTGTTGCATTACACTTGTAAATGAGAGTTGAGTAGCCCTTAATTAACTATTTCCGAGTAAGCGAATGTTTACTCTTTGAACTAAGTGTTTTGAAGAACGTTGAGAGGTACATCTTGGTTCACTATACACTAAAGTTGAGACTAAAATGGACGTTGAGCTTGTTTTTGCTTGCATTATAGAACTGATGGTATTAATACATTTGAATGGTTGGAGAAAAGATGTATTTGCAGCCGATCTTTTATTTCTTTATGCCGTGTAGTGCCGGTTTAGAATGCCACTGGTTCTTTCTACCCACGGATGTTGTAAGAGGCGACTGAGGGTATTGAGCTTTTTAAGGGGTTTTTGGGCGATGCGGTTGGAGACAATGGGTCTTTTGGAGCAAGGATACTTTATTTCTACCTTCTTGTCCCCTATCAACTTCCAAATGTGACTGAAGAGTTTTCGACTCTGAAGTTTTGGCTACCCTTTTTTGGGATTAATGGCCGTGAGTATATGTATGTATGTATATATGTTTTTATTTCTTTCCTGTTTGACCTCCTCCTAAAGTGTCCTGGTGATAAAGATCAATCCTGAATCGATGAACAAGGAACATGAGGGTCATCAGAAGAAAGTTTTGAGTCTCTTTGTTCATTTAAAATAGTATTTTATGTATTTCTCACATTTTAATAAGTTTTAATATTTTAAATGTATGTTACACAACATTTTATTTTTCCGTTTCATATTTATTTCAATCCATTTCAAATTAATATATTTTTATTTACTTTATTATTATATTATTTTATTTACGTTTGGATGTTGAGAAGCGAAAATTGAAAAACTGGGGATTGGAGAAAAAAAGATTGGATGGGAAAAAAAATAATTATTAATTTAATTCTTACAAAATCGTATCAAGAATAACGTGAGGGTGGTCATCTTAGCCAACTTTAAGTCGAAAATAGTTGGCAAATAGTTAAGTGTTAAATTATAAAGGGATTTAACACGAAGTGCGAGAAGCCTCCTATTAGTTCCCAACATAAATCAGAATTGCTGACTATTCACTTTAATTAAGTATGCTTACTTCAATTCACTGGTTCAAGTACTAAAGAGACTAGACATAGATATCGACATGATAGTCCAGTGGGTAGAACACCCGCCCGTAAAACAGAAGAGCGTGAGTTCCAATCCTGGGACGGGCCTACACCAATTTGTCTTTTCTAAAGTCATATGTGTGGTTAATTTATCATGGTTGCTAACGGTGAGGGAAAACATCGTGAGGAAACCCACATGGCTGAGTTGTACTTAGTCATGTGACAGTGTATTCGTACAAAACGGCGATAGGCCTGCCCCCTATCACGTGAGTACACTGTCTAAGCAAAACGTGGGTACCTTCTCTGGAAACTAGATGGCGCTTGCCATGTGAGTTCAGGAGTATTGGTACCTCTGCCAACTCTCCCTTCGGGGATAAACGGCGTGAACGTTTATGTTATGTATGTTATGTTACATAGATATCTGAGTATGTATGGTTTCTTAATGGTTCGGAAAGCAGCAGACAACCCATTAGAAAGTCCAATGAATGATTGGAACAATACATTCTTGAAGCCCTACCCTAACTCTTCCTTAACAACACCCTTGGGAAGACATGGGTTAGTGCAATTCTAAGCTGACAAGACACTATAAAGCTTTGTTTCTTTGATATTGTGTAAATTGTACATAAAAATAAAATGGAACCCTATGTATCTATATATAAAACACAATATCTCTCGACTCAGTCTTCCATATTAAACCTCATTAGATCCATACCAACTGTACAAGTAAAGCCACGTATTCAGATCGTCTAGTGAGATAGTCCGCTGGTGTGATGTGAGGAAATTACTTGGTTTATCTAACTTTGATATCGTCTAGTCGATCCGAAGCACCCGAACACCTTTCGTAGCTATAAACTGGCTTTATTACCAGTCTTTATGACTTTCGAAAGAATGAGACTGAAATTTGTCGATTGTATGAGATTATTTGTAGATACTTCTAATGACTACTAACTGTAGCTGTGTAGTGTCGGCTTAGAATAGCACTACCCCCTTTCTACCGGTGGGTGTACGTAAGAGGCGACTAACGGTATTGGGGATCTTAAGGGATTTTGGGCGATGCGGTTGGGGGTCACCAACAACCTTTATTTTGCCATCTTTTCCCCTCTCAACTTTCCAAAAGTGGCTTAGGAACTTCTAGTTCCTTAGCTCTGGCTTCCCCTTCTAGGGATTTATAGCCGTGAGTATATGTATGTATGTTAAATTACATAATTAAATACTACTATACCACAACCATTCATAATATCAAACAGTCTGTCTATTCAATAAGCATAATATAATGGCAGTAAAATAGTCATTTAATTCACCTGAAACATATAAATATCGTAGCCAAAATAGAGTCGGTAAATCATTGTAATACACAGCTTTCGTTACTCATTACTCTGAAACTCAACCCAACTTAAACTAAGAGCTTTCTCAGCTTTATTCCTAGTGCCATAAGGCTCATATTCGCATAGTTTTCGGTTAGTTAAAGTTTGTGTTTCTTGGTCTCATGTGTTGTATCTAGGCCTTAGTCGTTTGCGGTGTACCGCTGACTTTATGTTGTGAAAATTACACCAATTTAGCTAAAAACAGGAAATTGCATTCGTGGGATCTACTAAATGGGATCTTGGTTAAGAAAAGCAATACCTCTTGTTTGTATATGACAATTTTGTTAAAATTTAAAAGACATTATTAATCACTATTCATACCCAATTAAATTCACCGCAATGGTACATTACGGTAAATATGAGACACATATGTACACATATACACACGGCTATAAATTCCTAGAAGGGGTAGCCAGAGCTAAGGAATAAGAAATTCCTCAGCCACTTTTGGAAGTTGCGTGGGGAAAGGATGGTAACGGAACAACAATATTGAAAAAAAAAACATATTTGCTGTGTAGTGTCGGCTTAGAATAGCACAACCCCATTTCTTCCGGTGGGTGTTCGTAAGAGGCGACTAACGGTATTGGGACTTTTTAAGGGATTTTTGGGCGATGCGGTTGGAGACCCATCACCAACAACCTTTGTTTTACCATCTTTTCCCCATTCAATTTCCAAAAGTGGCTGAGGAATTTCTAATTCCTTAGCTCTGGTTACCCCGTCCAGGGATTTATAGCCGTGAGTAAATGTATGTATGTTGTCTTCTAATGCTGTAAGAGTATTCAAAATCTGCCAAGTGGTTTCCGAGATTTATCACTAAGAAACGAATACACCAATATAGTGCACACAAGTCTGGTCACAATTGCTTCAGCGGTCAAGCGGCAGATAGTTTGACTCAAGACGTAAGATCAAAGGTTTGATCCCCGAAGAGTAAATACATATATAAATTTTTTGAGATTTAGCAAAGTTTGATAGTATATTGCTAGTTGTAACACCTGATTATCCAAAAATGCAGATAATCAGGTGTTACAACTAGCAATATGAGCTGGACTATGACGAAACTACCATACTCTGGACTCTAGTAAGGGCTGTAATGATGTATGTTTTTGGAGTAAATATGTTAACAACATTAATATTAACTCACTGAACGATTGATACTAAAAGTAATGTTATAGTTTATTTCATTGGTAAAAATATATTTGGCTAGCGACATAATGTCAGTAGTCGTAATTTAAATAAACTAAATTCAATGGAACTCACCGTTGCAATCCTGGGACGGGCCTACACCAATTTGTCTTTTCTAAAGTCATATGTGTGGTTAATTTATCATGGTTGCTAACGGTGAGGGAAAACATCGTGAGGGAACCCACATGGCTGAGTTGTACTTAGTCATGTGACAGTGTATTCGTACAAAACGGCGATAGGCCTGCCCCCTATCACGTGAGTACACTGTCCATGCAAAACGTGGGTACTCTGAACACCGGGTGACAAAGTCACGTGATGTTCAGAAGTATTAGTACCTCTGCCAACTCCTTCGGGGATATTCGGCGTGAACGTTTATGTTTATGTTATGTTTATGTAAATTTAATACAACATTTATTTCTCTTATCAATACTAAATTCTCAAATCCCAAAACTCCATGTCAATACCAATAACGTTGTTTAAAATGTATGTATGCTAAAACGGGAAGATTAACAAAGTTATCCCACCGAATTGAGCAGTCGAATAAAAAGCGCGAAGCTAACAGGTATAGATTTGGAATTGTGTAAAAGTAATGCATATTTCATAAGGATAAGTCCGGCGTGTTCAAAAGTATTGATTTTTCGTATCTGGACTGCCCCAGTGCTGCTTCACGGAATTATTGCGGGTCGGAAAGGAAAAGTTAAAGTTTTTTATAACATGACATATATTTATGTAAGAGCTACCTGCCTCCGTGGTTTAGCAGAGTGATGAGTTTAAAATCTGGATGTGTTGGGTTCTATCTCAGGAAGAAAAATGTTATGTATGTTATGTTATGTAATCTTTTTTTGACATAATCTCTTACATACATACATACGCCCGATTTCTGAATTGAGAATTCAAGCCGAAAACGACTTAAGTATCGTTTTATCTCATTCAGTTGTTCAGATTTCAATGCGACAGAAGGATACTTAAGTTGTTCTCAGCTAGAATACTCAAATCAGAAATCGGGCGATAATCTCGCCAATAATTAAACAATTTTTATTTATTTATTTTTATTTAATTAGGTAGGTAGAGCTACTAAGGTCTTGCACTATCGACAAACTACTCTATTGGCTTTTTAAAGCATATGCCTACATAGTTTTTTTACTTAGCAATAACTAAATAAACGAATCAATGCATTTAATTTTCATAAAGGAGAAAACATACTAATATTGTATTTAATTTTGTTTTCGATATAGGAATCCATTTTTTTAAATATATAAAAACGTTTTCCGGTCCCAATAATGTGGACCGGTCATCCCTGTTCTGGTACGGATGTGTCCGCGATTTGCCTATCCGGGTCGCAGCAGGTATTTTTTTTTACATTTCAATCGCACATTGATAGGCTACGTAATCCGCTGCCAGCTTTTAAGTCTACTGCAGATATTGTTTTTATGTGACTTCGTAGAAATTCTTTTTATTGTATTTAAAGTAATTTATGAGATAGGAATTTAGATGATGCATAGATTTAAAAGATTAACTTAGTAATAAAGGTGCTAGAGTCTATCTAGATGCGAAAATATACCCCAAATATAATATAAAGCCCACACGGCTTAAAATAGCAGCAACCCATTTCTTTCCATGGGTATCGTAGGGGGCAACTTAGGGTATTCGGGTTTTTAAGCGATTGATGGGTGATGTGGCTGGAGATTCATCACCAACTATCTTTTATTTAAAAATATTTTCATACATACATACATATACTCACGGCTGTAAATCCCTAGAAGGGGTAGCCAGAGCTAAGGAATTAGAAATTCCTCAGCCACTTTCGGAAATGACAGTGGGGAAAAGATGGTAAAAATAAAGGTTGATGGTGATGGGTCTCCAACCGCATCGCCCAAAAATCCCTTAAAAGCCCCAATACCGTTAGTCGCCTCTTACGTACACCCACCGGAAAATCTTTTCCTTACTCAAATTCTAAGAACCCTAAGGGGTTTCTAATTCTAAAGAATTGGCTACCTTTTAATGAGATTTATTAACATAGAGTGTTTTTAACTTAAATATTTTTGAAACAGCTACAATTATGAAACAAACTAGCGATGTATTAATTTTGTTCTACACAGGTTTAAACATAATAAGCAATTTAAGAGTATAAACATAACCTAAACCACACTAAAACAACAATAAGCGTACTAAATATTTAATGACTTGCATGAAAACCAAACACACTCATATACCTGCCTAATATGAAGCACTGTTTTTGATTCTCACTAAAGCATAAGGCTTCGTGTGATAATAAATTGTAATTGCAAAAAATAGTATGGCGTATAAATAAATAACTAACTTAACCGACATATCCCTTGAGCACACAGTACAGGGCACATTGCACGCAGAATTGCCGCTGGGGCTCAAAAGTTCTGGAGTAGCGGACACGTACCGGACCGTGCAGTGTGTGAAGGATACTGCAAAGTGGATCGAATACATGATATATGTCGCAAAATAACAAATTCATTGATACAATGTCAATTCCAACAGTCGACATAAAAACTTGTAACAAAGGTGTAATAAAATTTGCGCCGCACACACCTTGTATCCTTTAAAGGAAGGCAATAGTTATATTTAAAACTTTCATACATACATACATACATATACTCACGGCTATAAATCCTTGGAATATAATATAATATAATAAAGCTTTGGAATGAGAAATTCCTCAGCCACTTTTGGAAGTTGCGTGGGGAATAGATGGTGAAATAAAGGTTCTTGGTGATGGGTCTCCAACCGCATCGCCCAAAAATCCCCAATACCGTTAGTAGCTTCTTATGTACACCCACCGGAAGAAATGGGGTAGTGTTATTCTAAGCCGACACTACGCAGCAACTTATTAAAACTTTCGATATGCTTTCAATAAACACGTGACATTTTGTCTTAGAGTGTTTAATACTTGCCTAACACAGCGTTCATGTCAACGGGGATAAGCCTATTGCCGTTATTTACAAAGGGGTGGAGTTATACCTAGGTTTGTGACTAGCCTCACAATGTTTTCCATCACTGTTTACTGTATACATCGCATCGAGCAAAATTTCACTCGTTGTGTTTAAAAATCAAACATAAACATTCCATGATCAAGGTGATGTTGACATACGAGTTTTGGAATTAAAAATGAATTCTTAGCAAGAATTGAAACGTTTTCAAATTTAAAAAAACGCTACAAAGCTTAGGACCATAAATAAAATTACACAAGAAACTGATCCGGACTCCTTTGTGGCTGAACTCAGATAAAACACACGACCAACGTAGCGTTTCTCTGCTATGGATTTACCACGCATGCTTTGAACTTGGACAATGTTCATGCTTGGTCTGAAAATAGTGGCCGAATTGAATCACGTGACACAGATGATGTTGTAAAAGTGGCACAGTGTAGATCATTTTATAAAGTGTAGATATAATACTTCGATCTAATTGAAGCGTTACAAAGAGCCTACTTAAGATACGTTAATGTAAGTGTTTGATCATTAAATTTGGAATCATTATTTTGATGTCGTATTGTATGTTAACAATTGATTTTCAGATGCCATTACATTCATAGAGAAAGTTATGCAAATTCAAAACTTAATATCCTTTCTTTTTGGGCTTAATTTATACATTTATATCGCAGATTCATATTATATACTTAAAACACAGGAAATCTTTTCAATCAATCTGATTATTATTAAAATTACTTAATTTATTCGCACTCATTGAACGTCTGTGATCATCATAAAAACAAAACTTTTCTTATGTTTTACGCCCTATAAACAAATGTTTTTAAAAGAGTACTATAGTTCACTCCCTAATGATCATTTTCATAACAATCAAGCACAAAATCTTTTAGGTATAACGACTACAAGAAGCCGTGTAGTGCCGGATTTTTGGGCGATGCAGTTGGAGACTCTTCACCATAATCCTTTATTTTTACCATCTTTTCCCCACTCAACTTCCAAAAGTGGCTGAGGAATTTATAATTTCCTAGCTCTGGCTACCTCTTCTAGGGAAATATAGCCGTGAGTATATGTATGTATGACTAGAGAATGAGAAACCCATATAATATTTGTCACAAGTCCACAGTCCCCGTAGCCGCCCCGTCCAGGCGACACTGGCTACAGTCCAAAGCCGTACCATTTCAGAGCGTGTATTCAATTTATACATTATTATGTGCAGATAACACTCGAATGAATATCACCGTTTTATTCTGTTTTCTATGATAGCTTTACTCTCCTTAACTTTTAAACTGAATACGTACTCATGACTGCCTCCGTGGTCTCGCGGCTAAGTGCTTGGTTTCAAGTACGGAAGTCTCGGGTTCGATCCCCGGGGGCGGTAACCTTAAAAATTTTATTTGACAGATTTAACCCAGTTTGCAATGATATTGCAGGCTTGAATCACTTGATTATCTGAAAATTATGGTTCCGTGATTCGGAGGGCACGTTAAGCCGTCGTTCCCGGCTACTATTACGGTAGTAGTCGTTAGTCTGCCAACCCGCAATTGGCCAGCGTGGTGGACTATGGCCAAATCACCCTATACAGGGTAGGCTCGAGCCCCTTGGTGGGGACATATATGGGCTGAGAAGAACATAAACATGCATACATATACTTACGCTAGAAGTTCCTTTTGGTGTTGGTCGCTATCACTTTTCTAGCGATCTATATTTCATTATTACATACATACATACATATACTCACGGTTGTAAATCCCTAGAAGGGGTAGCCAGAGCTAAACATTAGAAATTCCTCAGCCACTTTTGGAAAGTTGAATGGGGGAAAACTAGGAAAATAAAGGTTGTTGGTGATGGGTCTCTAACCGCATCGCCCAAAAAACCGTTAAAAACACAATACCGTTATTCGCCTTTTACGAACACCCACCGGAAGAAATGGGGTAGTGCTTTTCATTATTAATTTCATTATTCTATCAATATTATAAAAATTGAGAATAAGAAAAAGTGACATCGTAAATTGAACTCGTGTAACAGCATGGAGTCGTTTTTTGAAAAAGATATGAAGGGTTTAATTGGCTCACCCATAAAAAATTGATATATATATGTATATATATATATATATATATATATATACAGCACACATTAAGACATGGGAAGAATTAGAGTTTACGTAATATGCAAGGTACAATATTTTCCTAATAAATGTTTACGGTTTAGTCACTCCAAAGTTAAAGCAAAATGTTTTAATGAAATTCATCATAGCTTCCTAAAGCCATCTGATATCTCCAAGACTAAACCTTTCAACAAAGAAGCGCAACTCTACTATCAGACATCACAATATGATTCCTATTATATGATACCTTCTAAAAGCCTCATAAAGTGTACTGAAAACTAAACTGCACGCGCCTGTTCATTCCGCACACCTGAAACCAAACAAACTGTTGTGATAATACTCACTAACTTAGTGTTTATAGCAAACATTGGCATATATACATTTATTACTATATTATATACATACATATACAACACATTAATTAAGAAAAAAAATTTGTATACATAACATGCAAGTTACGATGATTTTCTTAGAAATGCGGATCAATGGAAATAGGCGTTTTACGGGGATCCATTTATAATACCCTTAAATTAGCGACATGATAGTCCAGTGGGTAGAACACCCGCCCGAATACAGAAGGGCGTGAGTTCCAATCCTGGGTCGGGCCTGCACCAATTTGTCTTTTCTAAAGTCATATGTGTGGATAATTTATCATGGTTGTTAACGGTGAGGGAAAACATCGTGAGGAAACCCACATGGCTGAGTTGTACTTAGTCATGTGACAGTGTATTCGTACAAAACGGCGATAGACCTGCCCCCTATCACATGAATAGTAAAGTAAGTAAAAAGTAAAAGACATTTATTTGGCAAAACAAAAAAAATACAAAAGTTAAAACAAGTAACCTATTGCCAAAATGGTTATCAGCTCAGCATGTGTGTCTGAAACGGTACACAGACCATTCCAAGACACGCTGGTTTTCAGCCGACACCTACAAATAAAAAATAAAAAAAAACAATAATAAAAAAAAAACATATTTATTGGAATTTTTACAAATGTACATTAGAACATGTGGAACGAATACAGCTGCATTAGTTATAAAACTGTGTCGCAGCTGTAAACGCCGTCCTCCATTTCACGGGTTAGTGTTAGTACCATATTGGTACTATTAATTCCAGTCAAGAATTACAGTGGTTGCCTTAAATTATTTGTTGTATATTTATTACTACTTATTCTAGACCTAACCTAGAGCCATTAAATATATGTGAACACTACTATACTAGTGTATGTGAGTGTATGGATTTGTGTAAAAATGTTAATTATGTGTGAGTATGTGTGCTATGTTTGTGTGTGTGTGTGTGTGAGTATATATATATATATGAATATGGTTGTATGTGGAATTGTTGGATTATCAGTGTACTATATTGAGTAAACTTTCTATGTCATCGTATGTCTTCTGAATTAGCCATTCCAATAACAATGATTTTACTTTGCTTATCGTTTCGGGATAAAGTTTTAATACCTTATTAACTTTATTATAAATAAAAGGACTTAGAAAGATAAATTGATATTTTGTCAATGCTGCTTTGAGTCTGACAGACGGACAAACTATGTCAGATCTTCTTACAGTTTTACAAAAATTAACGTCATACGTTAATGACTTATGTGTTTTGGTGATTATGTGAAGAATATATAGTTTTCGAACACTAAGTACATTCCAATAAGCATAAACTTCGGTGGTGGGGGTTCTGATTGGTTTATAAGCCATAACCTTTAAAATGCAACGTTGTGCTCTCTCAATTTTTAACATTGCTGTTTTTCCCGCGCCACCCCATGCACTGATACAGTATGTTAATATTGATTGGGCTAATGAAAGGTACACCATTTTCAGTGTTTCTGCATCGGCACTATTTCTTAAATTTTTAAATACAAACAAGAGTTTACGAGTTTTTGTTGCCAAGAGCTCAAGATGTGGTTTCCACGATAGCGTGCTGTCTAGTATTACGCCAAGGTATTTAACATTGTCTGATCTAATTATTTGGTCACAATTAAAGCACTAAAACACTAATAAAAGAAGCACTCATTATAGCATAAACACCCAGCAATGAAATAAATGAAGAAATACTAATAAAAAATATACAGTAAATAATGATATACAAGAAATATAAAAATAATAATATATAAATAATACAATGAACATTAAGTCAATAAAACATATTAATATAACGGGGACAAAAAATATAGGGAAAATATATGTGCTTATTTGGCAGCTAAAGACAATTTATATATTGTAAAGTTTTTTAACGTGGTATTTAAATGTCGCTGTACAGCTAAGATCTTTTAGGGGTGGGGGCAAGTCGTTCCAGCATTTCGAAGCCGCGTATCTAAAGCTTCCCCGGAAGGCTGTGGTACGATGTTTCGGCGTTACCAGTAGGTATGAGTGTCCGCGCGTATGGTACTGTGACACTGTCCGGGACCGTATTAGTTTCTCAAATAAGTATTTGGGATATTGAGTTTTTATAACACCAAAGAGAAGTGTGGCTAGATGGAGCTTTCTTCTTGTCTCGAGATTCAACATATCGTTAGTTTTCAAGTAGGGTGAAACATGGGTTCTGGGTGGTATGTCGAAACAATATCGCGCACATGCATTCTGTACTCGTTGTAAGAGTTTCCTAGAGCGAGCCAATAGGCATGGACCGTATACCACATCTCCATAGTTTAGTTTGCTAAGTATGAGGGATTCACAGAGTCTAATACGGATGTCAGTTTTTAAATAGGGTCGTATTTTGTACAACACTTTAAGTCTATATACACTGAATAGACTGTCTAAGCAAAACGTGGGTACCTTCTCTGGAAACTAGATGGCGCTGCCATGTGAGTTCAGAAGTATTGGTACCTCTGCCAACCCCTTCGAGGATAAACGGCGTGAACGTTTATGTTTACGTTTATATTAATTACTAGTGGATCGCCCCAGCTTCGCACGGGTAGCGTTGTTTTTTTAAATATCTGAGGTTTCTTTCTTCAGTCACTGCTCAAGCATTGTGAAATTCAGCGCAATGTTTTCAATTTATTAAATTTATAGCACTCCCAGTGTAGTTTGGTGATTTTAAATGCGCTTCGATGAACGGTTCAGTATTTCCGTTTGATAGCAAATTTTTAAATAAAACGCTATGAAGTATTTATAACAATCTAAAAAATAAACCATTACGTGATGTAGGATGCAACTACTGGCGCCATCTAGTATGTTTTATGTAAGTTAGTAAAGATTTGGTTTTGGTCACGGGCGCGATGGCTTATTTTATGTATAATTTCGGTGTTTCTCTACCGATTTCTATGATTCTTTTTTTATTGAATAGGTAATAATGTTATCTTTTTTAAATTAGGGATAAGTGAGAGGTTTACAAACGTAAGAGTAAACAAATATAATCAGAATGTTCCGAACTGCTAAGCTATCAGGAATTACACGTGTTATTGTGAGTCAACCATAAAAGATAGACAATAACTGTTGAGGATTTTTTTTTAGATAATTTTATGAAGAACATTTCCGTCAAACGTGATTTCTATGTAAGTTTAACCATTGAGGCTGCACACGCGACGGAAGCTTAAAAAATGGAGTAACTTCTCCCGTTTTCCCAAAATTTCCCAAAATTCCCCTTTACTACTCTGCTGCAAAGTATACAAAAACCTGCGCAGGTGTATGAAGAATAATTGTACCAAGTTTCGTTGAAATCCGTCGAGTAGTTTTTGTTTCCATAAGGAACATACAAATCGACAGACAGACAGACAGACAGACAGACAGACAGACAGACAGACAGACAGACAAAAATTTTACTGATTGCATTTTTGGCATCAGTATCGATCCCTAATCACCACCTGATGGTTATTTTGAAAATATATTTCATGTACAGAATTGACCTCTCTACAGATTTATTATAAGTATAGATTAAATTGGTCTTAAAAGTTCAGTACAAAGTTAACAGGACCTATTTTAAATAGTGCGATGTTAAAAAGCTATTTGTACAAAGAATAGCAAGTCTTTTCATACTCAAAATAATATGTCACTACCTCCTAAAAGCCTCATAAAGTCTACTGCAAACGAAACTGCACACTGAATGGATTTATAAGATTAAATTTTATTGAGATCTATTTATAAAACCCTAAAAAAAATAGTTCTTGAAAGCGTTACACTATCAACTTTTAAGTCATTTAAGAGTTAACAGTACCTATTTTCAGTGGAACTCTTGAAGCGCAACTCTACTTTTAATAGTATACATAACACAATATGTCACTGCCTTCTAAAAGCCTCATAAAGTCTACTGCAAACTAAACTGCACGCGCCTGTTCATTCCGCACACCTGAAACCAAACAAACTATTGCGCTAATCCTCGCTAACTTAGTGTTTATAGCTTAACAAGTTTAAAGCTGGAGGCTATTCATCAAGCTGGATAGCGCTGGACAGGTGGAATACACCTGCTGGCTCTGTGCGTGATTATTCGGCTATTACGAAAGCTCTCTGGAGTAATTTCTACAGTTGTAAAGCTTGGATGTCTAAGCTACATTCCGACCAGCTTAAAAATATAGCGTTTGTTTTATTTGGACGAGATGTTCTTAATTCAAATAGTCAGAAAATGTGAAAAAATATAGCCATTGTTTTGTATGTACTGAATATATTCCGTGAGAATGAATTACATATGGCTACTAATTTATGGAATTTTTTAAGGGTGGCTAGCGCTTCAGAATTATAAATACTTCAACTGTTTTGGTAAGTTGAGCGGGGAAAGAATTGTAAAATATAGGATTATTGGTGATGGGTTCCCTCAGCAATCACTTAAAAGGCTCAATACCCTTAGTGGCTTAGTATGAAGTCCACGGGTAGAAGTTAATTAGTGCTCTTCTAAGCCGACACTTGTGTAGATACTAAATAATAAATTCATATGTCTTCTTATACACTAGCCTCAACTTCAGTACGTCAGTTTTGACTTACGATATGGTGAAATGTTTGTAAATTAAAAACAACACATTCTAATACGTATGTTATGTATATCAAATTTATATATATATATATATATATATATATATATATTTTTAAATTGAATCTAAACTTCATAATTGTAAGATGCAAACACTCTATAAGCTAACTTAATCATTAAAGATTACATACATAAATATATACATATACTCACGGCTATAAATCCCTAAAAGGGGTAGCCAGACTGAGAAATTAGAAATTTCTCAGCCACTTTTGGATGTTGAGTGGGGAAAAGATGGTAGAATAAAGGTTGTTGGTGATGGGTCTCCAACCGCATCGCAAAAAAGTCCCTTAAAAACCCCAATACCATTAGTTGCCTCTTTCGTATACCCACCGAAAGAAATGGGGTAGTGCTATTCTAAGCCGACACTACACAGCTTATTAAAGATTTTTAGTAACTTATTCACTTCTTCATTATTTTTTGCTTTTACTTGTAAAATTACCTGCTGCAGAAATATTTCTTTGCAAGGCTTATTATCCACTGTTTACAAATACATTTTAATTTGTTGTATTTTATTCGCAAAAAGCAAGTTAAAATTACAATAGAATAATAAACAGCTAAAAATGTCTTGATAATACAAAATGGTTGCATAGTATATTGGTATATTTCTTGGGCAGTTCAAAGGCTACTGAATTGTTCAATCCTTCTTAACAATAGTATAAATAAAAGCAAGAAAACCACATTGCAAGGCTCGAAATAAAGTGATCGCTCCAAAGTTAAGGTAATTTCGTCGACAGTCGAGCGCAAAAGTGCTTCGCGGGTCGTTTTGGCCGTATTTATGGGCCAAGTTGAACGATAAATCGGCTGAGCGACGACTGTGACGGATTCGCGCGACATCTAGTGAGTTTCACTCGCGTTATTGCAGAGTAATGTTTTGGGGTGAGAAAATCTGTTAGATTTTTTATAATTCTGGGTTTGTCTGATCAGTAAGTGATTTGAATATTGTCTACATTCTTTTGATGTCATAGTTGGGTACCTGTTTTTTTAAATATTCACTAGTTTGTAGTTTTTAGTTCTGCTGTGTAGTGTCGGCTTAAAATAATACTACCCCATTTCTTCCGGTGGGTGTACGTAAGAGGCGACTCACGGTATTGGGGCTTTTTAAGGGATTTTTGGGCGATGCGGTTGGAAACCCATCACCAACAACCTTTATTTTACCATCTTCTCCCCACGCAACTTCCAAAAGTGGCTGAGGAATTTCTAATTCCTTAGCTCTGGCTACCTTTTCTAGGGAATTATAGCCGTGAGTATATGAGTATATGTATGTATGTTTGTAGTTTACTATGTACCTAGTCGAAATGTAGATATGCAATAATGGTTTGGATTTAGAAATAATAGGTACTTGATTTAATTTCATTAGTAGACGACTAATTAGATCACATTTCGATTAAATAGAGAGTGTGCTACAGAAATCAGGCGTTTAATGGTTGAATATGAAGGATGTCTATGAAAAGTCCAATGAATTTAGAGAAAGCTCGAGAAACTTGTCACTATCGTGCAGGAGCGGCGGCGAATATTTATTGCCTTTCCCACAGTCTATGTTTGCAATCATCATATACAATCATTATCAATCATAAGGTATTTAACTTCCTTATGGCCAAAATTAGACAATTCTGTTGACATTATTGTCTCGATTATAAAATGTAAACTGAAGTTTTATAAACTGCTTGATATCTTGAATAGAACAGATTGATCACGCGGGATTAATATCACCATTGTACATACATATACTCACGGCCATATATCCCAAAAAGGGGTCACCAGAGATTTAGAACTTAATAGGGGACAAGATGGTAGAAATAAAGTATCTTTGGTGATGGGTCACATCACCCAAAAACCACTTTAAAAAGCCTCATACCCTTAGTTACCTCTTACGATACCCGTCGGGTAGGAAGGGGTAGTGACATTGACATTCGCAGCTTGCACTACACATCGCTTTTGTATAGTATTTAAGCATTTTAACTAAAAACGGTTTAAATATTGTAACAATAAACTTTGGAGATTGAATAAAATTGAATTGTTCATATAAATAAATATATACGGACATATTATACACGGATTAAGTTAGCCCAAAACTAAGTAAGACTTGTATTATGGGATACTAACTCAACGATATATTTAATATTATATAATACACAAATATACAACACCCAAGACTAAGAAAGAAACATTTATGCTCATCACATAAATGTTGCTCTCAGCGGGGATCGAACCCGCAACCTCCGGACCGAGAAGCTAGTTACCTATCCACTCGGCCACGGCTGTCGTCTACTAAATATGTTTTATATATATTAATATGAGTATTATTCGTCAAATCTTTCCCACCTATGCGAATGACGAACGAAAGAAGAAGTCCTTTTTATTACCAAGAGCACCCAATTTCTACCTGCTTAACACTATATCTATTTGATCTACACGCAAAGTATAAAGCTATTCGTTTGCCAAAATAAAATAGAGCGAAATGGACTTGATGCACCGTAAATTTTCTTACACGCTCTAATAAATACGTAAAGCGTTTTCTTTTGAACTGTACGTAAAATGTGAGTATGAGATTTATTTATAGTTTTTGGACTACACGCCCAGTGTGTGTTGGTTGACTTGCGGTAAAGTTTGGTCTAGAATGCTGAATGAGAAATGCGAGGGTTCATATATTATATTAGATTGAATATGTTTTGGGCAGGATTGTGAACGCTACAAGAAAGCTAAGCTAATTAAATCTAATATTATTATAAACTTTATCCATACAATAAGAATTATAATACGGTTCGGTTATAGTATATAATTTAATACGGTTTACGCTCTTTTATAAGAACATGGGGTAATAACTAGACAAATTTATATTACTTATAATACTTTGCTGTGTAGTGTCGGCTTAGAATAGCACTACCCCATTTCTTCCGGTGGGTGTACGTAAGAGGCGACTAACGGTATTGGGGCTTTTAAGGGACTTTGGGCGATGTGGTTGGAGACGCATCACCAACAACCTTTATTTTACCATCCTTTCCCCACGCAACTTCCAAGTGGCTGAGATATTTT
Organism: Bedellia somnulentella; assembly: GCA_963576735.1. Classification (NCBI taxonomy): domain Eukaryota; kingdom Metazoa; phylum Arthropoda; class Insecta; order Lepidoptera; family Bedelliidae; genus Bedellia; species Bedellia somnulentella. Next base: position 611,089 of record OY755182.1, on the reverse strand, counting down.
ATAATTCCCTAGCTCTGGCTACCCCTTCTGTATGTATGTATGTTATATTATAAAATGATGAATAAGAAGAATGTGAAGAAACCTTACGAGTTTAAGGAAAACAAATATTTCTATAGAATTGTATGAACAATAAATAACTAAAAACATTTTATTCAAATAAAGTAAAGGAAGATAATAAAAAGTGTCAGTAACTAATTTTAAGTTACAGGCACATTACATTGAATACAATATATTGTTTCTACCCTCTAACTTATTAGAGAAGCCTCGAGCCTCGAACCATCGAATTAGAGCAGTTCAATTTTGTCACAAGGAATATGCCAAATAAGAATGAATGACGCTACCCCTTTCTACCCACGGGTATTGTTAGAGGCGACTAAGGGTATTGGGGCTTTATATTGGATTTTTGGGCGATGCGGTTGGAGACCCATCACCAAAAACCTTTAATTTACCGCCTTTTCCCCACTCTACTTCCAAAAGTGGCTGAGGAATTTATAATTCCTTGGCTCTGGCTACCTCTTCCAGGGAAATATAGCCGTGAGTATATGTATGTATGAATATGCCAAAAGGGTTTTATATTTTTAAAAACTGTTCCTCGTTTGTTACTTTGTTAATGTTGGTAACAAGTTTATATTCAAAGAACACTACGTTTCGGTAAAATTGTAACATTATTAAACGTCTACATTGGTAGTACTAAATACTTTACAGTTGGTCTAATAAGGGTTCACCAAAATTACATAAAATTAATTTAATGCCATAGCAAGGGATCCGAAGGTTCCAGGTTTCAATTCCCAGGCGATTTATTTGGATATAAACTGTGTCAGAAACATGCCAGTTTTATGTGAACATGCAAGCCAATTCACCTAAATAACATAACATAAACGTTCACGCCTTTTATCCCCGAAGGGGTTGGCAGAGGTACCAATACTTTTGAACTCACATGGCAGCGCCATCTAGTGTCTAGAGAGGGTACCCACGTTTTGCTTAGACAGTGTACTCTCGTGATAGAGGGCAGGCCTATCGCCGTTTTGTACGAATACACTGTCACATGACTAAGTACAACTCAGCCACGTGGGTTTCCTCACGAAGTTTTCCCTCACCGTTAACAATCATGATAAATTAACCACACATATGACTTTAGAAAAGACAAATTTGCAAAGACAAGCGACATGATAGTCCAGTGGGTAGAACACCCGCCCGAAAACAGAAAGGCGTGAGTTCAAATCCTGGGTCGGGCCTACACAAAAATTTATCACCTAAATATCCAAAAAATAAGTAGTTTTTTATAAGTGCACCATATAAATCTCGTGTCCCGTCCCGGCTTCTAAAATCAAGTTCATGAACAGACCCACTTGGTGGACTTTGGTATATTCACCCTATTCAAGGTTAACTCTGGTCCCTTTGGAGACGATATATATACGAACTGTGATAATTTTGTAAGGAAATGTATAACAGACATAAACATACATAGCCATTGGTTCCCATTGGGGTAGGCAGAAACTATCGATCGCCACTTTGTACGATCCTGACAAACCTCTGTAGCTTCGTTTTGATCAATCAGTCTTACCATACATACTTCGTTAAGTTATTTATTTATTTATTTGTCATGAAATATAGTTTTTACAGGTAGTGTCACCTAATGCAACTAAATTACACATTAAATAATTTACAAGTTAACAATACAATAACTAGATTACACATTTAATAATTTAAAAGTTAACAATACAATTAATTAAAGCAACTAGTTCACATTGTAACATAAATAATGCAATGAGCATTTGGTGAAGTCAGTCAAAGAACACCCGAAAATATCAATTTGTTCCGCGATCTCACCGAGTGCCACAAACGCCCGAGTCAGCGGGGTTTGTTTTAGAAGATTGAGAGAGTTATGTGATCGAGTGAGAAATAGCGTGATTTGTTAAAGGTGTGGCTTAAAAGATGATATTGAAAAAAATATATAACAAAAATATGTTAAGAAAAATATATTAAAAAAATATGTTTTGCGCATGTAGAGAGGATGGATGATAGTAAATTGTTTTAAGATATTTGTAGAGCCAATGGTAATATTAGTAGAGGACAACCCCGGAGGACACATTTGGACCAAATAATCTATTACTGAGAGAAAAGAACATAAAATTTAGTCACGTTCTAAGAAAGTTGCACTCCACGGTCTCCTAACCACATCGAAAATCAATAGCGTGAATATAAGCTTCATGTGGAGATGTCCTGTCTGACTGTTTGCAGTAGTCTTGAATGTTATTATATGCCATCACAGCATTTTGTAGATTTATGTCCCTACTGAATATATTTTGTTTTGTCTTACTTATATTTGTTTAAGTTTTTTTTTATTTAAATCTTTTAAATATTAGCTTGAATAAAACATTTTTTGGTTGCAAAAAATATTTCACCATTTATACTTCATCGTAGTAATCTGAAAACACAAGACTAAATACGTCAGGTGTTTTCTCTAAAACAAACAGAACAAATCGGCAATACATCAAAAAAGCTTACTGTCGTGAAACTTCATAAAATGCTCGATATTTCACGCAAAGTTTAAAACTACAAACGTTCGAATTACAGCCGTGAGCCGGTTCCGCCGGACTGCCTCGTACTAGATATAAAACTTTATAGCCAGCAGATGTTGTGATAGTAAAACCTTTCAAAACTACGCTTGCTTCCCATCCCTAGTTTAGTGTTGGGAAAAAGACATTATTTCATAATCTTTACGATGTTTAGTAAATGCTAGATGGGTTTCATTATTTAGTTTAAGTAAATAGAAACATATGGTATTGTAAATGAGTAAAAGAGATTTATATAGCCAATGTCGAAGGTAATGTGAGTAAAGGACGACCTCAGTGGGCACACCTGGACCAAATTAAGAGTGTGCTCAAAAAATCAGGCGTCTGAAGTGTGAAGAATAAAAGAGCATGTATAAAACGATTGATGGATGCAAACGAAGCTAGAGAGGTATGCCAGAATCGTACAAAGTGGCGAATGATAGTCTCTGCCTACCCTAATGGGAAATAATGGTTTGAGTATGCGTGAAAAATAATACTTTTATTAGCCGAAAACTACAAAGATAAAAGATAAAAAAAAACGGTATAAACTAATTTCGTTTTCATACATATCACTGTAAATGCGGATTTTAATCTGAAAAGGGGAGTATCCAGAGCTTATAAATTAAAAAATTCTTCAGCCACCTTTGCATGTTCCGTAAGGAAATTATGGCAATAAAAAGGCTGATAGTCGATAATAGGTGTCCAGTGAAATAACCCAGTAAACACTTATATAATTTACTTTTCTGATCATTATTTGTATCTGTTAACAACACAAGCAGGAATCATTTCACATTTGTTCAATGATTCGAACGGTTTTAAGGATATTTATTGTTTGTTCTCATGTAAATGTTTTGGTTAAATGAACTTTATTTTTCAACTCAACTACCAAAGGTGGTAAAAAAAATATTTAGAACTAAATTCTACCTATACCTACCACTGTAAGGTCAACTGGAGCATAATAAGTAAGATCCAGACCTATTTAAAAAAGTCTCGGATTTTGCATTGACTGAACCGTATAGTTATAACGAGCACATTTTATGTACAGTCATAAATAAATTGTAGTTTCGTATAACGCAAATAAATTTAAGGAAAACCTTCGATAAAATTGGGGAAGACTTTGCAACAAAAAGAAAAAGATATTATTTACCCACTACAAATAAAGTGTACCGCGCACACAACTGAAAATAACGCTGCGTCATGCAACCTTCAAAAGAACGGTTAATTTTGTCAAAAAATGCCTTTTTAGCGAAGTGTTTGTAAATCGTTTATCAAAAGCATTTCAGGCTTTCATGAAACATAATAATTTTTTTTCAAAGTCAAATTGATACAAAGAATATGCAATGAGTATCATTATGTTTTGTTATTTGAAGAGGATCGTGTTCTTTTGTGCTTGACTTTGGAAAAGTTACAATATCGAGTGCGCATTGTCACAACATACAGGTAAAATAACGTTATTTTTTTTACATGATTTATATATAAACCCATATAAATTTAGAAGTAAGCGGTCGAAGTAATGTTAAATGAACTTCAATTTCATTTGATTTCTGATAAATCAAGACCTCAACAAACCATAGTACCCACATAGCATTAATTGACTTCCAAATCTGCTAATGACAAATGCCACTTCACCACGGCAGTTTTTACAAAGTATGGGTTCCTCGATCTATTGATCTCAGTTACTCGTAACTCACTGGTCTTATTACTTGTATAAGTGTTTTTGAAAAAAATTGAGTATTTGGGTTCACTATGAGACACAGTTTTTTTGTACTAATTGATGTTTAAAAATAGTTTAGAATTTCTAGGCTATACTATTGCACTAGTGACCTTATTCTGTGTATCTCTGGTACATTAAGTTTCCATCACCACTCCAACTAATCCCGAACACAAAATGTACGTAAAGCACTGCAGTGTGCGCTCACCCTAACATGTTGGGAGTAGTTACGCATCATTTCATTCTGCTTCTTGAGACGTTCTTCCGTTGTACTCGAATAGACGCTATTCCTTCGACAATAGAGTCCTTTATTAAGTGAAGATTAATGGCTCTGACACACTCCTACATTTACCAATAGCCTCTCGAAAGGAAATTCGTCGGTATAAATATTGTTACGTTGCTTTTTATGATTTGTAGACTATGTCCGGTTTTTCGGGGACATTTTTATTTTATTCTTGTTACTCGCTTTTATTGTTTTTTGATCAGAAAATAGGTTTCACGAAATATGCTGGTTTTAGATGTTTTATAATTGTGTTCTACATGAGTTATTTTGTTAATAGATATTTGTAAGCTGTGTAGCGCCGGCTTAGAATAGCGCTACCCCATTTCTACCGCGCGTGTACGTCAGAGGCGACTAACGGTATTGGGGCTTTTAAGGGAACATTGGGCGATGCGGTTGGAGACCCATCACCAACAACCTTTATTTTACCATCTTTTCCCCACGCATCTTCCAAAAGTGGCTGGGGAAATTTAACTCCTTAGCTCTGGCTACCCCTTCTAGGGATTTATGGCCGTGAGTATATGTATGTATGTATTCTTGAGAATCCCGTCTCTAACAAAAGTGATGATATTATCGCCTCAGTGGCATGATGTTAGCTGAGTTATATAAATATTGTTTTAACGGTTTTGTTTTGTTTTATGTTTTACATTATGTTTGTAATTTTGTTTATGTATATCGACAAAAATGATGTCAAAATATTTTTAAAAATTATTTTTTGCCTTTTGGCTATTTTTATCTATACTTATAATAAATCTGTAGAGAGGTAAATTCTGTACATGAAATATATTTTCAAAATAACTATCAGGTGGTAATTAGGGATCGATACTGATGCCAAAAATGCAATCAGTAAAATTTTTGTCTGTCTGTCGGTTTGTATGTGCCTTATGGAAACAAAAATTACTCGACGGATTTTAACGAAACTTAGTACAATTATTCTTTATACTCTTGGGCAGGTTTTTGTATACTTTTCAGCAGAGTAGTAAAGGGGAATTTTGGGAAATTTTGGGAAAACGGTAGAAGTTACTCCATTTTTTAAGCTTCCGTCGCGTGTGCAGCCTTAATGGTTAAACTTACATAGAAATCATGTATGACGGAAATATTCTTCATAAAATTATCTACCAAAAAATTCTCAACAGTTTATGTCTATCTTTTACGGTTGACTCACCATCACAAGTGTAATTCCTGATAACTTAGCAGTTCGGAGTATTCTGATTATATTTGTTTACTCTTACGTTTGTAAACCTCTCACTCATCTCTAATTTAAAAAAGGTTATATTATTACCTATTCAATAAAAAAAGAATCATAGAAATCGATCGAGAAACACTGAAATTATACATAAAATAAGCCATCGCCCCGTGACCAAAACCAAATCTTTACTAATTTACATATAACATACTAGATGGCGCCAGTAGTTGCATCCTACATCACGTAATGATTTATTTTTTAGATTGTTATAAATACTTCATAGCGTTTTATTCCAAAATTTGCTATTAAACGGAAATACTGAACCTTTCATTAAAGCGCATTCAAAATCACCAAACTACACTGTTCAGGGAGTGCTATAAATTTAATAAATTGAAAACATTGCGCTGAATTTCACAATGCTTTAGCAGTGACTGAAGAAAGAAACCTCAGATATTTAAAAAAACAGCGCTACCCGTGCGAAGCTGGGACGATCCACTAGTATTTCATAAATGCTTTAAAACTTCCATAGCCATTAAAATATTTTCTCAATGCCTGTTTGCGTTCGTGTAATTCTTTTCTCGTTTAGTTTAGTGTTCGTTAGCCGTTAACATACATACATACATATACATATACTCACGGCTATAAATCCCGTAACGGGGTAGCCAGAGCTTTGGAATGAAAAATTCCTCAGCCGTTAGTTAGCCGCTAAGTGTAAGGATATTGAAAACTCAAACAAAAACTGTTTTTTTATATTTGAGGTTTTCAATATTAAGTATTCAACTCACATCTAAGTTAAACCCAAAATATTCTGACACCAGTAACCTAAAACCACTAATATTTTTCGTTTTGTTTTTTTGGTGATATGAACGGTACTTTTTGCCAAAGTTTCAGACTTGATTATTGTTATATCTTAGCTTAAAAAACCAGCGAACAATTGGGTCTCAGATTAAAGATAATAAATGAGTGTTATTTACCAATAAAAGTTATTAGTATCTTGGCCCTAATCGCTTTCTTCGAAATCCCAAACAAACTTGGCAAGTAGCGTTCCAGTAATCTCTTGTTATTCGTTGTTTCATCTGAAATATTATTTAATAAAGTTTTTCGGGCTAACGCAAGCGATGCCTGACGCAGACAACAAAACATTTGGACACAAAAGTTTCATTTAAGTGCAGGAAATAATGCCAAAGAGAAAACTTTAGGATTCACTTTTGCCAAACAATTACCAAGGAATCATTCGCTAATGGACGGTGCTAAACTATGTTTTCGGTGAAATGATAAAAATGTAAACAAACATTCAAGACTAACAAAATATGTTGAAGTTTTTTACTTAGCGGTTTGATATAAATCATAACATAACACATAGAATAAACAAATAACGCTTATCTATTTAACATATTTTAAATATTTAAAATTTTATTGGAATATAGATATTAAACATTTTTTTGTTAAATAATAAAAGAAAGATAATTAGTATTATTTTCTTAATATTAAAATATTGTAAATATGAAATGTAGTGTAGTGTTTTTTTAAATTACAAACCCCTAAATATATATCAATGTTATCTTTTCTATTCTATATACATATAAACATGTGTTTACATCTTCATTTCCCCCACCAATACCGTAGTATACAAACGGTAGAAGCACGTAAGCAAAGTTTTGCATAGTCACTGTGTCTGGCCGCGCGCCAACCTGCTCCGCCGCTTCCACCGCAGATGAAATTTAATACGCAACTTACTGAATATTTATTTATGATAATCCCTAATGATTTATTCTTGAGATCTTCCTATAAGAATTTTTGGATGGATGAGTAATTTTTGAATGACTGTGAAATCATTTGTAGGCAATTATTTATTTTATTTTGGTTTTCTTTGCGGTTTTCCTAGTTTTTACTGTGTTTGCTTTCTGTTCTGCGTAGCTGTGGAGTGTGTGCTTGGAATAGCACTACCCCATTCCTTCCGATGGGTGTTCGTAAAGGCGACTAACGGTACTGGGGTTTTAAAAGGGTTATTGGGCGATAAGATAGAAAAAGATATGTTGAGATGGTTTGGGCACATAGAGAAGATGGATGACAGTAAATTGGTGAAAGAGATAAATAGAGCCAATGTGGAAGGTAATGTTAGTAGAGGATGACCTTGGAGGACACATTTGGATCAAATAGAAAATGTGCTCAAAAAGGCAGGTGTCCGCAGTATGAAGAATAAAAGAGCATGTATGAAAAGATTGATGGATGTAAACGAAGCCAGAGAGGTTTGCCAGGATCGTGCAAAGTGGCGATCGATAGTCTCTGCCTACCCCAATGGGAACTAACGGCGTGAGAATATGTATGTATGTATGTATTGGGCGATGCGGTTGGAGACCCATCACCAACAGCCTCAATTTCTTCATTTATTCCCCACGCACTTCCAAAAGTGGCTGAGGATTTTTTGATTTCCTAGCTCTGGCTACCCCTTCAAGGGCCATGAGTACATGGATGTGTGCTTTTTTTCCTGAAAATCTAAATAAACTACAAACCTATTGATTAGTTTCCTATAGAAATGCGTAATAAAATATAATATTTATTTATTGTCATGAACTAGTATAATTGAGTATGAAATACTTATCTGCTAAGAATATCATTTTCCCATTTTCCACTTGGATGTTTGCAGAAAGCGACTGAGGAAATTGGGGCTAATTAAGTGATTTTCGGTGATGCGATTGGAAATCTAAAAACTACCTTTGCTTTTTAATTTTCTCACAACTTCCAATATGGGCCAAGATTTCATATTAGAACAAATCAATTGAGGACAAGCAAATAAAACAATTTCAATTTATTTCATACAGATTGGCTGAAGATTTTGATTAGTAGGTAGACAACTTGCTTTTAAGTCCAGCGTTTTGGGTTCATACCCTGCTGAGGGCAGTCATAAAAATTGTTATTTCTTGAAGCTTGGCACATTATCATAATTTCAATATGTATTGTATAATTATGATTGATATTCTATGCTACAAGTATTTCAATTACTCTTGGGTTAATTTGATATGTTTGATTGAATTTGATTACAGAAGGGCGTGAGTTCCAATCCTGGGTCGGGCCTACACCAATTTGTCTTTTCTAAAGTCATATAAGTGGTTAATTTATCATGGTTGTTAACGGTGAGGGAAAACATCGTGAGGAAACCCACATGGCTGAGTTGTACTTATTCATGTGACAGTGTATTCGTACAAAACGGCGATAGGCCTGCCCCCTATCACGCGAGTACACTGTCTAAGCAAAACGTGGGTACCTTCTCTGGACACTAGATGGCGCTGCCAACCCCTTCGGGGATAAACGGCGTGAACGTTTATGTTATGTTAATTTGATATGTGTTATATGTCCCTAATACAGCAAAATTTATTTAATAATTAATTTCTAGCACACCTTCCTCTCAGCGCATATATGCCCTCACCAAGGGGCTGGAGCCTACTCTGTAAAGGGTGATTTGGCCTTAGTCCACCACACTGGTCAAGATTGGGGTGGGAAACTAATGATTACTACCGCAATACCGAAGCACGGTATCATCTTAATTTTCGGATAATCAGGTGATTCGAGCCTAACTTACCTATCCAATCCTTCCAAACTGGGTTAACTGGGTACAAATCGATCGAACCACAAACAGCATACCTTAGATTAGTCAATATTAAATATAAAATAATAACATAAACGTTCACGCCGAATATCCCCGAAGGGGTTGGCAGAGGTACTAATACTTCTGAACATCACGTGACTGCGTCACCTGGTGTTCAGAGTACCCACTTTTTGCATGGACAGTGTACTCACGTGATAGGGGGTAGGCCCATCACCGTTTTGTACGAATACACTGTCACATGACTAAGTACAACTCAGTCATGTGGGTTTCCTCACGATGTTTTCCCTCACCGTTAACAATCATGATAAATTAACCACACATATGTCTTTAGAAAAGACAAATTGGTGTAGGCCCGACCCGGAATTTGAACACTAGTCGCTTGCACGTTAACCGGTGTTCTACCCATTGAGCTATCACGTCGTTTTATTAAATATAAGTTATACACATATACAAACTTACATATACTCACGGCTGTAAACTACAAAAGGGGTAACTTGATAGAACCGCTTTTAGAGTTTGCAATCCCTGCCACTTTTAATTATGAACAAAAAACATTACTTGACGAATTTCATGAGTAAGACACCTAGGTAAATAAATAAGTTAGTGTTATTCTCAGCCAACATATAAAGCAACAAAAACCATTGCTTTTCTTAATTAATTTTCCGTTTCGTTAGTACTCTAAGTATTCTCAGTAAAACCTGAATACATAAACTAAGGCTACGAAATACAGAAACCACAGTAAAATTTCTCGAAGGATTTATATAACAATATCTTTAATTTTGGTAACATTTAAAAGAGGTTCTTGAGGAATTTATGAGGGAGTAACTGGCGCTGCTTGGAGGCTGTTTTGAAATGGTTCCAACGGTTTCGCGACGTCACGTTGTGAAACAAGCGAATCACTCGGAATAAAATGGAGGTGCAGTCACTTTGATACGCGGTGTTGAAATACCGAGTTTGTGGAACAGGTTAAATAACATACATACATACATGCATATGCTCACGGCTATAAATCCCTAGAAGGGGTAGCCAGAGCCAAGGAATTGGAAATTCCTCAGCCACGTTTGGAAATTTTAGTGGGGAGAAGATGGTAAAATAAAGGTTTTCGGTTATGGGTCTCCAACCACATCGCCCAAAAATCCCTTAAAAGCTCCGAATCCGTTAGTCGCCTCTTACGTACACCCACCGGAAGAAATGGGGTAGTGTTATTCCATGCCGACACTACACAGCAAATAAACATTTGAATTGAATAAACATTTAAAAATAAAATATGAATGAGAAAAAAAATGTTTTTGTGAAATCTAGTTGAAATTAATTTCATTAGTAGCCAAACTTCTTATTAAACTTCCCCTGTCTTTGGTTATTTTTCAGTGCTTCGTCCTATACAAATTATAATCCGCCCGAATTTCCGAAATTAACTGAATCGCATCAATTCATTAGATCATATATTTTTTTTATAAATTTATATCTGATATATTTGTGTCACTATGAAGACTGTCCAATTTAAAAGCTTCAATTTACATCAAAACTTTTATTCTTCAACATTCAATTCCAATATAGTGGATAATAGTGGACAACCACAAATGTAAAACCATATTAAAAAGATATTTCCAACAACAATGTAAAACAGGGCCGATTTCACAGGTGGCGGGGGGTGCCGGTGGGGCAGATGAGCCATGAACTCTTATAGAATTCTTGCCTCATCTGTCACGCGGGTATCATCCGCGGCGTGTGAAATTGGGCCATGTTACGATGGTCAGTCAGCATTGTATATAAATTTATATTTATATTCATATTTCTTAAATAGAGAACGTCACTAAGACGCAATACAATCAACTGTGATTTACAATGTAAGAGTGGGGGACGGTGGTCACAATTAAACCTTAGAAGAGGATTAAGTGACCACGATATAATCATTGTATAATGTATTTTTCTTTTATAATGTTAAATAATTAAAAAAATAATAATTAACGTATAATGTTTGACCTGATTTGATTCTTAATTTTCTTTGTTAGTTATAGTAGTAATTTAATTTTAATTTTCTGTCTGTTATGATAGTTTTGATTTAAAATCTGTATGCCAATCATGTAAGGTCACCTGCAATACAGGATTTTACCTTGTGTGGGGACCGTTGATTCTCGTTGATGTAAATTTTGATAAAAATAAATGATTTTGATTTGATTTTGTTATCATATTGTTGAACAACTGTATCTCCTATATACTGCGGGCTTCTTTGTTTATACTTTAAGACGGTTGGATACTTTAACAAGTGAACTGTAATAGGCTGATTATAAAACTGAACGAACCAACAAAACGTCTTAACGAACTTTCCCGCGGGAAAAAGATAATGGTAGCCGATGTTTTATAACAATATTTTAATAAAAATTCGAATATTTCGTCTTGTGAAAACATAGTCTTTTTGTGTGAGAAAATACAATTCAATGAATTTTGATCGTTCACGGAATCATTTTTATAGAGAATAATTATAGGTGAAATATTTTTTGAACCAGTACAGACTAGCTGAGATGAGGGTGTCTTTATTTGTAAGGTTATAATCATATGCTGTGTAGTGTCGGCTTAGAATAGCACTACCCCATTTCTTCCGGTGGGTGTACGTAAGAGGCGACTAACGGTATTGGGGCTTTTAACCGATTCTTGGGCGATGCGGTTGGAGACCCATCACCAACACAACCTTTATTTTACCATCTTTTCCCTGTGGCTGAGGAATTTCTAATTCCTTAGCTCTGGCTACCCCTTCTTTTATAGCCGTGAGTATATGTATGTATGTATAATCATTGAAAGTTTTTCCAATAAAAATCTTTAACAATCTACTTCTTTTGCAGTAATGCTTAATTAAAGTTAGCAGAAAATAAATCTTCGTTCAAACTTAACAATGCCCCAGAAAGATATACGTTCACTTTAAACTAAGAACCCCTCCGTTCATGCATAACATAACATAACATATACTCACGGCTATAGATCCCTAGAAGGGGTAGCCAGAGCTAAGGAATTAGAAATTCCTCAACCACTTTTGGAAATTGAGTGGGGAAAAGATGGTAAAGTAAAGGTTGTTGGTGATGGGGCTCCAGCCGCATCGCCCAAAAATCCCTTAAAAGCCCCAATACCGTTAGTCGCCTCTTTCGTACACCCATCGGTAGAAACGGGGTAGTGCTATTCTAAGCCGACACTACATGGCAACCCCATTCATGCATAATGTACTTATGTATTTAACTTCTGGTGTAAAAATTAACGTATTTTAGTGCTTTTTGAGTCTAAAAGTCAGGAAATGAGATGGAGTTTCAAATGGTAGCTATACATATAACTTCTCGCATTTTGGCGTTTTATGATTTATTAAACACTATTATTGGACATGAAGCTTTGCAGAGCCTGGTTTTGACGAACACTATCCTTTTTGCTCTCGTGGGTGTGTGACTAAGGATTTTGGGGCTGTTACGTGTAAATACATACATACATTACATACATAAATACATATACTCACAGCTTCAAATCCCTAGAAGGGGTAGCCAGAGCTAAGGAATTAGAAATTCCTTAGCCACTTTTGGAAAATTGAGTGGGGAAAAGATGGTAAAAGTAAAGGTTGTTGGTGATGGGTCTCCAACCGCATCGCCCAAAAATCCCTTGAAAGCCCCAATTCCGTTAGTCGCCTCTTACGTACACCCATCGGTAGAAACGGGGTAGTGCTATTCGAAGCCGACACTACATGGCTTAAAATAAAATAATCAATATAATAATAATAAAAAGTAAATCTATTCTTACTTAAATGCCTAAAGTGGCTAATGTATTTCATATTTCACAGGTCTGGCCTACCTCTTTTAAGAATCGTAGCCGTGTGTATAGTTAGGTATGAAATTAATATTGTTAAATTCGGGTGAACTACTAAACCCAAATTAATGACGATAGCTTTATAATTTTGTATTTTTCATATACACCTTTTTATTCTTTCACTTTGGAAGTCTATCTTTTTAGGAATAGAATAGAATAGAAATTTATTGCAAGTCACTTAAGTGAAATAGGTGGTACAAAAGTGAAAGAGTACAAATGCCGCCCTGCTAGGGCACAGCAAACATGAGGGCAACTAGTTGCCATTACTCAAAAATATATGTACAACTTGAAAAGAAAAATCTAAAAACCTATGAAGATACAAAAAAAACTTAAAATAATGATTAACTTCACATAATAATTAATTTGTATCTAAACTCTAATAACCTGTATTTTCATTAAATAATTCATTGATATTGTAGTAACATTTGTTAATTAGAAATGATTTCTAGCCGTTTTCGAATAAATTATTTTTTTCAATATTTCTTATATTATTAGGTAGATCTTGCTAACTCGCTCAGCTCAATTCATTTCAATCGTAATTTGGGATTTCAATTAAAATCAATGGCAATTTGCATTGAAGTCCTAGTCATAATGTATGTTTTAGGCAGCGATCATACAACCAACGTTGGTTGTATGGTCGCTGGTATTTGGCAATGATGTATTGGCCCAAGGAATATGTATAAACAAAACATGTAGAGCTGTTATTATTATTGATCAGCTCATGAATTGTTTGTCAGATATATAATTTATATCTGACAAACAATTCAATGCACCTTTTTATTCTGTTATTTTATAACGAGATATCAATAGCAAATGGATATTAAAAATAATATTAAGTAAACAATGGTATGCCAAACATAAATTTCTACCTTACAGAAAAGCCAAGTATGAAATAAAATAATTAGGTATTCATTTCCATTCTATTTTTATTGACTGCTTTAACTAATTTTAATATCTAAAAGATCAAAGAGGAAAAACAGAGAACTGTTTAAAAAATATTAAAAGATTTAACACTTGCCAATAATTGTCATAGGTATTATAGTATAATACTAGTGGATCGTCCCAGCTTCGCACGGGTAGCGTTGTTTTTTTAAATATCTGAGGTTTCTTTCTTCAGTCACTGCTCAAGCATTATGAAATTCAGCGCAATGTTTTCAATTTATTAAATTTATAGCACTCCCTAAACAGTGTAGTTTAGTGATTTTGAATGGGCTTTAATGAACGGTTCAGTATTTCCGTTTAATATCAAATTTTGGAATAAAACGCTATGAAGTATTTATAACAATCTAAAAATAAATCATTACGTGATGTAGGATGCAACTACTGGCGCCATCTAGTATGTTATATGTAAATTAGTAAAGATTTTGGTTTTGGTCACGGGCGCGATGGCTTATTTTATGTATAATTTCGGTGTTTGTCTACCGATTTCTATGATTCTTTTTTTATTGAATAGGTAATAATGTTACCTTTTTTAAATTAGGGATGAATGAGAGGTTAACAAACGTAAGAGTAAACAAATATAATCAGAATGTTTCGAACTGCTAAGCTATCAGGAATTACACGTGTTATTGTGAGTCAACCGTAAAAGATAGACATAAACTATTAAGATTTTTTTTTAAAATTATTTTAAGAAGAATATTTCAGTCATACATGATTTCTATGTAAGTTTAACCATTAAGGCTGCACACGCGACGGAAGCTTAAAAAATGGAGTAACTTCTCCCTTTTTCCCAAAATTACCCAAAATTCCCCTTTACTACTCTGCTGGAAAGTACACAAAAACCTGCGCAGGTGTGTGAAGAATAATTGTACCAAGTTTCGTTAAAATCCGTCGAGTAGTTTTTGTTTCCATAAGGAACATACAAACCGACAGACAGACAGACAGACAGACAGACAGACAGACAGACAAAAATTTTACTGATTGCATTTTTGGCATCAGTATCGATCCCTAATCACAACCTGATAGTTATTTTGAAAATATATTTTATGTACAGAATTGACCTCTCTACAGATTTATTATAAGTATAGATAACTTACCTTAGGTGTATAGAGGTTGTAAATCTTTATTACCATATGGTGTGGACTATTCGCTTCTAATGTCATACTTGTTGTCGATTTTATGAATTTATTTTGATTACGATTATTTCTTTTATTTATGTTGCCCATTGGTGTATAAAATTCTGGATTGATTCTTTAGTAATTTACGTGACTCGAGAATATAGATAGATGTAAGGGTCAATATTTGATATTTTATGAAATACGGTCTGCAGGATATTGTTGGTTGGATATTCATGAATATTCTCAAACACTTTTTTTGGAGAATGAATATTTCTCCTACACCGCAGGAGTTGCCCCATATTATGATACCATACGTCAGTCTTGAACGAGCATAGGCGGTTAGTGCGGTTTTCAGATCCGTGGTACGCTTTAGATGGTAGAGAACAATTTCTATTTGATCTAATTCTGTCCAGATTATATAATGCTTATTTACAAAGTTTTATAATTTAATGAGAACTGTTTTTGCAATATATTAACAAAGAGAATAACAAAACAAAATTGGCAATGATAAAACCCATCTGTAATATAATGGCCGCCATTTTGTCAACTTCCGGAATACGAAATAATTACAACGAAACGTTTCCACCACTTCCGTAGCGAAATTAATTTTCATTAGAGTTGAAAATTAAGGGTTAGTGTTTTAGATAGATTAGTCTGTTTTGTGTCACAGTTTTAATGAAATAATTGTTTTGTATTATAAACAATATTTGTATGGATGTACAAACGCATCGTACAATAACTAAATTACGAATGGCATAAATAGAAGGTGAAGGTATAAAGTTATTTTAGCCAAAAATTTAATCAGAGAAAATGTAATTAAACAAGCAAAATAAACTAACATCATAATTTATTATATAGGTGAGAAGCTGTTTATTTCAACAGATGGTTGTTACAATACATATTTACTTCATTTCTATTTAAAACTGAAATCTTTCTTTCCTAGTTAAGTTAAATACAATTCTCCTTTACAAATGCTGTCAGCATTACTCTTATAATTTAAAAATAGGCTAAATAAAAACAAAATCTTGATTCAGCGCTTTTAGCTGTCCAATGACAAGCGAACTCAAAAGTCACGAATCCGCCAAAGTTTAGCCAATTAATCGCTTTTAGCGCTTAGTAAAAGTTCCGAGCCGGTCGTGCGGCGAGTATCGCGATGTCAGGACGGCAGGCGAGACGAGCTGCGGTCGCGAGACGGTGCGAGGCACGCGATGTAGGGGCGCCAATGTTTGGGAAATAAGAGATGATTTTTTAGAATCTGCAAGACAAGGAGCTGTTCTCTAAGTAAGATAATAAGTAGTTGATTTAGTACAGATTCTATGGTTTCTCTAATGGGTGACATTGATATTAACTTGACTGTGATAAGTTGTTGTCGCATCATCAACTTAAAAATAAATATTTTTTCCCTTCGCTATCGTTTGGTGTAATGTATAAGGTGCAAGCACTTGCTTCCTAAGTACAAGTAGTAATGAGTAAATTATACATACAAACATATACTCACGGCTATAAATCCCTAAACGGGGTAGCCAGAGCTTTGGAATGAGAAATTCCTCAGCCAAATTATATTTGCTGTTATTGAATTACTATGGTTTATTTCACAATACTTGTTCTTAAATACCATTGTTAAATTTACAAGATATTTAAACGGCTCAACGTTTATACTGTGCTCATCCCAAGAAATTAAAAAATACCAATTATTCGCTTACTATTTTAATTAAACCCTTACCATCCAAGCGACTCACGGCCACCCTACATTCACACCTAGAGCAATTTGATTCAATTACCACGATAGGTGTTCGCCTAATTACAGTCGGCCGCAACTGTACGATACGGTTCCGGAGCACCGCAGGCAGACTTGGACGTGGCGTTGCGGAATGCTAGCGGGGGTAAACCAGAATGGGAAAAAGAAAATTTTGAAGGAAAGAGTTGTGTTTGTATAAAAAATTGTTGTGTTATCGTGCTGATAAGAGTATAATCAAAATATTTTTGTTCTGAGACATACATACATACATACATATACTCACGGATTTACTTCCCTAGAAGGGGTAGCCAGAGCTAAGGAATTAGAAATTCCTCAGGCACTTTTGGAACTTTTGGAAAAGATGGTAAAATAAAGGTTTTTGGTGATGGGTCTCCAACCGCATCTCCCAAAAATCCAATAAAAAGCCCCAATACCCTTAGTCGCCTCTTACGACACCCGTGGGTAGAATTGTTCTGAGACAGTTGGCTTTAAAGTCATTGTGTGATAGAAGTGAAAGTTGAATGATCTCGTTACACATTAAAAGAGAAAATAAACGAATATATTTTTATTAGAAACTAGTGATATAGTAATGTAAAAATTAGGCACATTACAAATTTATTAAAATAAGAACCACTCAATAGACTCAATATGTACATTTAAGAGTATGTTTGTTAATAGTTTATTATTTTATAACTAGATATAACTATGACTGGCTTGTTGTATTGTTTGTGTAGATTAACGCATAGTTATCAGTTTCACCATGTTGTTGTACATCTAACTCACATGACTCTAATTTATTGACGTCTCCATTCAAAGGTTGTCTGGAAGAGATCGCTTTTAGTGATAAGACCGCCAATTGTACTTTTGTTAATTCATTCTGTGTATTTGTAAATGTTTTTCCATATTTGATGTACAATAAAGAGTTTCTATTCTATTTTATAACGTCTAATTTGATGCTGATTTTACGAAAATTCAATTATAAAATGCAAAGATAAGCCAAACTATATTCAAAACATTATAATACATTTCAAATGTTTGTCAATAATTTGCATTTGTTGGACCAAACTTAATCTCATTTCCCATCTGTGGGTTTAGGTGGAAATATTTCCGTGTACAGCAGTGTATAAAGGAAAAGATAGTGAAATAAACGCCTTAATCATCCCTTACGTCATCCGAAGGGAAAAGTACTTATCTAAGTCGAAACTAAACAGCATTTAACATATGAAAAAATACCTGTATCAAATAATGAGTCTCAGGATTATCTATACCTCAGACAAATTTTTTATGCAATAAACTTGCTCTTTGGAGTTTTCCTCAAGACTCAAGCGTTCACGTCGAATATCCCCGAAGCGGTTGGCAGCGAAACTAATAAAAGTAAAAAGTAAAAGTAAAAGACATTTATTTGGCAAAATGGTAAAAAAACAACACACAGTAAAAACACATCGAAAACTAAAAATACAAAAGTTAAAACAAGTAACCTATTGCCAAAATGGTTATCGGCTCAGCATGTGTGTCTGAAACAGTACACAGACCATTCCCAGACACGCTGGTTTTCAGCCGACACCTACAAATTTAAAAATGAAAAACAATAATAAAAGAAGCACTAATAAAAGAAGCACTCGTTATAGCATAAACACCCAGCAATGAAATAAATGAAGAAATACTAATAAAAAATATACAGTAAATAATGATATACTAAAAATATAAAAATAATAATATATAAAAAATACAATGAACATTAAGTCAATAAAACATATTAATATAATGGGGACAAAAAGCTACGATGTCACCTGATGTTCAGAGTACCTACGTTTTGATTGGACAGTTTACTCACGTGATAAGGGACAGGCCTATCGCCGTTTAGTACGAATACACATAACACGTGACTAAGTGCAATTCAGAACCAATGTAACTTAAGAAGACACATTGGTTTACGTCCTACTCAGAGATTGAACTCACGTCTCCTAAATGAGAAGTAAAGCTCCTCTCACTAAGCTATCAAGGATGTTAAATTATTTATTATTTAGGTTAAGACAAATATTATGTACTTTTGAAAAGTGCTTTTTTTTTCCGATTTAAAAACACTGCCCAGCCTTTTTCAGCCGTTATTTGTGATGTGTTTTTAGTATGCTTCAAATAACTAAGTTCGAGATTCCAAAAAAGAGCTATAGAATTCCTTTGAGTGTTTTCAAAGAGGTAACAGCGCTGCTTTCATCTTAAATGAAAATAAACAGGAAAACGGCCGGCCTTAGAAGATGAATGAACAAGATTGTATGTTGAAAATTTGATGGTTCTGCAGTATTTTTTAAATGTGATTCAATAATAACTTATCCATACTTCCGCAATGTAATTACTACAAACTAAAAATAATAAAACCTACTTAATTATTAACATTCAAATAGGCAATGATTGTTTTAATCGTCTCTTTCTACAATCATGACGACCTAACACTTATCCAGCGTCTCAAGTTTAGATTATTTTCTAAAGCTAAAAAACAAAGTTGTTGACATTTAAAGACATATTCATATCCATATACTCACGGCTATAAATCTCAAAAAAGGAATCAAGAGCTTCAGAAGTAAACATATTTCAGTCATTTCTGCAAGCTGAGAAGGGAAAATATTGTTAATTTAAGGGGATTGGTATTTGATTTCCAGCCAAATAGAACAAAAATTAATTAAATGGCCCCAAAGCCCTAAGTCACTTAATATGATACGACGTCCGTGAAAACAAATGGTTAAGTGCTATTCTAAGCTGACCCTATACATAAAAGATAAATAAAGGAAAGAAAAATTTCGACACCGGCGGGGTTCGAACCCGCGACCTCGGGTATACGCCCCCGTCGCTCTGCCAATTGAGCTGCAGTGTCAATGACTGCCAGTGCGAAATTCTTCTATCCTTTGTTTGTTTTACACTTTTTAAGTAGTGTCTGCGTTCCCTACCTCCGAATTTTTTAGCAACGTTTTAATATAAAAACAGACATAATTTTCAATAAACAAAAATTTTAAAGAACCCTAACTAACATCGTTTGACGGAAACAGTTGATTTAATTAATTTTTCTAAAAAAGTTATATTATGATTTTGCTTTGCTATATTTTTTTCGTTTCATGTTTTTCTTTACTCTCCATTTTATTTGAAAATGATGGACTGACATTAAGAAGATAGATGTCAGCTATGTTTATGAGTGTAGGATTAACTTTTTATAGAAACTCAAATGTTCACGCCGTAAATCCCCGAAGAGGTTGGCATAGGTGCTAATACTTCTGAACATCATGTGACATTGTCACCTTTTATTCAGAGTACACATGTATTTTACTTGGACAGTGCACTCACATAATAGGGGGTAGGCCTATCGCCGTTTTATACGAATACTCTGTCCCATGACTAAGTACAACGAAGCTAAGGTTTCGTCACAATGTATTCCCTCACCATTAACAATTTATTCATAAATTAACCACAAATATGACTTTAGAAACGATAAATTGGTACATACATACATATACTCACGGCTATAAATCCCTTAACGGGGTAGCCAGAGCTTTGGAATGAAAAATTCCTCAGCCACTTTTGGAAGTTGATGGGGGAAAAGATGGTAATAATAAATGTTTTTGGTGACGGGTCTCCAACCAAATCGCCCAAAAATCACTTAATAAGCCCCTGTACCCTTAGTCGCCTCTTACGTACACCCACCGGAAGAAAAGGGTTAAAACAACTTAATCATAAATTAACCACAAATATGACTTTAGAAACGACAAATTGGTGTATGCTCACAACATGGGATTAGAACCCTCATCTCTCTCGTCTGCACGATAAACGGTGTTCCACCCACTGAGGCTGCCGTAGTCTTTTATTATACAACCTTAAGCGTAATATTAGGAAATAAGCTTTTGTCATAAGTTTAACGTATAAATTAGGGCTTTTTTTTCCGATTACAATGTGTAGTATCGGTTTAGAATAGCACTACCCCATTTCTGACGGTGGGTGTACGTACTACCTTAACTACCTTAAGTACCTTATTTTTCTCGTGGGTTTTCATAAGAGGCAGCCTAGAGTATTGGGATTTTTTGAGTGATTTTTGGGCGTTGCTGTTGGAGACCACTATGAATGAGAAAACCTTAGTTTTATAATCGTATCCCAAAACAACTTCCAAAAGTAACTGAGAAATTTCTTATTTCGATGTTTTGGCTACCCTTCTAGGGGTTTATAACCGTGAGTATACATATGTATGTATTTGTACGTTATTTTTGCCTTTTATTTGTTCAAAGTGAATCATCACTCAGCCAATAGACGTCCACTGCTAGACATAGGCCTCCCCTAAAGGTTTCCACAACGACCGGTCCTGTGCTGCCCTCATCTATCGCATTCCGCGATTTTCACCAAATCGTTGGTCCACCTTGTGGTATCCTCCCACACTGCGCCGTCCGGTACGTGGCCGCCACTCAAAAACCTTCGAACCCCAAGCTAAAAGCTGAAAACTACCTAAAAGTGAATAAACAATTATAATTAAATAAAATATAAAATATAGAAATTCCTCAGCCACTTTTGAAAATTCTAATTCCTTAGCTCTGGCGAACCCTTCTAGGGATTTATAGCCTTGAGTATATGTATGTATGATATAAAATATAGTGGTTAAGTTATAAGTAGAAAGAGTTCTATCAAAAAAGAAACAGTTAGAGCACGGTCACCACCGGTCGGTGACAGGTCACAATTACATCACCCAAACATCACAAAAAAGGTCCCAAAATCCTAAATTAGCTCTTTCGAAACCTAAGGAAAAATAAGTTGGTGGTATTTTACACAGCTATATAATGCAAATCATTAGATTTTTGTAAGACTTTCTTAATACAACAAATGGCGTTTTACTAAGTCCTTTCCACAAGATGCAAAGTATGGTTGAAAGATTTAACAACTACCCACATAAACCGTATATGGTACCACCAGAAATCGAAGTGCTTATTTTAAAATTTAAATTTCAAACACTTGTAATGGAACATTCAAGAAAAGACAACCATTCGAGTTTGAACTCTCGTTGCCAATTTGTACAAGGTACTCACAGGTCACGATGACTGGCCACTGAAAATCTATTCAGGGTACTTGGTATGAAAATTTCCGATTTGAACGTTACTTGTGTCTACGAAATGGTGGTTGCAGCGAATTATTCATTTGATTTACACAATTCCTTTAATCTTTATGACTCACGCGAAATTATCATTTTAGGTTGGGACTATGTTTGACTTTGTAAATGCATTTTATTCGAATTGAAAATGTGAGATTTAAAAGTTGACAAACTTTATGGTGGAGTATGATTCAGTTGTTAGGAGTCTAGTTATCTCAGTCTTGAGGTCTTGATTTCTTTTTCTGCTGAGGGTAAATATTTTTAGGGAGTCATACGTTTCACCTAATGTCGCGAGCTCGAAAAAATATGAGAGTGGTACGCCAGCTCGAAAGTACGTGAATTCTAAAGCCGCCAGCTCGAAAGACGTTGGCGCGAATCACGTTTCACCGAAAATCTTTCGCAATGGTCTATCAGTTTGAGAAGCAGATTATAATTTTTGTCTTAATCTTATTAATATTAAACATATTTTCTTTGAAGGTACTTTGATTTTTTTGTTATGTTCGGCTTTCGAATTCACGTACTTTCGAGCTCGCGTGCTTCGAGCTCGCGACATTCGGTGAAACGTATGACTCCCATATTTTTAATATGTTCTTAACCTGTAGTTTTTTTATTTAAGGAAACCATCTGTCATCAATGTCTCTTTTAGTTGTGTGTTAAGGCTGAGAAATGCAGCAGATTTTTTATTCTGAAAGTTAAAAGTTAATAATATAATGTAATAAAAAATATTTGATACATAAATGTAAAGCCACTTAGCTTAAAAAATACTTTTTAATGCCTTAAGTAATTACGTAACCTAATCTGTAAAATCACGTTTAAAACTGTAACGCAAATTTTATATTTAATACGAAATTTGATTGGAAGTGGGTTAAACCAGTAATATTAATAAAATGAACACACATTATTTCAACATAACATAACATTCACGCCGAATATCCCCGAAGGTGTTGGCAGAGGTACTAATACTTCTGAACATCACGTGACTTTGTCACCTGGTGTTCAGAGTACCCACGTTTTGCATGGACAGTGTACTCACGTGATAGGGGGCAGGCCTATCGCCGTTTTGTACGAATACACTGTCACATGACTAAGTATAACTCAGCCATGTGGGTTTCCTTACGATGTTTTCCCTCACCGTTAACAACCATGATAAATTATTATTAATTATTAATTTATTTGTATTTATTATATTATATTATATTATATTATATAAGTATGTATATACATGTCTATTTATTAAGATATTGTATAGTATATTTGATATAATAATTATTATCTTGCCTTCGTCTCAGAGATTTATTTTGACCATGTAGTAGCCCTGCTACACGAACTATTAACCGCACATCGTATTTAGCGCTAAAGTAAAAGAGGAAAAAAAACTGACTTCCGCTTCTACAACAGCGCCACCTCGCGGGCTTCCGCAGTTTGGCTGTAGCGCTCCGGCAAGGCATCATATTTGTCCGTGCGCGCACGACGACCGTACGTCTCTCGTTCTGTTTTTTAGTGATTTAGTTGATTATTTTTAGTTATTATGCACTTGAAGGGTTATATTTTAGTTTAAATATTATAAGAAGCCTAAACGTAAATGGGACGAGACTAAGAATGAAAAATGGGAAGAGCAAAGGAAAACTAATTATCGACTAGAGTGAAGAGAAAGTTTGTTATTTTGAAGGTACTTACCAATCAATTTTAATAATAACGTATATCATGAAAAGTTGTGATTGCAGCCCACTACGTATATTTTTTGCCCAGAGTTAACACGCGCATGTTAACCAGTGGCCAATTTTGCTCCGAGATAACTCGCGCATGTTATCCAGAAGCTATTTTAAGCATGGTATTATGCTAATTTCAAAATGGGGTATTCTGTAAATTATATTTTTCAAACAACTCACCTTTTGGTAGATTAACCAAGTTAACACGGGCATGTTAACCAGTTGCCATTTTTGCTCCGAGATAACTCGCACATGTTATCCAGAAGCTATTTTAAGCATGGCATTATGCTAATTTCAAAATGGGGTATTCTGTAAACCTCCGACACCGGCGCCCACGTCTGTTGTCGTCATAAATCTTGGGTCCACGGGTCCCGTACCAGATGTTGATCCCGAAATAGACACCGAAATGCTAGAGACCCTAGGGATTTTGAAGACGAGCCTTTAGAATAGGGTGAAGATATTCAAGACCGACTCTCACTACGCCGAAACAAGTACCCGTCGGGCATTGAATCTTCATCTTATCAATAAACCCCTCATAAAATATATTAAAGA
Organism: Bedellia somnulentella; assembly: GCA_963576735.1. NCBI lineage: Eukaryota > Metazoa > Arthropoda > Insecta > Lepidoptera > Bedelliidae > Bedellia > Bedellia somnulentella. Next base: position 586,738 of record OY755182.1, on the reverse strand, counting down.
CAGAAATTGAAATAGTTTCTTGATTAGAGATAAACTATGTGGGTAAGTAAAATAATCGCAAATCATCATTAGAACTGGTCAAATAATCCAAGGATCGACTACAATAGAAATAGAATAGAAAAAATCTTTATTGACATTCATAATTTACATTAGTATTCTATAATTAAGGTAATAATTTCTAAAGACAATTTACAAGCTATAAATCGTTGTAGAATATGTTATCTTGCGGCCTTGCGGCCCCACACTAGGCAAGCCTGTATCGTGGGTACCCTTACAAATTTAACATAATGCAATTGCAAAAGTGCACCTGTTTTAAAAACGAATTAATTATGCAGAGTTAGATATTGTTTTTGCAATCACAACTAATATTACAATCACAATTTAACAAAGAAGAACATATTTAATTATGATTAATTAATGCAACAAAAAACAAAAAAGATTAATATAATATTTTAAATATTATTACAAGGACTTCTAGTGTCAATTTTAAATCGAAAAGGCCCACCGCCTCGGTATCAAAAAGTCAAAAAGTTTATTTTTCAAAATGAAGTTAAATACTATCATTTTTTGAACGTCAATTTTTTTTTAATTTATCATTAGTCCATTGCTTTGGAAGGTGTTAATAAAGGTGAAGGTCTGTTTGTAAACAGAAGAAGCAACAAAGAAACTACATTCACATTTTTTTTCAAATTATGGTCTGTACAATTTTGGGTTTAACATATCTTTACTTTACAAAAAGATTTTCTATGCGACCAAACCAAACGCTAGTTTGAGATAATTAACTAAATTGTCCATCACAATAAACCAATCACATAACGTGAGAAGAAATCGCCAGCAGTGTCGCACCCGTCCATTCCAACCAAACCGTGCCGGTGGGCAGAGAACCCCATATGTCCAGCGACGCTGGCCCCGCCGCGCAGCGGCCTGCACGCCCGTGACGATCGCCACATCTAGATGTGCAATCTCAGGTACTGTTACCACATGCTTGTCGCTTAGAATTTTGTTTTCAAGGCCTATTTGGAACAAATAACCACCGATAATTTATCTTAAATACAATCAGCGTTTATAATTGTACAGGTTGTATGTAATGTATATAAATTTACAAAATCTGAAATATAAACTATAAGAAAGTGCACTCCTATAAAAGGGAATTCATTTCTGAACAAAAAAAAAAAAAAAAAACACTTGAGTGACTGTATGCTAAGTGATTTTAGACAATTAATATTATGTGTATGTATGTATGTTGTTGTATGTATATGTATGTATTAAAAAGTTTATTTTTTTCCGAACAATCAAAACGAAGGATATAAGAACTCCTTCACGATTTGTTATAGGATTGGTTTATGGTCTATCAATGGCCCGGATACATTTTTAACATAATTCTATTTTATCACATTTAAGAGCTCAAGGACTAATGTCTGTACTGCCATGTCATGTCGGTACCTCGACTATATCTTGTGCCTAGGTAAATCATACCAAGAATGCCTAGATGACATAAATAAAACAATTACAGCTATAAGCAGTTACGTATACAGTTTAGGACTCTTCATAAAATCAGTCGTAAAAAATGCAAGTTCTCGATTCACTTACTGCTGCGTGTCCATTGCATACGTGCGGCTGTACACAAAATCATGAGAAAGAATTAAATATTTGGCCCTAATCAACAATAATGATGATTAGAATAAATTCATGATAGTCTCAACAAAACTTAAAATCAATTTGTTGTGGTGGTAACACGCAATTCCCCCCGGATAAAACCCTATATAAAATAATCAGTATCCGTCAGCTTAGTATCTTTACCGACGACGCTTCTGTGACCGGGGAGCTTTGTGCAATGGCCAGCACACTGGGGATTCTATTTTTTTTTCGGACTGTATCTCTCGGCAGAGCGTGTATATCATATAAACTACTTAGAACCACTCGCAGTTCATTTCGCTCTAAAAACGTTTGCTACATATTGTAAGCAATGTGAACTATTCTTACGCAATGCGTAAGTTATCAGTATAGGAAGCATACAGTACAGTACCCTTTTCTGACTTAAATAACTAAACTGGTATGGAAGTGATGCGAAGAGAGGAATATTTTTATCTTTGCTTCGTATATTTCTTCATGGCAAAATAAAGACGCTGATCGCAAACCCAGAATAGAAACTTAGTTCCTAAGCGTAGAACGAAGTTATGACCATGATGGTAAACCGAGTATAAATATTTTTTCTACGCTTTCCCACCAATACCAACATAACATATCATAAACGTTCACGCCGAATATCACCGAAGGGGTTGGCAGAGGTGCTAATACTTCTTAATATCACGTGATTTTGTCGAGTTTTTGGAAAAAGATAAATAATTAAATATTTTTAATCACTAAAAAATACAAAAAAAAAAAATGCAGACAAAGCCATTGATATTGTGTGGTGCCTCACTGGCCGTTACAAGCAAGGTTCCCCTTGTAAAAAAATAAAAATAATAATAATAAAAAAAAAAAAAAAAAACTTTGTATGGCTAAACCTCTTCTATTTTCACCTTATACAAACCTTGTTTCATCTAGAGAAAACCCGCTGCAAGAAAACCTTTCCCCGGCAGCGAGTGCATTATCTGGCAGGGATATTTTTTGAAACATTGTATCTGAGTCAGCCGTAGACATCATGTCTGCCTCTATCACTCAAAGTACAGTAACAGTCACCACAAGTCTTAAGCAGTGGTGGAACTATTGTCGTCTTGATGAAGATGATTTTCACAATGCATATTATTATTATTATTTTTGACACAAATATCTTCAGTCTGGGTCCTCTTATGGGATATTAAACATTTACAGATCGGACATTTCACTGATGTATGTTAACAACCCCGGCAGTGACAAAAATTAAAAATATTCTTTAAAAGCATTTACAGAATGAGGCTCACATTCCCACGTTATATAATTCCCAGTTAATATGACATGCGACCCTTATATTGTTTTACATTATCTCAGTAACCAATATCCACTTAAGTGTTGTGATTTTAAAACAATTAGCCACAGGTCAAAGGACGCAAACACTGTCTTTAATTAAACTAAGAAACATTTTAGAATTTACTGACAAAATTGTCATTAATATTACTAATCTGATAAAAATTCCTGATGTTGGTCGGGTACAACCCGTTTCGCACTTACCATTTTTTAAGTCAAAGATTATCTGTATGTTCTGCAACCACACTAAAAATCTTATATTTTGGCTTCTGCTAACAAAAAACAGAATGCTGTTGAGTACTTACTTAAAACAAATCAAAACCTCACAAAAAACCTGACTGCTCAGACCATCTCGGGCGGTGGATAAAGCAAACACTGCAGGCCAGCGGGATCAGTCGTCCGTCTTTGCCTTTTTCTTTTTCTATAATCAGCCTATTGTTCATTCTAGACCACATCTCAAATTAGCTTAATTTTCAACTACGTGTTGATTTTGTGAGTAAAAATAGTTTTCGTGAACAATAATAATTATTATATATTATTTTGGATTCAAACTTGAAAATGATTATTTTATGTTCTCTGAACATCTACATGGTCAAAATAAATCTCTGAGACGAAGGCAAGATAATTACCAGATCAAACGAACTTACCTTAAGTGAAGTTCGATCTAAATTATCTTGACTTCGTCGAGGAGATTTAAAGTCCCTCCCGCCCAATATGTAAGTATATCTACTTACATAATTTTTTCCCCGATAAAAATGTACGATGTTATGCGTTTATTTACTCTCTCTGAATATATGATGCCTTGCCGGAGCGTTACAGCCAAACTGCGGAAGCCCGCGAGGTGGCGCTGTTGTAGAAGCGGAAGTCAGTTTTTTTTCCTCTTTTACTTTAGCGCTAAATACGATGTGCGGTTAATAGTTCGTGTAGCAGGGCTACTACATGGTCAAAATAAATCTCCTCGACGAAGTCAAGATAATTTAGATCGAACTTCACTTAAGGTAAGTTCGTTTGATCTGGTAATTATATATATAATTAATATACAGGTTTTAAATGAGTTATGTTTAGTTAAGTTCTATTTAAGTTGCATATATACTTGACCATAATGTTTTAAAGTGTTGTCTAATTTGTTCCTCACCATAAAGGTTGACTGGAAGAAATCGCGTTAAGGCGATAAGTCCGCCTTTGTGTACATATACTGTGGTACCTATTATGTAATATACTGTTTGTGTGTTTTTGTGTATGCAATAAAGTGTTTAAATAAATAAATTAACCACACATATGTCTTTAGAAAAGACAAATTGGTGTAGGCCCGACACAGGATTTAAACACTAGTCGTTTGCACGATAACCGAGTGTTCTACCCAATGGGCTATCACGGTTGCTTATTTCAAGCTACAAGCAATATAACTAAAAAAGGAACAAAGAACTAAATTAATATAAAAATACCTTATATAAATCATTCATAATCACAGCAAAGCTAATCCAAATAATAAGAGAAAGATAATATAATTAAGGCCAGCTATTTGAAGTATATCAAAAAGATTGTATTAAAAGGTCAATGAAATCTCATTTACGACCTACGCAGATTTCAATTCATCATTATTAAAACTGTGAGAAAACACACTTGACTTGACAATTAATTATGAAGAGGAAAACCTTCTTAATTCTTCTTTTATGTTTGGGCCTTAGATGTTTAATTTGATATGAATTAAAAAAATGAGTCTTTAATTAAAAATGTTTCGTTCATGTATACATATACTTACAACAATAGTTCTTATTTAGGTAAGCAAAGCCTAACGACCGCAACCTTTTAAATGTTTGTGTGTTTTTTTTTATATTCTTAAAAGTGTTAAATAAAGATGAAACGAGTAATAATAAGATAATAAAAATTAAACTTGCAATATGACTTATTTGAAGATAATAATAAAAATATATGGACAGGACTGCCTCCGTGGTCTCGCGGTTAAGCGCTTGGTTTCGAGTGCGGAGGTCTCGGGTTTAATCCCCGGGGGTGATAACCCTACAAATTAAAATTGTAAGATTGAACCCCGTTTGGAAGGATATTGCAGGCTTGAATCACCTGATTATCCGAAAATTAAGATGATTCCGTGCTTTAGAGGGCACGTTAAGCCGTCGGGCCCGGCTACTATCACGGTAGTAGTCGTTAGAATAGAATAGAATAACACTTTATTGCACATGAAACACAAATTTACAAAAATAATAATATGATCAAACAGTTTACAGTGAGGTACAACTGGCGGTCTTATCGCTAAAAGCGATCCCTTCCAGACAACCTTTGGAAGGTGAGATCGATAAATTAATTATTTGGGTAGATGCACAAAACAAGGCCAAAAAAACATAATAATCTATTAAGCTTACTTAAAACTAACTTATTTAATTTAGTCGTTAGTCTGAGAACCCGCAATTGGCCAGCGTGGTGGACTATGGCCAAATCACCCTATATAGGGTAGGCTCGAGCACCTTGGTGGGGACATATATGGGTTGTGAGGAAAGGACAATAATACGGTCATATTATACACAGATCAATTTAGCCCCAAACTAAGTAAGACTTGTATTATGGGATATATTTATATTCATACTACTGAAGTGTTTCAAAATTTCTATTCATCAGTAGTTTTGTGCCTTTGCGAATTTATCGATGCAGAACTTTACGCATTGCCTGGTCCATAAACAACGCATATTTATTTTAGAGCCAAACTTTTCATAATCCGTAACAGTACAGGCCCGTTTTAAGGCAAGCTGGCTCCTCCCTGATGACGACCCTAAAACTCCAAGACAATGATAAATTACTAAAATATTTCAAGTTGCTCTGCGACTTTTAACGATGTCAGTTTTTGTTTGCTAACCCTAAAATTACCGGCAACGCAAACAACTTATTATATATTATGTATACTTCTATCTTCCTGTAAGCATTTTGGTATAAGTTTAATACTTTAAAAACAAATAAAAAATACACTGAAACAGAAATGGCTAAGTTGTACGAATTTTATATGAATACTTTGCCAAATGACTAAGTACAACCCAGGATTTGAACCCACGCCTGTCTGTATGAAAGGCGGTTGTCTCTCCATTGAGCTATTAAAGTTGACAATTCAGCTATATATTTATTTATGTACAACACATAAGGCACCATCAACATAACATAACATAAACATAAACGTTCACGCCGAATATCCCCGAAGGGGTTGGAAGAGGTACAAATACTTTTGAACATCACGTGACTTTGTCACCTGGTTTTCAGAGTACCCACGTTTTGCATGGACAGTGTACTCACGTGATAGGGGGCAGGCCTATCGCCGTTTTGTACGAACACACTGTCATATGACTAAGTACAACTCAGCCATGTGGGTTTCCTCACGATGTTTTCCCTCGCCGTTAACAACCATGATAAATTAACCACACATATGTCTTTAGAAAAGACAAATTGGTGTAGGCCCGACCCAGGATTTGAACACTAGTCGTTTGCACGACAACCGAGTGTTCTACCCACTGGGCTATCACGGATGTCACACCATATCACCATCAACATTGGCTGTATATTATCTTTAGCCAGTTAATTTTTATCCCTCCTTTCCCACTCATGCTCTTACACCTACGATAGTTATTCTATACCAGCTACTCACGAATCTAAAAACATTGACATAGAAAAAAATACCTAATTATTGATAAGCTATGATCCAAAATCGAGTGAAAACAATAAATCGCTATACCGAAGCACAGCGTCTTACCCTGACAACTCGATTGTGAGTGTTATCGTGACGAAAGTGGCACAAGGGAGCCGTTATACAGCTTGCAGTTGCGTAACGGCTTTATAGTGGCCATATTGGATCTTAGGGACGAGTTTACGTAAATAACGTTATCCTCTGAGTACTTTGGCGTTTAGTTTGTATCAGATTTTCAGAGCATATTGTATAGTTAAACAAAAGATTACATAGATAAGATAAGATAGTAAAATAAACGCCTGTGTTAATATTATTAATCGGGCGGGAACTTTTTCTTTTTCACTGTCTTCATATTTTCATTTTTAATTGACTGTTTTCATAATATTAGTAAATAAGTCCTGGACCCCAATGTAAAGACCTCCTGGGAAGTCTGCCTCCCGCACTACGGGAAACCCTTTTGGGAGGCAGTGCGTTGTAATTTTATTTTATATTATGTTTATTATTTGGATCCAATAAATCTTTTTTTTTAACCTTATTTAGTTGTGTAAAGTAGTACATGGCTAACTATGAATCTTTCTTAAATTCTTCCAAAGCATCGTATCTTAATCTCATTCTTACCGATCGATGAGCGTATCATATAATTACAAACATGCTATCACCCCCGATTGATTATTCCAAATCTTTGGCTACCCCTATTATTTTAGTTTGCCTTATGTATTTAAAAATAAAAAATAGGGGTAAGCCTGCCCCCTATCACTTGAATTAAAATGTAGGCAACCTGAAAATTGGGTATAATGAAGTCACATTACCACATGAATCAAGTGATATTCAGATGTTTTAGTACCCCTGCCACCCCTAAGGGGTCATAATGGCGTGAACATTCGAGTCGAGTTTTGGATAAAATATTTGATAGAAAACAAATTCAAAGTAATAAAAAAACTGTACACACATATATTCACAACCATAAATCTCAAAAAAGGGTAGTCACATTTAGAAGTTGATAGGGGGACAAGGTGGTAGAAACAAAGTTTCATTAGAATAATACTTTATAACGCTCGGTCGAATAAAACTGTGTCATTATTAAAATTATATATGTAGGAGTATAACTAAAATAATTATATGATAAAACAGGTTTCAAGGAGTTACCAGGGCTCTATTTAGGATATTCACAGACATACACCCACCCACACTATTGTCTATTGGATCTAGAAGTGTTTAAATTAATGAATTTTTATCGTTTTGTTAAATGGGATTAAATTTCATGTTAGTAAATAGACACTGTATTTTATTACGACGTGACAGCTCAATGGGTAGAACACCGGTTAACGTGTAAGCGACTAGTGTTCAAATCCCGGGTCGGGCCTACACCAATTTGTCTTTTCTAAAGACATATGTGTGGTTAATTTACCGGATGACTAAGTCACGTGATGTTCAGAAGTATTAGTACCTCTGCCAACCCCTTTGGGGATATTCGGCTTGAACGTTTATGTTATGTTTATTATATATTATACTGTATTTTGTCATGTTTTATATGAGCAGAGTACAAGTTTTCAAAGATAAAAGCATTTAGAATTAGATTTCTGCATTTCAAAATGTATGAAGAAATTGCACTAAAATGCAATGTCATCAGTCAAAATCGGTTCGCAGATCTTGGTAAGTGGTGTAACAGAGAATTTAATATAAAAGTGTCCGCCTCCAGCCGTATTTCATAGCAGCAGATGTGTCCCAACTTTCTCTTCCTACTTCTGTTTTTTAGTGGCTCCTACGAGGTGGCGAAAATGTAGATTAGAATTTGAAATATACAATTTGAAATGAATTCGTAAGCAACAAGAATTGTGTTCTTGGGGGAAGGCTTATGAATAACCTTGTCGCAGCGTAACGGTTATATGGAAAAAAGGAAAGGTAAGTAGTAAAGAATGAAGGAACATGTATGAGAAGAATGATAAATGTGAGAGAAGCAAGATTACTCACGATTGTGCAAAGTAACGATAGTCTCTGTCTACCCCAATGAAAACAATAGGTGTGACTATAAGTAAGTAAGAAATTTTAGGATCTGAAGTTTTCAGGGTTCCTTACCAAATGAGAAAAACGGGACTCTATTACTGAGACTTCAGTGTCGGAGTACGAATATCTCCATCTGTTACAAGGGTGTATGAATAAACAGAATGTCGTAGCATAATTTGAAAAAAACAGTAAAACTATAATATTTGCTGTTTTTATCAGAACTCAATATAATTGACTCGCCATTCTGTAAATATTTTAAGTTGCATAAATAAAAATCACTGAATCTCTTCATTGTTTCCACCCTCGTTGCAAACGAAAAAGAGAGAATTAAAATTAGTTTCGCGAATTACGAGAGCTGGCGCGTGTGTTCGTGGATTTATATATTTTTTAGTTTTTTCTTGTTATTTCGCTTCACTTCCACGGCGCGCTTCAAACACTCGCAAAACTACTAACTTATGCTTTTGAATAACTCAGCGTTGAATTTACACAATTTTTGTGTCTTACTTTTATGATGCAATTTGTAATGGAGTTTTAGGCTACTAGCCAGAGTGAGTTGATGACCCATTATGTAGTTTAGTGAACGTCAGACACTGGTCCGTTGAGGGGATGAGCAGAACACAGATATGAGTGGAAAATAAAAGGTTTTAATATTGGCCGGAAACCGTTGGACAATCTAACACAGGTAGAAAACATATATATTACTAAAAAATACTTTCTTATTTTAAGAGTCGTGAAGAGACCCATCACCAATGATACTTTATTTTTACCATCTTCTCCCCTATCAACTTCCAATTGTGGCTGAGGAGTACCTAGCTCTGAAGCTCTGGCTACCCCTTTTTGGGATTTATGAACGTGAGTATATGTCGTGTAGAGTAAAGATGCTGAACTTGCTGAGCTTTTGTTTTAGTCAGGCGTCCTTTGGTATACATTGATTCTCACACCTAGTAAAAGCTTTTCTTTATGCATATGTAAGTGAGGGAGAATGTGCTTGTTAAAAATACGTACTTTGTGTGCATTTCTACATATATGCAATTCCAAATTATTTTATGATCAAGTTAACCGCAAAGTAAGTTTAACTTCCTAACACACAATTCTTACTCAACGATATATTCATAACTGTAAAACACGCATATGAATAACACCCACGACTAAAATCACCATTTATGTTCAACACATGAATGCTGTCCACAGCGGGATCAGAACTCGCGACCTCCAGTATAGCAAGCACGAGCGCTATTTTATCGACACGATAACGGTTAGAATGAGATGGCAGTATACGATACTAAGTAAGTGCGTAAAAGATGGCTGCTTTATCCCACGCGATAACTAATTTAAACACGGCTCGTGCTTGCTCTTCTGATCAAGAAGTCACCTATCCACTTGGCCACGGACGTCGTCATTTCAGATTTCTAGAACCAGTGCAAAATATTTTAACCATATTTATTAATGTCACCTGGACTGCTAGCACGAGCGGTGTTCAAACTAGTTATCGCGTGGGATAAAGCAGCCATCTCTTACGCCCTTACTTAGTATCGTATACTGCCATCTCGTTCTAACCGTTATCGTGTCGATAAAATAGCGCTCGTGTTTGCTCTTCTGAACGGCAAGCACGAGCGCTATTTTATCGACACGATAACGGTTAGAACGAGATGGCAGTATACGATACTAAGTAGGTGCGTAAGAGATGGCTGCTTTATCCCACGCGATAACTAGTTTAAACACCGCTCGTGCTTGCCCTTCTGGTGTTGAGACAATAGTGTTAGGTCTGCCTTCAAATGAATAAAAATATGATTATATAGTACGGCAAAACGGCGATAGGCCTGCCCCCTATCACGTGAGTACACTGTCCATGCAAAACGTGGGTAGTCTCAATATCAGGTGACAAAGTCACGTGATGTTCAGAAGTATAAGTACCGGCGTGAACGTTCAGTTATGTTATATAGTACTCGTACTTATCCTTCATAAAAAATATATAATCACAAAATTTCACTGAGTGACCACTGGTAAAATGAAAAATTTGAATAAAGTCTAAAGATTTATGACCGAACTTTAGCGATTTTATAGACCGAAAAATAGCCTTTGAAAAGTCGTTTAGCTTATAATTCTGCGAACGTTTTTTCAGTGAAAGTCGGTAATGGCAATGATTGGGCATTAATTTGGACCCCGAGAGGCTGTCTGTAGTCAAATCTGAATTGATAGTTCGGGCGACGGCCGTCATAACTCACGTCGGAGCCAGAATTTTAACAAGCATCGGAAAATTCGGCTTTGATGGTGCTAATAAGGTTTTTCTTGATGAATTGCTTAAGTTTAGAAATTTTTATGTTGGTAGAAACGTTGATTCAAAAAAATCTGTTCTCGATGTAACAAAGAAAGGTAAAGAATTCAACGAAAACCTTTTCCATAGCATCAGGCGTGAAAATGTAAGTAAGTCACGTAATAATCCTCCATCAATCCTACAAAATCTTTGGGTTGGACACAAAATATGTGACTGACCACGTTATTACACCCATCTTGCTCCTATTCTAGTTGTTTTCGTATAATAGCCGTGTAGTGCCGGCTTATAATGTCACTGCTTTTCTAACAACGGTTCTCGTAGAGGCGACTAAGGGAAGGGGGCTTTATTAAGTGGATTTTGGGCGATGCGAATGGAGACTCATCACCAAGATATTTTATTTTTACCATTCTCACCGATATTCTCTTACAAATGTCGCTGAGGTGTTTCTTGCTCTGAAGCTCTGGCTACCTCTTTTGGTATTTATTTCCGTGAGTATATGTATGTATGTTCGTATAATAACCACGGCCTAAATTAAGGTTTGGGTTTGCGAAAAATTACATTACAATTGTACTTCAGTGTAAACAGTTTGATCATATTTTTTTTTGTAAATTTGTGTTTGGTGTGCAATAAAGAGTTATTTTATTCTATTCTATTATAGTATGCAGTCTACTGATCAAAGTATTAACGATAAAAAAACAAGAGTTAACGGTAATAGAACTGCCTAATCACATACCACATGTCAAGGCAGTAAACATGCTTAGTCTGTATTTTGTTGAGGTACACAGGTACAGGTACGAGTAACATATGACGAATAATTATGCCATCTTTCTTTTTTACTTTGCCTTATGAAAGAAATTTATGCTCTAAGAAAAAAATCCTTTAGTACTGCAACGTAACGTTACAGATAGCTATATAAATTACCAACAAAAACCAACCAACTGGAAAAAATAAATAATATACGCTCTCTAACATTGAGGCTTGTATTATAAAAAAAATATAGTAAAGTTAAAACACGAATTTATCAGATAAAAGTCTGATCAAAAATCAAACATTAAACCAATTAAAATTAAACATACACATTTCAAATGACATCATACCATGTCACCATCAACGTTACATAAACAACAAATAACGTTACAACCAATTCAAACTAAAAAAAAATTTCAATAGTCATCGCAGGGTTAAAAAGTAATTTTAGTCCCCCAGCTTGTTGTGACGTACCACGCGGTGCATGAAATATGCATGGGCGAGCGAACGTCACGGCAGACAGCGGGTAAAAAAGACCGCTCCACATTAACACGGTTAATCGCTTACATGTGTTTTTCGACCTACCCACATTTTTGCGAGCGCTCGTTTTTGAAATGATTTGTTAACACGATGATTGACTAGATAAGTGATTTTAATTTGTTAGGCAGTTACAAAGTTGTAAGTGAGTTTTGATAATAATACTGCTTGTTGTTTAAATATTTTATTTTAATTTATATAGATTTAGATCTTTATTTGTATTGGTCCCCTGGTTAGGACTTCTTTCACCTCTCTATCCTATGATAAAGCTCAGGCTCCTTTATTCCGCCAGAGCTGCTCTCAGGCCCACGGCTCATAAACAGTCATGGTAAAGCCGCACTGGCCACAAGGGCGTTAGCACCCAAGCCTTTCATATGTATCATCTATTATTCACATCTATTACTTCCATGCATAACGTGGGTACTCTGAACACCAGGTGACAAAAACACGTGATGTTCAGAAGCATTAGTATCTCTGCCAACCCCTTCGGGGATATTCGGCGTGAACGTTTATGTTACGTTTATGTTTATTACTTCTACTTTATTTGCTGAAATTTATGTAAAACGAACTTCTTTTAAAAACAAGAATCTTACATAAACCTCTGTATTATATAACGTTTTATGCCATTAACAAAATAAGAAGTAATGAATGACTGTTGAATTGCCTTGTAAAACTATTCATTAATAACAAACCACTAAGTGTACTGTTTTCATAACATCGTATATAATGGTCATATAAGATAAATCTTACTTATTTATACTAAAACCTTTTATTCCTTTACTTAAGATTAATACTTTGCAAATTCACTCCAACCAAAGAAGTGCTTCTGTTTTATGTTAGGAAAATTAAATAAAAAAGTCATGATTGCCATTCAAAAGAAAGTCAAAGTTAGGAGAATGCTTTTTAACCCTCTCAGCGGACAGGTGACTAAGTTTCGACCGTTTGCGAGACGGTAGTCCCAAAGGCCCCGCCTCTGAATTCCTCTAGTAAGAATCTTAATTAACCACCTTACTTTTACTTAAAACGGAAAAGTTTTGCGGAGAACAATCTTGTTTCTTGCGTTTAACTTTTTATAAGAACATATTATTTGATCAATATTTTATGCTTTACAGTTAAAGTTTTCTTACAAAATGAATAAGAACAAACTTCGGTTAATTTTGTTGTTTTTCACATACTTAGCTAATTTCAAAAGCATTTACGTTACGTAGCAGTGTATTTTGGCTTTAAAAAGCACCATCTTGTTATGACTTATGAGTACGGGTGATCTATAATCTTTGTAAGCATATCTTTTTCCTTTATTTGAAAACTGAAGGAAATTAAAAGAAAAATTAACGATTGTTTGTACTCACTTCAATGCTTTATATTTGTAACCACGTGATAATGAGACAAAAACTAAAACTTAACAAGTTGATTTTTATTATATTTGTATTATTGATAACAATATTATAAATAAAATTTAGTACATACATACATATACTCAGAGGTCACTCAGAGCTAGGGAATTAGAAATTCTTTAGCCACTTTTGGAAGTTGCGTGGGGAAAACATGGTGTAACAAAGGTTGTTGGTGATGAGTCTCCAACCGCATCGCCCAAAAATCCCTTAAAAGCCCCAATACCGTTAGTCGCCTCTTACGTACACCCACCGAAAGAAATGGGGTAGTGCTATTCTAAGCCAACACTACCCAGCAACATTTAGTAAAATGACACAAATTATTTACAAAGGTCTGGCTACCTCTTTTTGAGATTTATGGCCGTGAGTATATGTATGAATGCAGAATTACACAGATACAAACCGTTTACAAAGGTACATAAACCGAAAATCCGTATTTAAACCATGTCTTTTAGATCTGTACCTATTTTTTTCTAATACTATGATTCGTGCGTTACATGATTGATACGATATTCAAGATTTGCAGTCTTTGTTATTTTTACAGAATCCACTCCTTTCGTTTTGTAGTCTCTTGTTAATTCCGGACACCGTAATTTCTTTTCTAAACTTCGCAAATTGGGCCTTTCATTTGTAATTTTGTTAAGTAAGTGGAGAGAATCTTAAGGGACCATCTTTTGTTTTAATTTTATTGAAACATAAAGGGTTCTTTTCATTACTTTTATATCAAAAATTCAAATCATAAAATGTTACGCATTTGAATTAAGAGCAACAATTTTTTTTGTGTTGTTTTTATTTTTTTGCTACCCGGTCTTTTTTATCTTTGTTAAGATGAACTAATTAATAATTGAATGTAACAGAGTACTAAACTCATTATTGCACGTCTTTCAGAATACATATTTACAAACAATACAATTTTCCAATGCCGTTATCACTAAAAGCGGTATTTTCACTAAAAGATATACATTTATATTATATTATTATTACCGTGTAGTGTCGGCTTAGAATAACACTACCCCATTTCTACCCGTGGGTGATCGTAAAAGGCAACTAAGGGCATAGGGGCTTTTTAAGTGATTTTTGGGCGATTTGGTTGGAGTCACCAAAAAAATTTATTATTACCATCCTTTCCCCAATCAACTTCCAAAAGTGCTTCCAAAGCTCTGGCTACTCCGTTCAGGGATTTATAGCCGTGAGTATATGTATGTATTTATATTATAAGAAAAATGTGTGATACCTACATTTACTTTTATCCGTGCCGTTTTACTCAGAAGAAATATTTTCTAATTATTTAATATTATATTTGGTAACAATAATTGAGTTCAACAAAAATGACGTTTATTGTAAAGCCAAACTTCCGTATTACCTGCAATTTATAATTTCTCAAACTCAAATAAAATACCCAACGGTGTGGAAAAAGTACTGAGTACATATGAAATTCTTGTGTTGAAAGAACAAACGTTTATTTTTGACAATGCATACTCATAATAGTGACTAATAAAGAGTAAAAATTATGGGCCCATCACTAAATTGAGGTCCAACTAGAATTTCTTGTATATAATGAATTGTAACGTGGATAAAGAATCTAAGCATTTACTACTAAAAACATATTTTTTTATACTGATAAAGGTCACTTCTAGAGCACAAATAAACATCAAGCAGAAAACCAAGTTCCCAGTTTATTTTCCGTACGCGAATATTTGCAGGTCAGTTCATTTGTATTCATTGTCTGGGCGCTGTCACGTGTCGATCTTCGCGACGGATCAAGATAGATTACTACAACGTACGAACGGGGCCCAGCAGACAACACATAGCGATGGAGGGTTAATGTTGTCGCTATTGACCCTTCTCATTAAACATCGTTTGGTCAGAGTGTGATTTCACCAAAAA
The DNA here is from genome assembly GCA_963576735.1 of Bedellia somnulentella. Classification (NCBI taxonomy): domain Eukaryota; kingdom Metazoa; phylum Arthropoda; class Insecta; order Lepidoptera; family Bedelliidae; genus Bedellia; species Bedellia somnulentella. Next base: position 571,269 of record OY755182.1, on the reverse strand, counting down.
TGATCGAGGTTAATGGGTTTTTAAAGCACCAATAGAATAACTTTGTATACTTTTATCATGGTTGTTAACGGTGAGGGAAAACATCGTGAGGAAACCCACATGGCTGAGTTGTGCTTAGTCATGTGACAGTGTATTCGTACAAAATGGCGATAGGCCTGCCCCTATCACGTGTGTACACTGTCCATGCAAAATGTGGGTACTCTGAACACCAGGTGAAAAATTCACTTGATGTTCAGAAGTATTAGTACCTCTGCCAACCCGTTCGGGGATATACAGCGTGAGCGTTTATGTTATGTTACTTTTAAAAAACAAATTTTCATCGTACAGCTTTTGTGGATCCTCAATGTAATGTTCATATAAATTTTATTAAATTCACATGTCTTAATTTGAGGCGAAGAGCAATCTAAATTTATTTTGTTACTTTGTTTTCAAATACATTTCAATTTAATTACTTTTCCATTTTACGTGAAATTGAAAGGCTGTTATCGAATATGTTCAATAGAAATGATTTTATGATGAAAATAGCATCGTGGATTTCAGTTTGACGTGCTCGTTCGGGCGATAAAACCTGCAATGTCGGTACGACGATGGAGGTTTTATATTACATACGAGGACAAAGAAAATAGGGTACAGCTGGAACTAACTCTGAAATATTTAGATATTTTTGATTTGTCTGAATTATATTATACATTTATGACATCGAAAACATATTTGCATTGATACCATTTAACGTATTCGAGTTTGTAATAGAGGTAGTCGCCCAAAATATGAATAAAAGAGCATGCATGAAAAGATTGATGAATGTTGACGAAGCTCTAGAAGTTTGTCAGTATCGTACAAAGCTGCGATCGACAGTGTCTCCTATCCCAATAGGAGCTAAAATTTCTAGTAATGTTTTTGATGATATTCGATAAGCACGATGAAATAAAATGCGATGAGGTCCCAAACCCACTGTCACCCAGTATACCACTATCCGCAATCGGAGCGACATTTCATTTGCTCGGAGGTTGTCGCGGCTCGTCAGCGACTCATATTTGTCATGTCGCGACCGCAGCAGCCTTCATTTGTGCTGCACTATGCAATAGGCTGTTTGGGTTTAGATACATTGGGAAATCGTTTAAGCTGTATCCAAATAGGTGGATAGCTGTGTAGTGTCGGCTTAGAATAGCACTACCCCATTTATACCCGTGGGTGATCGTAAGAGGCGATTAAGGGTATAGGGTTTTGTAAGTGTTTTGTGCTATGTGATTGGAGACTCGTAATCAAAAAGCTGTTTATTTACTATGTTTTTCCATAAGTACAAAAAGCGACTGATGATATATTTTTTTCCGAAGCTCTGGCTACCCCTTCTAGGGATTTATAGGCGTGAGTAAATGTATGTATATAAATAGGTGAAATAGGTATTAATGCTCTGTAGTGATTTAAATCTTTTTGTTCATGAAAACCTCATGTGGGGATTATTACTAATAAATAAAGAATAATAAAGAATAAAGGTTAATTTATCATGGTTGTTAACGGTGAGGGAAAACATCGTGAGGAAACCCACATGGCTGAGTTGCACTTAGTCATGTGACAGTGTATTCGTACAAAACGGCGATAGGCCTGCCCCCTATCACGTGAGTACACTGTCCATGCAAAACGTGGGTACTCTGAACACCAGGTGACAAAGTCACGTGATGTTCAGAAGTATTAGTACCTCTGCCAACCCCTTCGGGGATATTCGGCGTGAAAGTTTATGTTTTATATGTTATTATATGTTTAAATAAAGAATAAATAAAGGAAAGAAAATATATTTTTTTCCGCCTGTGTCGTAATTTTTCTTTCCTTTATTTATTCTTTATTTACTCTGTAGTGATGTCTTAGAATAGTCATAACTCGTTTCTTACCACGGGTGTTATAAGTTACATAGGGTATCGGCGCTTTCAAAGTGATGGTTAGCTATATGGCTAGAGACCTGTAACCGAGTACCTTTAGTTTACATTCTTTTCTTCACTTCACTCCCATAATTTTTTTTTAAACTTGAGCTGCCTGTTTTACGGATTTATATATGTACATACATACATACATATACTCACGGCTATAAATCCCTAGAAGGGGTAGCCAGAGCTAAGGAATCAGAAATTCCTCAGCCACTTTTGGAAGTTGTGTGGGGAAAAGATGGTGAAATAAAGGTTGTTGGTGATGGGTCTCCAACCGCATCGCCCAAAAATCCTTCAAAAGCCCCAAAACCGTTAGTCGCCTCTTACGTACACCCACCGGAAGAAATGGGGTAGTGCTATTCTAAGCCGACACTACACAGCAATTTAGCTTTTTATAATGATGTTTACAAACGGCTTAAGCTTAAATTCATATACATTTGTTTGTAATCAATCATGTTTGCATCAATCATTTAAGCTTATTATATGCATAGATAATTATTAGGAGTATGAAAATAAAATCACAGTTAATTAACACAGTAAGCGGTATTTCTGCAACCTAAATTCATAATATCCTGTTTACCGTGTATTAAATTACCGACGCAGCAAATGTCCAAACTGAAAATTTTATTCAAAAACCACAATTTAGACACAGTGTCACGATTAAACTGCGCTGTGTATTTTAGTACAATTTTGCTGACAAACTCGTAACGTTGTCCTTAAAATTTTGGTGTTTGCATGCTCAACAGTCTTCCATCTCTTTTTATTACTATGTAATATGAAAGAGACAAATATGATTTCCTCGGATTTGTTATTGGTTCTACTGCAAGTTATAAGCTTTCTGGTCACGAAACATATTTTAGCATAATCTATTAGCATTGGTTTATCGCGTTCCGCCACGCTGAGATAACGTTTGTGCGTGCAACTAGATGGCGCCACGTGCACTATCTGTGGCGTTTTGACACCCACTGTCAGTAATTTAGGGTTAAACGGGTTTTGAAATTATAATTTCTGCTGCGTGCATACACAACTTTGTGAGTGTTTTCGGAAATGAATTGGTTGAATTATCTAGGGTCTGAATCATGAAATAATCTAAATTTAATTTTACTTTACATTACATTTAGCTCTATTCCATCTATCACTGTTAGTGTTGTACAAAGTGACAAAATAATCTGAAGATAATACGCTTAGCTTATGTAAAGAAATAAAACAAAAAACAAATCTAAGTTGGTTAACACGCATGCGAAAGAAGTGTAGCTAGAGCTTCACAATTAAAAATTCATTAGACGCTTATGATATTTGAAGGGAAAATCGCTGGTCAAAAGAAATATCATTGCTGATAATTCCGTACACTCCAGCCACATCACCTAACAAACACAATTATCTTCCCTTAGTCACTTTGTACGGAAAAAATGAGAAGAAATTTGGCAAAATAAAGCAAAATAAAATGATAGAAAAAAAGGAATAAATAAGACTCTTTTAGTGAATCTTAAACCATTTGTTATTCCAAACAACACGCCATTCTTTTCACGTCCAAAAATCTTTACCTTCTCAGTTTTCTGTCGGGTTGACAGAATTTTTCAGAGGATTTCTGTCCGTCATTATCTCTCGCTTTAAATTCTAGCCGCGAAATGTAAACAGGAAAAAATTGCGGCACAATTTGAGTTTTTTACTGTTTTGCTTTTAATTGTTTTATTTTTATTAAATGGTTTCTTTGATTGTGGCGAAGATATTACAGTTGCTCCTTTTTATTAATAAACACTTTTCAGAGGCTTCATTTGCTTGTGACACAGTGTAGTTGTCAGTAGGTGTTTCAATTACTAGGTTTGGAAGTAAAAATTCAAAAGAATAAGGGAATGTCAAAAGGTTCAAAAAGTTTTAAAACTGCAATAAGTGTCACTGCCTATGTTATTCGGGTATAGTTAAACCTCTGAACTGAAAATGAGAAAGTTCTTCCCATATGTTTTTCAGAGCTACTCGTATAAAGAAGAAAACCGTGGTAACTCAGCGGGAAGAATAACTACCTATCATGCAAAAAGGATTGGGTTCAAAATGCGAATCAGCCCTATACCGATGTGACTTCTCTAAAGTCATGTGGTTTGATAGTCGATTAGTTTATTACAGCTATTTTCATAGTCTACGGTCTTACGGTATTTTACTCTGGGGCAGAGCGGCTGATGTTGGTTCCATATTTATTCTCCAGACTCTCTAGCAATAAGAGCTATATACAATTTAGAAAATACTAAGCTATATACAATTTGAGATCCCGAGATTCCCTGAGGGGATTGTTTAAAACAATAAATATAATGACGCTGCCATGTCAATATATTTATGAAAATATTATGTATGTAAGAAAGAATCAGGCCTCTTTTGTGAAAAATTGTGACAGACATATTCGAAACCTGAGAGACAACAATAAAATTTCAGTACCAAAATACAGATTGTCAAAAGTAAATACATCTTTCGTGGGGTTATGCGTAAAAATGTATAATAAAATACCTGAGGACATTTTACATTTATCAGAAACAAAATTAAAAGCAGTAGTTAAAAGAAATCTTAGTTCGAAAGCCTATTACAATGTTAATGATTACATTAATGATGAAGTGGCTTGGTGTCATCAGGGCTCTGTGCAGGATGTTTTCGGGCTAACACCAAAATTGTAATGGACGTAAAAAAAGATGTGTGTTGACGAGTTTCTTACGGGTTCTTCTCTCAACAAAACACCTTCCGAATCCGAAGTAAACTTAGTATTAAATTAAGTTGACTTTTGACGTTCAAAAAACAAATATTTATCTTTTTACTTTGAAATAAATGATTATTTCATTTTTTTATTTTATTATTTATTGATTATCAGGTTTGTAAGCAAACCTGGGGAAAACATTGTGAGAAAACTCACTAAGAGGTAAAATATAAAATAAATTTACAAAATTGATGATATTATGAAATTCTGATTATTTAACTTTAAATGAAAAGAAAAAAAAAAGAAAAGAAAAGAATGTTTTTATTTAGCACACATATACAGAATTCATACAATAATTTAAAGAAATGGTTTCGCTAAATTGGGCCCACAATCAATAATTTCTGATTTGTGTATAAGTATACGCAAAATCAGAACTGGTTTTCATTATGAGCCCTACATGGTGATGACAGTACGTCAGCAGCTATTTACATAAACTTGGAAAATTAAAAACAAGTGAGAACAACCAAACAAACAAACATATTTCCACTTATTTCTGAGTCAATAATTATCAAAATTTTGAATAAAAAATAAAAAACCCTACTAAGATTTAGGTCAGATAAATCCATTAACTATAATATATTATATATATGTAATATATATAATTTCGAAAATTAAAATAAGTATGAGTAAATAGTCAATAAATAATGTAATAATTATATAAATTTTACATACATACCATATATATATAAATAACACTATTATATGCAATACTCGACTACAAGTTTTGGCCGCCATTTAATTGTATGTTTAATAAATATTGCTTTAATTTAAGTTTAAACCTGTTAACGCTCATTATACTTCTTAGTGGTGGAGGGATGTTGTTCCAGCATTTTGTGGCGGCGTACTTAAAACTTCCACGAAATGCAGAACTGCGGTGTCGGGGAACTTCCAGGACATTAGACGCAGCTCGCGTGTGGTATTTATTACTTTCACCAAGCCATTTTAGTTTGCGGTGTAGGTAACTTGGTTCCCCAACCTTCACCAGTCCAAACAGCAGCGTAGCCAAGTGCAGCCTTCGACGTGAGTCCATTTTTAATAGTCTGCTCTTGTTCAAGAATGGCGTGACGTGTGATCTAGGGGGAATATTAAAACAGAAACGCGCACACGCATTTTGCACTCTCTGCAACTGTTTTGAAGAGGTGGAAAGGAGTCTAGGACCAGTAACGGCATCACCATAATTTAATTTTGACAAAATTAATGACTCACACAAACTAATCCGGAGTTCCTCGCTAAGAAATTCACGTATTTTGTATAAAATTTTCAATCTGTAAAAACAATTAGTAACTAGTTGTAAGACATGTTTTTCAAACCTAAGGTTGCAATCCATTAAAATACCCAGATTACGAGCCTCATAAACACGTTCTACCAAGCTGTCATTAATTTTAACTTGCGGATCATATGATGAAATTATACGGATCTGCTCTTTACTTCCCAACACTAAGAATTTAGATTTTTTGGGATTAAGTACGAGTGATTGAGTGAAATGACGGCATAGATTGCAAAAAACACGTAGTGAAATTAAATTTAAATGTTGTTGATTGCAAACCATTCCCAGAATTCGTAATTTCCAATGATATTTTCATGATATTATATTAAAAAATTTCTTTATATTATCAACAAACTGGAAACCCGTATGCCTTAAAAAGACGGTTTGAGGTAAAACAGTTTTGCATTTTTATGTTAAATTAAAGGTAATCATACCGTTATTTTTTGAATATCCTGAGTATATAGGTAGTTCAATTCACGAAGACGCGACCAACCCTTTCTTCTTATCATATACATACGTATACTCACGGCTATAAATCCCTAGAAGGGGTAGCCGGAGCTAAAGAATTAGAAATTCCTCAGCCACTTTTGGAAAGTTGAGTGGGGAAAAGATGGTAGAGTAAAGGTTGTTGGTGATGGGTCTCCAACCGCATCGCCCAAAAATCCCTTAAAAGCCCCAATACCGTTAGTTGCCTCTTACGTACACCCACCGGTAGAAACGGGGTAGTGCTATTCTAAGCCGACACTACACGGCACAGCGCGTCTTCGTGGATTGAATTACTTGCAATGTTTATGGGTATTATATTATGGGTAGCATAGCACACCGAAATATTTATTTTATGCTTAAAAACGCACTGATACTACAGAAATTTGTGATTTAAAGCTATAATTTCCAAATATCAATCGAATACATTCACTAGTTGTTTCAAGCTAAGCGCACTACTAGGCGGGTATATAGAAGGATCACGAATTCACGATTGCCGAACGACGATTTGGTTACAATTTGTAGTTATAAATAATGATAAATTTAAAAAAAATGACATACATACATATACTCACGGCTATATTTCCCTAGAAGGGGTAGCCAGAGCTAAGGAATTAGAAATTCCTCAGCCACTTTTGGAAGTTGAGTGGGGAAAATATGGTAAAAATAAAGGTTTTTAGTGATGGATCTCCAACCGCATCGCCCAAAAATCCAATATAAAGCCCCGATACCCTTAGTCGCTTCTTACGACACCCGTGGGAAGAAAGGGGTAGCGGCATTCTAAGCCGGCACTACACGGCAAAAATGACGTTCAATAAACTTTTTGACTTTTTTTTTTACTTTGGGTTGTGTCATTGTGTTCGGGGTTACAGGGTTCGAGTTTAGGATCGTTCGGATGGCGATGGCAGTTCTTATAAAATTGTTTTAAGAATTACATATTCACTTACTTCGCTGTTTGTCGTTGGCAGGTAGTATTAATCGTCACTTTTTACGATTTTGCTCATCGATGTAGGCAGAGACTGAATCGCCACTTTGGCATAATATAACCTTAAAAAAACAACTCTTCGTACGAATATCAATTCTTAACTTAGAATTCCATGAACTTAATTCAATACGCACGAGATAAATTGCGAAAATATGATGTAGCATATTGATGGTCGCCTGCCTGATTTTTGTTTTTTTCGTATTTTTTATATCTAGAAAGGTAAAATCATATTGGTTCGCGAAAATATATAATTCAGCTAGACGACAGCTAATATGTTACATACGATTTAGAAATATTAGTACTTCGGCTACTCTTTTGGAAATTTATGATTTGAATGCTGAGTCAAGTTTTTAGAATTCCAAGTTGAAAGACTTAAAGAGCATCTATGGAGGTTGGGACACCTTCAGAGGACAATTTTGATCAATAGATAATGTGCCAACAAAAGCAGGTTTAAGATTTATCTATACTTATAATAAATCTGTAGAGAGGTCAATTCTGTACATTAAATATATTTTCAAAATAACTATCAGGGGGAGATTAGTAAATTTTTGTCTGTCTATCTGTCTGTTGGTTTGTATGTTCCTTATGGAAACAAAAACTACTCGATGAATTTTAACGAAACTTGGTTGAATTATTCTTCATACTCCGGGGCAGGTTATAATGTACTTTTCAGCAGAGTAGTGAAGGGAAATTTTGAGAAAACGGGGGAAGTTACTCCAGTTTTTAAGCTTCCGTCGCGTGTGCTGCCTTAATGGTTACAGTTACATAGAAATCGTGTAACACAGAAATATTTGACATAAAATTATCTAAAAAATATGTTTCAACAACATATGTCTATCTTTTATGGTTGACTCACAATAACACGTGTAACTCCTGATAGCTTAGCAGTTCGGAGCATCCTGATTATATTTATTCACTCTTACGTTTATAGTTCTATTATTCATCTCTTATTTAAAAAAGTTTACATTATTACCTATTCAATAAAAAAAGAATCATAGAAATCGGTGTAGAAACACCAAATTGATACATGAAATAAGCCATCGCGTCTTGTCGTCGCACGTGAATACTGAATCTTGCTGGATTATTGTTTAGTAATGGTTGCGCGGGCAAAATATAGCCGTGAGTATATGTATGATGTATGCAATGCTTGTAACTTTGATTGTTTGTTTGCATGGGTTTATTTTCGGAGATACTGAACCGTTAATTAAAGCCCTTTCTCAATCACAAAGCTAAACTATTTAGGAGTGCTATAAGTGGCGCTAAATTTCACAAAGGTTGAAGAAAGAGTGATTGAAGAAACCTCAGATATTTTTAAAACTACGCTACTCGTGCGAATCTGGGCCGATACACTAGTAAAGAATAAATAAGTATGTATGAAAATACTGATGAATAAATAGGTTTGCTAGGATATCACAAAGTGGCAATCGATAGTCCCTTCCTGCTCCGTCCAAAACTACCTTTCTGAGTATATGTGTGTTAAGTGTTCGATTTAAAATATCTATCGGCATTGATTTATCCTCAGCTCTGACTACCCTTGTTGGAGCTAACCCCCTTAAATGTAAAGTTTAAACGCAAAAGCAAAGAACACACTATAAAATTTACCCTCACTCACTAAAAGCACTTCCTAATCTATTACAATATGTTGGAAACTGTTATTATTTCGTACAGAGGACTAATAAACTAATGTTTTCATAGCCCCGCTCTATGAACCCCGGATGCACTAAATTTCGACCGAAAGCATTCATAAACAAGCGTAAAGAGTGTTTACTAACTGCATACTTTCATATTGAATTTTGATAGAAAATTTCGCTTCTTTTTACCGTACTTATAGCAGCTAGTATAGGGGTTTATTACGTGTGTTTAATGCGAGATTTTTGCCTTATTTTGCTTACGAATGGAATGGAATGTGTACAAGCGATGTGAGCATGAATGTAAGAGATTAGTTAAGGAAACAGGATACCGTTGATACCAGTTTAAAATGAGGTGATATTACTGGAAGCACCTTTAGTTGCAAAATTATTTTTGCGTAATAAGTTTGCCATAATGTATTAGTTATAACTTATATTTTTCTCATAATGTTGCATATTCAGTAAATGGCATAAAGCACATTAATCATAATAATTTGATTTATTCCATTGAAATAAGGCTAGGCTATTGATTGGATGTAAAAACCTGCATTGAATTATTACACACAATTTACCTTTGCTAATTAAAGTTTTAGCGAAAAATTATGCCTTCAACATTAAGTTGTTTTTAAACCACATTGGGGTATACCATTAAATTTGAAATGAAGTCATTTGTGCGTTTTAATTGTTATTATTTAAAATCATTAGATCTAGAAACGATCTTTCAAGTTATATTATTAAAAAGCCTAGTTAAATCAACAATAACTTGTCTGACAGTTTCTTTTAATTAAAAGATGACATAATCGTGACCTATATCAGCCAATAACGACACCCTGCCAGCCATAATCATTTCACAAGCAGCGCCAAATCAGCCCTAGTGACATGATTGCCTCAAATTAACTACACAGCCTTACAAAGGGGTGCAAAACTTTGAATATCAAAGGCTTGGAGCCTATTGAGCGCGTCGAAAGAGTCCAAACTCAATTATGTGCCTCCACTTCCAATTTTCTATCGATCACGGATTTCATTTGGATTCGTTAGGCGTTACATAAATGTTGTAATATGAAAATAAAATAAATCGTGCGAGATATCTATACTAATTGATAACTAAATAAACTAAACGTGGGTACCTTCTCTGGACACTAGATGGCGCTGCCATGTGAGTTCAGAAGTATTGGTACCTCTGCCAACCCCTTCGGGGATAAACGGCGTGAACGTTTATGTTATGTTATGTTTTTGTTATTTCAAAAACCAATATTAACAATATTCAAATCAAAATTAATAACAAAAATATTAACGATCGATGTATTAGATTGACTGATTAATAACGGTATTAAAATATGATTTATAAACTTACCGAATTCATTTCTGCCGAATAATAAACCGGCCTAAGGTAAAATAAAATAAATATCCTTAAGTAAGTTAAGGTGTATATTAAGTCCAAGATCCAATCAAGTGAAATCAAGTTCCTAACTGAAAATATAATGCTTTGTCTTACTGATCAAAATCCTTTGTTTTTTTTTAAAGGATATTGTAGCGGTGAGTTTAATTTTAATGTAAAATAATTGTCGATCGATAAAAGATTCGATAATTTCGAACGAGTTAAATAACACTGAATTCAAATCAAGATGGAAAATTGAATTATAATCGGTTTATACAAGTTCAAAGGAACCGAAGAATTTTGCAAGAAACCGCTCTTAATTAATACTGAAAAGAGAATTATTTCATTTATAATTTTAACATTGCGTTTGTGGCTATCCTTGTGTTACTAAATATTTGCAAACATCCTTTGAAAATATTGCTTTGAAAATGAAACTTATTGCTTAAATACCAATACAATATATACTAACGGCTATAAATCCCTGGAAGGGGTAGCCAGAGCTTCGGAACGAGAAATTTCTCAGACACTTGGGTGGGGAATGTTTTGTAAAAAAAAAAGGTTTTTGGTGACGAGTCTCCAATTGCATTGCCCCAATACTCTTTCATGGTCGCCTCTGACGAATACCCACGAGAGGAAATGGGGTAGTCCTATTCTAAGCCAATACTACACAGCTTACAATACCAATACAATATGCAGCACCAATGACTAAAGGTAGAAAATCAAATATTAGCAAAGCAATATTTATTTATTTTTCATAAATATAACCATTCCAGATTTTTATAACCCATACATACATACATACATATACTCACGGCTATAAATCCCTAGATGGGGTAGCCAGAGCTGAGGTATGAGAAATTCCTCAGCCACCTTTGGAAAGTTGAGTGGGGAAAAGATGGTAAAATAAAGGTTGTTGGTGATGGGTCTCCAACCGCATCGCCCAAAAATCCCTTTAAAGCCCCAATTCCGTTAGTCGCCTCTTACGTAAACCCACCGGAAGGAATGGGGTAGTGCTATTCTAAGCCGACACTACACAGCGTCCAATTCAGCTCTATTTCACATGAAGACTTTATATTTATAACCTGATTTAAAGAACAGAGTGAAAACAAAGAAATACATAATATATCACATGTAGGTTTACCAACAGCTTTAAAGACAATATTTTTCAACTCGGTATATTATTTTGGTTTCTAATAATAGAATTGTGTTGTATGTCACGTAGCACCTAAGTGATGGATGAGAGCATACTGTCGCCCAAAGTTTAATTAAGGTGTCTCCTGAAATATCAGAAAATAAACGTAATTTTCACATTTCATATTAACAATAAAATATGAAATGCGCAAAAAGTGGACGGTATTGTAAGTAGAGGACGACCTCGAATCGTAAAACGTTTCAAGACCAGATAGAAAACGTTCTTGTAAAGGCGGGGGTCCGAAGTGAGAAGAAGAGATTTGTTTGTTTGAATTTAAGAAGAAGATCGTGGAAAGTGGAGATCGATAGTCTCTGCCTACCCCAATGGAAATATAGGCGTGAGTATAAACAAGTAAGTAAGTAATTAATAAAGATATATCAGAAAGCATTGGCAACTTAGCGCTATCTTAATGAGCCCTAACGGTGCTTGTAGTTTAGATTTCATTTTTATTAGTGTCAAAAAAGGATAAAATAATTTTTCAAAGTAAATCGTTTCAAGTCACATCGAGACAGTGAATAAAGGGTCTTAAAAACCGACCAGTCAACATAGGTCTTTCCGTTTTTATTTTCGACTTTATAGTTTTTGTATTAGTGATATTGTTAGGGTTGAAGCTAAACTGGTTTCTGCAGATAGGATCACATTTACTGCATAGATGAGTTTCAAAGGTGACTGAAGGTTTATAGAAGCAGCTTAGTGATCTTGTTATACACCTTTGTAATGATATCTCAGATTTAAAAGGATTTTTTATAAAAGATTTTGAAGTTTACATTTTATACTGGATTAGTGCAAAAGTGTATGATATACTTTTAATTAATGAAGAGGAGAGATTCATTACAGTTGATATAATTTCAGCGTCCTAGAATATAGAATAGAATAGAATAGAAAACATAAAGCAACATACATAAAACCCAAGAACACTGCTTTCATTAGAACAAACTATGGAACGTCAGAAATAATTACATAAAATTTACAAAAATAATAATATGATCAAACAGTTAACACTGAGGTAAAAATTGGCGGTCTTATCGCTAAAAGCGATCTCTTCCAGATAACCTTTGGAAGGTGAGATCGATAAATTAATTATTTATTTATATTTTAAAGTTTGAATTATCAAATCTGTGATAAGATAAGTTCAGATCTCGATGACGATGACATACTAACAGCCGAATACTCAAACGTCAATTAAATATTTAATGGCATCTTAAACTATTGAGACGCCGTTAAACTCAAAATTCGTATACTCAAATGTGAGTTAAAAGCTTCTGTTAAATTTAAGTGGAACTTAAAATAAGTGGTAGTTAAACATAAATCAGCGAAAAATTCCTATACTCAAACGAAAATTAACGCGATTTATCTGTCAAACCAGCTGTCAAATCGAGTTGAGTAGGTGTTACAATTGAGAGTGGTCGCGAGGTCTTTTAAATTGTAATAAATATCAGTGAAGTAAAGTGAAAAATGTCCTTATCATCATAATCCTCTTCGTCAGATGACAAAAGAAATTTGGTTTTGAAATATTGTTGTTTTGCATTGGTAATTTTTTCTTTGGGTTTTCTTCCTTTTGATCTAATGAAGTTGTGGAAAAAAAAGCATCTGTGATACGTAAATTATGTGAACAGTTTTCTAAATAATGAATTTCGGATTTGAAATATTCGAATTTACGAAATGTTACCATTGTAAAGATAAGAAAATTTTGAGACTGATTAACAGACACTAATTGAACATTCAATGTTGAAAAAATTTTATAAACTTTAAAAACCGCAAAAGGCAATGTTTTTATTTTGTAACTATTTAACGTTTCATTCTACGACAAACAATTGAAAAAAAGCACGTTAAAAATGTTGTTTAGTACAAAAGTAGGTGAAAAACGTAGTACAATAATGTATGTTTATTTAATAATATTTGTGTTTATGATTAATTTAACTTGATTTTTAAGATAAACTTAATATTTCAGCATAACACAAAAAAAAATTGAATAAGTTTTGCGTATAACGGATAAACAACATAAGTTATTATATTTTGTAAATGAAAACAGAGTTGATCTTTAGTTAACGGCTTCTCAGCTGATCATGGTATCAAATTGGTTAAAAGACGTTTGTGTATATCACTTAAATTTAACAGCTGCTCAAATTTGAATGCTCCTCAACTAACTGATCGATTTGACTGACGTTTCAGTATTCGGCTGTAAGTGATTATATTAATAATCCTAAAAATGGGTCGCCAAGGCTTCAGACTAAGCATTTCCTCAGCTGTCTTTGGAAGTTGAGTGGGCACAATATTTTGAGTAAAGGATAGTTCATGATAGGTCTTTTTTGTTTGTTTTTTGATATACGAGGAGAATAAAGCATCTTCTTTCTTTCTTTGATATATGTGTCCATAACAATGAAAATTTTATTTCTCGATCTTATCTCTATTATCCAAATCATACATTCATACATATACTTACGGCTATAAAGCCCTAAAAGGGGAAACCAGAGCCAAGGAATCAAAAAAATTCCCCAGCCACTTTTGGAAATGTGAGTGGGGAAAAAATTGTAAAATAAAGAATAAAGGTTGTTGGTGATGGGTCTCCAACCGCATCGCCCGAAAATCCCTTTCTTACGTACACCCACCGGAAGAAATGGGGTAGTGCTATTCTAAGCCGACACTGCACAGCACAAAATCAAAATCAATACCTCATTATTCGAGTTTTCATAGCATACGTTGAAAGCAGGTTTATAAGACTGCTCGTGTAATAAGCAGGTGCTATATCGGTCACGTAGAACATAACCCGGCTCCCAGGTGGATTACCACCAATATCGTATTACGCGAGATACGAATGTCGATACACTGCGCTGATAGGATTTTCAAATGGAAAACAGCGGGCTTACAGAGCTACGGATTTCATTTGTACACTTTACTTTCTATCCGTCTTTTTGTTTTGTTGAAATTTTCCTATTTATATAAATATAAAAGTAGTGCCGTGTAGTGCCAGCTTAGAATGTCACTACGGGTAAGAGGCACTTAAGGGTATGAGGCTTTTAATTGGTATTTGGGCGATGCGGTTAGACACCCATCACCAACGATACTTTATTTCTACTATCTTGTCCCCTATCAACTTCCAAATGTGGCTGAGGAGTTCCTAGCTCTGAAGCTCTAGCTACCCGTTCTTGGGATTTATTGCCGTGAATATATGTATGTATATACAAGATTCATGAGAAGGGATGAATTGAGATTTACACGTTTGTTTAGACTACATTTTATAGTGTGTTTGACAAATATCGTGAGTGAGTTGCTAGAGCTTATGCATTGTGTACGCTTGAAGTCGTAAATAAAGATATATGGTACACAGATCAAGGAACAAAACAAAGTAATACTGAGATAAAATTATCTTGTGTTTTATTGAGTAGAGCTGTGTATGTGTAGTGTTGGCTTGGAATAGCACTAACACATTTCTTCTCGCGGAAGTGTGAGAGGCGACTCTGGTTTTTGTGGCTTTTTAAGTGTCTTTTTTAAGCTTTTTAATATAGTTGGAGACCAATTGCAAAATACCTTAATTTTACAATTCCTTCCCCGCTCAATTTCCCAAATTGAAAAGAACATAGAAATTAAGTATTGTTGATGATGGGTCTCCAACTGCATCACCCAAAAACCATTCAAATAACCCCATATCCTTAGTTGCCTCTTACGACATCCCTGGGTAGAAAAGGGTAGTGACATTACGAACGCAAGAATTATTAAATGCGAATTAAATTGTTTCCTTATAAAATGTGGTAATGTAATTCGAACCACCTGATGAAAAGATGGAAGTATATTTTCAATACAGAGCAACATTCTAGTATGGCGGCGTATCACAACCCATAACTCAGTTCTCTCGCATTATTCATAACTGTAAATTCAAACGTAAATTTCGCTATAAATTTCAAACAACGCTGTATATTTTTGTCAACGAATTTAATGTTTTGTGAATAAACAATAACATTCTAAGGAGACTTCTGCAGCTAACTGACGTTGATTTATCAACTTAAAGTATTCGTTTCTTATGAGCTTTCTCTGTTGCATTAAATTATGCCTTTTTATGTAATAATATTGATGATATTAATAATAATGTGGATACTAATGTTAGTAAAGGACGACCACTGAGAACCCAAGATACTCTTTTTAGGTATTTATAGCATACATAAATACAAACATATACTCACGGCTATAAATCCCTTAACGGGGTAGCCAGAGCTTTGGAATGAAAAATTCCTGAGCCACTTTGGAAGTTGATTGGGAAAAGATGGTTATAAGAAATGTTTCTGGTGACGGGTCTTCAACCACATCACCCAAAAATCACTTAAAAAGCCCCCTATACCCTTAGTCGTTTCTTACGATCACCCACGGGTAGAAATGGGGTAGTGTTATTCTAAGCCGACACTACACGGCAAGTATTTATAGCCATGATTATATTTATCGTCTGAGTAAACCGCAGTCACAAATTCTTTTATTTCTTTCGTCAACATTTGTACTCACGGTCATTAATCCCAAAAAGGGGCAGCCAGAGCTTTAGAGCTCGGAACTGCTCAGCC
The DNA here is from genome assembly GCA_963576735.1 of Bedellia somnulentella. NCBI lineage: Eukaryota > Metazoa > Arthropoda > Insecta > Lepidoptera > Bedelliidae > Bedellia > Bedellia somnulentella. The sequence continues at coordinate 555,133 of OY755182.1, read as the reverse complement.
ACATTTGAAAGTTGATAGGGGACAAGATATTAGTAATAAGTTATTGTTTGTGATGGGTTTATATTTACGTAGCAGGAAACAATTTTAAATTCTCATTATGATAAATTTTTATTATTTTAGCATTGTTAATCACAAAATCAAAGAAATCTGATATACCAATATCCGTTTCTTTCTTTTGAAAATAATGATTAAATTATTATATAGTGATGTCCGAAAAGTAGATTTCCCAAAACGCATTAAAGGTTCTAAACTTACACTCGTCCAATATACTTTGAGCTATTGTTACGAAGAGTACCAGTGAATTGGGAGACATTATATAAGTTGGTCGGTTGGTCTATTAAATTATTCCATTCTGACGATTCAAAATGGCTGCCGGTAATGTTGCCAGCTTTAAACAGTCACTCCTGGAAATGGTCGATTCTGTCTTTTAAAAATTAAAGATAATAAAGTAAAAAAAAATCAACAACTACACTACTACTACTGTAAGGTTATCTGTCAGTTTTTGTATATTTATAGCATAGATTTAGTATGCTATACTTACGTATATAAATTGGCAATACAAAGACGACAGGCGAGAAAAAAAAAGACAACGGTGTGCGTAAATATCGGATCCCTTTGATTTATAGTAAAGTTATTTTCTGATATATTTAGGGATATTAATTTCATCCCGTCAGTGTACTGTTCAAGCAAAATGCGCGATCTCCGAACACCAGGCTCCAATTTCACCAACGCGACAAGTGCTACAATTGTAAATTCATCAAGATTGCTGTTACTATCACTAGCGTCACTACTACTCGCATGGAGAGCCATTTTGAAATACGCGTGTATCAACCACGAAATACTACAATTGTCACGCAAATCCGACATGTGCTCAATCTCATGTCAAGATTCTACGACAATTCTACAAATATGTCGACTGAAATAATAATTACTGTTTCACAACACAATTGTAATACATACAATTGTAGCAAAATGCCTGTCAAGTTTGTAAGCATTTTTATAGAAAATATTTCATAAAATTGTAATATGTCACAATTTGCTTGACAATTGTAGCTCGACATATGTCACTGAAAATTGTAGTCGTGGTGAAATTGGAGCCAGGTAATATCATTGCCACGTCATGATTACAACTGTGATAGCTCAATGGGTGGAATACCGCTTATCGTGCAACGTGGAGGGTTCATATCACGGGTCGGGTCTTCACCTATTTGTCTTTTCTGAAGTCATATACGTTGTTAATTTATCATGGTTGTAAATGGCGTGGAAAATCATCGTGAGGATATCCCCATGGGTAAGTCGTATTTTGTCATGTGACAGTATACTTGTACAAAATGGCGGCAAGCCTGCCCTGTATCACGTGAGTAGGTACATTGTCCAAGAAAACGTGGGTACTCCGAACACCAGGTAATATTATTGCAACTTGATGTTCAGACTGCCTCCGTGGTGTCGCGGTTAAGCGCTTGGTTTTAAGTACGGAGGTCTCGGGTTCGATCGCCGGGGGGTGGTAACATTACAAATCATTTTTTTAAGATTTAACCCAGTGTGTAAGGATATTGCAGGCTTGAATAACCCGATTATCCGAAAATTAAGATGATTCCATTACGGTAGTAGTCGTTAGTCTGCCAACCCGCAATTGGCCAGCGTGGTGGACTATGGCCAAATCTCCCTATATAGGGTAAGCTCGAGCCCCTCGGTGGGGACATATATGGGCTGTGAGAATGTTCAGAGGTACCTCTGCCACTTCTTCGGGGATATACAGCGCCCAAGTAACACGAAAAGCCCTCTAACTATCTTTTTCTATACCTATGCAGAGCTTAAAGCCAGTAAAAGCTCGTATATAAGTTTGCCACACGTCTTAAGGCTTTATATCGGCACTCCAAAATCATTCTAACGCTCTAAAGCCGCATAGCGGTCAGATATTGGAATAATTCAATCCAGTTTTGCGGCTCTTAGTGGATTCAAGTGCCATTGGCCGTATAGTGGCATTAATCTGTCGTAATATCATGCCAAGAGCCGCGTAAACTCATGAAGATATACATAATAAATGTCTAAAGCCGTACATTAGCACGACAGGATGCCAATTTACGGCAAGCATTTCAAAGGTCAACTGTGTGTTGTTTGAACGGCTAACAGCAAATCAACCCGATATACTTGGCTTATTTTAAGGCCTCAAGCCGTATTTGCATCCATTTCGATGCATTTGTCAACCATTAGGCAGCCATAAGAAGGAAATTATTTGAGGTTATCTTATTATTTCTAAAAAAAGGAGACAAGTGCGAGTTGAATTCGCGTGAAGAGGGTTCCGTACGATGTTACCTATCATGTTTTTTTAAATCTGACTTAAATTTGTTTGTGCTAACTAAAAAAGTATGAATGGTCCCTGATTGGAGAGGGATATTACTAAATATAAAGTTTCCATTAAAAAAAGAAAAAAAAAGGAAAAAGTTTTAACAGAAAAATGGTATGAAAAAAAGAATTCAACAACATATAAATCATATATATTTTTTAATACCTTTATAATATTCACATATCACATATTATTTGGAAAGCGAGGGTTTTTTTTCAACTTCAAGGATCTCCAAATTGTAATAATGGTGGCACCATTTCGTTAATATTTTATTATGCATAAAGATCAACATTCTAATCTATTTCCTCTAAGAGAAATAATCCTTTGTTATGCTGGCACTTAAATTTAAACTCCTCAAACAACTATAACTACTAATAATAAGCCAACAAAACTCAAATTATGCTCGGAATGTACAATTATTTTATCATTTCACACATTTTTTCCTCAAAAACTACAATAAATCGAAGGCGCGTGAAAATTTTCAATGAAAACTATACAGACATTCACAGTAAAAATCAAAGCGCAGTAATTTAAGCTCAGAATTATAGTTAAACTAATACTAACACTTTATAATTTATATTTTTATAAAATAAATATGGTTGTCAAGTCACTTCACTCTCACTGCCATCGTCGTTCATCCATTGACATAAATGAATCACGTTTAATTGATAATATCACCTTTGCCGTGGTGTTAGAGATAATTTTGCAATGACACTGTAAAAATAGTTTCATGCCGTTGGCCGTATATTTGACAGATACAATGCTATTGGCCCTTTGAATGACCATTATGAGTCTTTTCTAATGCCGTTGGCCCGTATTTTGACAACAGCAGTGCTTTTTTGCGGCCTTTGGCATGTTGTTTGAAGCAAAAAATGCTCTTTTACGGCCATTCGGCTTTTCATTGTCCAATATAATGTTTTTTTACGGCCGTTAGCCGTAATTAACTCGTGCAAATGCCAATGTACGTTCTAAAGCCGTAAAATTTGTGCCCAAATAAGCCGTATAGTAGCCGTATAGCCGTATATATGCCTTATACACAACCAGTTCAAAATGCTTAAAGGATACAGCAATGCCTTGATTTGGCTGATATGCGGCTTCGACGTGTTTCTTGGGCGTGAACGTATGAGTTCCCCTTGAACTTCCTTTTAAATCAACAAATTCACAAACTAACTTTCTAAAATTTAGATATAATAAGGCTTTTAACAGAATCCGTATGTCCTGTACTCGAATTTTTTGTTGGTTATTTTGTCTGGTCTCGGTCAAGTGAGTCCTACCCGGCACAATTTATCGCACTGCTGGCCACAAAAAAGTTCTTGCGGGCATAAGTGCCACTTAGAACAGTAGTGTCTCTTTTATATGGGCCAAGCTTATTATTTCGAATTTAGAAAGAAGTTTTTGAGGTCCATTTGGTGTATGGGAAATTGTAAACGATAAATTAATTTACTACGAAGTATTGTATTAGAATAACATACACACATTCATACGAGTACATATACTCATGGCTATAAATCCTTAAAAGGGGTAGCCAGAGCTAAGGAATTAGAAATTCCCCAGCCACTTTTGGAATAACACTCATTAATATTAATAACCGAAATTTCTCGCAATTTGTTTTGTGTGGTTGGTTAATAATATCATCACCCTATCTCTTTCAGCACTTATTATAGTAGACTGAGTTGTTTGCCGTGAGAAAACTAGTTTGCCGTGTAGTGCCGGCTTAGAATGTCACTACCCCTTTCTACCCACGTGTGTCGTAAGAGGCGACGAAGGGTATGAGGCTATCTTAAGTGGTTTTTGGGCGATGGGGTTGGAGACCCATCACCAAGGATACTCTATTTCTACCATCTTGTCCCCTATCTACTTCCAAATGTGGCTGAAGAGTTTCTAGCTCTGAAGTTCTGGCTACCCCTTTTTGGGATTTTTGGCCGTGAGTATATGTATGTATGTATGTATGATTTGTGATCGGTTAGGGATCTGTTTTTATTGCTGTGTTCAGACTTGTGGATCGTTGTCTGGTGAACTTATTTTAAAAAGTGAGCAGAAATACTCGAGAGGTTTATCAGGATCATACGAAGTCGCAATCGATAGGCTATGCCTACCCCAATGCGAACTATTGGTGACAGTATATGTACGTATAAGTGGAGAAGATATTCAAGGAGTTCTGAACTATATATAAGATAATTAGTCTTCTCCTAGTTGTATATAAAAAAAAGGCATTTATTTCACAAAATTAAGTAGTTTACAATGGATTGGTTTCGGTGTTTACCGCAGTAGGTTTCCCTGTGTCGCAGCAAACAGGCTCTTTTAAATAACTAAGTAACATAACAATTATGTGCTGATGGCCATTTTTAATTTTGTTTCAAGTACAAAGATACAAAAAAAAATTCGTTTTTGTATAAATAGAAAAATAGAAAAAAGTTTTTAAAGAGAAAATAAAATAGTTCATTTTCTCATCATAATCATCATATCTCATATCATATGAGTATATGTCTAAATAATTTTTGTATTAGTGTGTGTGTATAACGGTGTTAGCAAATGATAGCTCGTTGACAATTATATATTGATGAAAAATAAGGATTCCAATGTGAATTTTAGTGTCAAAAGAACGAACCAATCAAGAATTATTTGGAGCAAAGTGACGATGATCATAAACAGCAAACGGTCAAGTGTGAGAAATAAAAAAAATATATTTTTAAAAAAATATTGTTTTATATACGTCAATGTTCATATGTGTTATTCATATGTGTGAGATTGCATAATTTGGTGCAGTTTCTACCTACCCTAACGGAAATTAGAATAACGGGAAATCGGAATAACTTAGCTGTGTAGTGTCGGCTTAGAATAGCTCTTCCCCATTTCTTCCGGTGGGTGTACGTAAGAGGCGACTAACGGTATTTGGGCTTTAAAGGGATTTTTGGCGATGCGGTTGGAGACCAATCACCAACAACCTTTATTTCACCATCTATTCCCCGTGCAACTTCCAAAAGTGGCTGAGGAATTTCTTATTCCTTAGCTCTAGCTACCCCGTTCTATGGATTTATAGCGTGAGTATATTTATGTATGTATGTCAGTATATTTAACCATATATTTAACAATCATTAACATGGATCAACAGCATATTAAAAGCACTTTATTTATGAAAAAATACTTTTGTTAAATTAAAGCTACATTTCGTCAGGTATTTAGGTGTGAAAATGAATGAAGTCACTTCTGAGGCTATACAAAGTTTAAAAGGCTCTCATCCTTTTCGCCTCTGAGTTTATTCTTGCTAACCCTTTTTAAACCGCAATAGAAAATCCTTGTCACTGTCAAATAAAAGGGTATTAAAAGTCCTTTTAAAAGAGTGTTATAACAGATGAACAGACATGCATATACTCACGCCATTAGTTACCTTTGTGATAGGCAGAGACTATAGTTCGCCACTTCATACGATCTTGGCAAAACTCTCAAGTTTTTTTAAAATTCATCAATATTTTCATACAGTTTTTAGGGTTCCGTAGCCAAATGGCAAAAACGGGAACCTTATAGATTCGTCATGTCTGTCCGTCTGTCCGTCCGTCCGTCCGTATGTCACAACCAGTTTATTCCGAAACTATAAGAACTACATTATAGAAAATTGGTGCGTAGATGTATTCTGTAAACCGCATTAAGATTTTAAAATAAAATCTGAAAAAAAACCAAAATTTTTAGGGTTCCCCATACATAGAACTGAAACTCTAATATTTTTTTTTCATCAAACCTATACGTGTGGGGTATTTATCAAAAGGTATTTGAAAATGATGTTGAGGTTTCTTATATCATTTTTTTCAAAACTGAATAGTTTCCGCGAGAGACTTTTTCAAAGTGGTAAAATGTGTGTCCCCCCCCCCGTAACTTCTAAAATATGGGCATGATAAAACTGAAAAAAATATATGATGTGTATTACTATACAAACTACTAACAAAAATTGGTTTGAATGAGATCTTGCCCGTAGTTCTATTTTTAAACGTCATAAATCAAATTACTTACCTAATTTGGCTCCCATGATTTTCACACAAACGGGATTTTCTATATATATGATAGTACGGAACCCTTGCGCGATCCGACTCGCACTTGGCCGGTTTTTTTCGATAAGTCTGATAAAATTATGAGAGTACTGAAACAACGGTTTTAGAGACTTGCATTTATTTTTGCTTAATATTTTTCTTTAAAAACCATATTTATGGGGATTAAAGGATCTTGATTGTAAAACACCTACTAGACAACACATTGTGGGTATGCCACTATGTTTAACGATATTTTAATAGCAGAAACCTTATACACAATTCATTTTCACGGTCGACTTTTTATAATGAAGAGATTTGAATCAGATGAAGAGAAGCAGCGTCATAAAAAATCGTACATCGCGGTATCGAAATGTTTCTCTTGCTAAACCTAAATACAAATTTTAAGTTGGTACACAGCAGGGTGTACTGGCCAGTGTATCTTTGCTGTTCCCACAATATGTTAAAATAAAGCATAGCGTAATCCTAAAATTTAAATATGTAGTGTTCAGTAACAGCAGGTACTTAGTGCATATATAAAGCCAATGAACACTAATCCCGGCTATACGGCTATATGCTCGTTTAACAGCTGCCTCAATGAGATGACTCTAGTGAACACGACGCGACCATTACTGCACTTGTAGCTGTATAACAGGGCCACTAAGGCCTTTATACAACATTGATGCATTTTGGTTTATTTTGCAAATAATATTATGTTTATATATAAAATGAGATTTAACACTGGGTACTCCAAACACGAAGTGACAATGTCAGAAGTATTAGTACCTAGAAAATATACCCGTTCAAAATGCAATACAAATAGCACACATCCTTTTCTTCCCCCGAGAGGTTTAAGATGACACTTAGGTTTAAGGTTTTTTTAGTTATCATCTCTACTAGTCATCAAACTCACCATCAACCATCCACTTTTTACAATCTTATTTGCATCTTATCTTCATATACTCACGGCTGTAAATCCCTAAAAGGGGTAGCTAGAGCTAAGGAATCAGAAACTCTTCAGCCACTTTTGGAAAGTTGAGTGGGGTAAAGATGGTAAAATAATGGTCTCCAACCACATCGCCCAAAAATCTCTTAAAAGCCCCAATACTGTCAGTCGCCTCTTACGTTACTCTTACCCACCGGCAAAATTGGGGTAGTGCTATTATAAGCCGACACTACACAGCAAATCTTAATCTTATCTTCCAAAACTAGTGAATCTATAGCCAGTTTAGAAGCTTTCGCGGTACCTTTTTCATAAGTACTTTTATGGAATTTATAGCCGTGAATATATAGGTATATACATACATACATATATATACTCACGGCTATAAATCCCTGAACGGGATAGCCAGAGCTTTGGAATGAGAAATTCCTCAGCCACTTTTGGAAGATGATTGGGTAAAAGATGGTAATAATAAATGTTTTTGGTGACGGGTCGCTAACCGCATCGCCTAAAAACCACTTAAAAAGCCCTTATACCCATAGTCGCCTCTTACGATCACCTACCGGTAGAAATGGGGTAGTGCTATTCTAAGCCCACACTACACAGCAAATCTTAATCTTATCTTCCAAAACTAGTAAATCTATAGCCAGTTTAGAAGCTTTGGCTGTACCTCTTTCATAGGTACTTTTATGGAATTTATAGCCGTGAATATATAGGTATATACATACATACATATACTCACGGTTATATATCCTTAAAAGGGGTAGCGGGAGCTTCAGAATTAGAAATTCATCAGCCATGTTGGGTCTCCATCCCCAATACCCTGAGACGCATCTTACGTACACCCGCTAGAAGAAATGCGGTTGTGTTATTCTAAGCTGGTATTACACAGCTAAACGTAAACTAAAAATATAAAATCTAAGTATCGTTTAGGTACAAACCGATTAGAAGTGGTTTTAGGCAGTTCACACCTGAACGAGTCCTCTCGATTGGAAAGTGGCGGACCTAATGGAATTCAAGTGTTCCATCCGCCACCGACGCTGACTCTCACTGTTTGATAACTATCCCAATTGAGGGTTTGAGGCCACTAGTGGGACTTCAGTGTGTGTGAAGTCATGAAATATAGTGTGGACTTTGTGAGGGCAAACTTTAGAATATGCCCCGATTGGTAACTTCCAAAAAGAAAAATGACAAATGTCAATTTAGCTCGAACTTTGTACAATCCAGGCATACATAATAATAAATATTTTCGATGCCACCTTTTTTATATTTATATTAATTTTATGTGTTGTTATTGTGTTGGGTAGCTAGTAAATATCTTTTATCTTTTTTTTATTTTATATCTTGCCTAGATTGTATAAAATGATAATTATCTCTGCCTACCCCAATAGGAACTAATAGCATAAGTATATGTATATACCACCAAAAACATTCTGTAAAAAACTACCCAGTTTCGAAAATCCTACTTGTTTATCTTTAAAAAGTAATGAAATCTCTAAAATAAGTGGAGCCAAGTCTAAGGTTCCTTACTGCGATTTATTTATTATAATAGTTAATTTGACGTGACTTGGTGGATTTCAAGTGTGGGATTACGAATTTTTAGGTGACGAAAATTTCAGTAATTTAATCCTATCCAGAGGTTCTCAAATGGGGCCCTGAAAATGCGGCGAAATGGTTGCGAATAGGATGGTACTTCAGTATTTGCTTCGCGCTCGACTTGGCGGGGGCACATCCGTGCCCCCAGATATATAGAAAACTAAACAGTCGGGGATATCTCATAACTAATCATCTCAATCCAATACTCACGGCAATAAATCTCAAAAAGGGGTAGCCAGATATTCAGATTTTGAAATTCCAAAGCTACTTTTATAAGGGAAAGGATGGTAAAATAAAAGATCATTGATAATGCGTCTCTCGTTCCGTATCTCCGAAATAAGCTTAATGTTGCAATCACTATCAATAATATTTATATTATTTTAGCTTTAACTATATACTTCTTGCACATCTCTTGGCGTGTATTGTCAGCTTGGAATATAATATACATTTTCAAACGTGGCTGAGGAATTTCTAATTCCTTAGCTCTGGCTACCCCTTCTAGGGATTTACAGCCGTGAGTATATGTATGTATGTATGTCTGTATAAATTTAGGGCTTGAAGTAAGTTTTGATCGATATAGCTGGAGAAACATCACTAATCACGCTTCACTTTACTATCGATTCCCCGTAAACTATTATAACAGCCCGACTAGTAAATAGTTATTAGTTTAAACTAGTTATCGTGTGGGATAAAGCATCCATCTCTGACGCACTTACTTAGTATCGTATACAGCCATCTCATTCTAACCGTTATCATGTCGATAAAATAGCGCTCGTGCTTGCTCTTCAGGTCGAAAAATTTACATATCTCAAGCACTAGATACTCTATTTTATTATGATTTATAACTGAAAGTATACGTATCTATTTACTAAATAAATGTTTTTTCTAAAATTATAATTATGCCTATGCGAGTAAAAGAACCAATTCATAAAAATAACGAACTTAAAAACACATTTCTAACACGCAGAGGCATGAAATTGTGAGTCTTTCCATTAGTCAAACATGACAAACACAGGAATTCCCGCCGAAAAAACATGATCCATATATCCGCACTCGAAAACTCTTCAAGAGAGCAAAGTTTATTTGAATTTGCAAAAACAAACATTGCCGAGCGCAATCCATCACCAAGGATTACATTGCTCGCCCCTTCGCCCCTTCGCCCCTCTGCCGCCCTACAAGGGCCCGCCAATTTACGATTGTCCAAACCCCACGCTTTAAGTCAAATTACTGCGAAAACGCTCGTGACACGTTTTTGACAAGTTCACGAGAAGGTTAATTAGGTTCTTATTTCTGTTTTACAATTGATTTATCTTTCACTTATTTAGACTCCCTTACATTTTTTTTACTTATGTCTGCTTTATAATTAAAACAACTTTTGACTTTCGGATATTTTAATCGCGTGTTATTACACACCTCAATCTTCCCGTGACCATGATAACTGAAAAGTTTTCGAAACGTCGGGCTTTAAAAAAACCATGTAATAACACGCGATTGAAATATCCGAAAGTCAAAAGTTGTTTAATTATAACTAATGGATCGACCCAGCTTCGCACGGGTAGCGTAGTTTTAAAAATATCTGAGGTTTCTTCAACCACTGCTCAAGCTTTATGAAATTTAGCGCCTTGCCTTGATTACAACTTATAGCACTTCTGAATAGTGTAACTTTGTGATTTTGAAAGCGCTTTTATGAATGGCTCTGTATATCTAAACATAAGCTAATTTTCAGGTTGAGTTGGTAGAGATGAAGTTGAGTAAAACGCTTTGAAATATTTAAAAAAATCAAAAAAGAAACCATGTAATATGGAACTACTGGCGCCACCTAGTATTTTATATGCAAATTAGTAAGAATTTGGTTTTGGTCGCGTGCGACTATTATTTTTCATTGAATAACTTTGGTGTTTCTATACCGATTTCTATGATTCTTTTTTTATTGAATAGGTGAGTGAGAGTATTATAAACGTAAGAGTAAACAAATATAATCAGAATGTCCCGAACTGCTAAGCTATCAGGAGATACACGTGTAATTGTGAGTCAACCATAAAAGATAGACATATGCTGTTCAAGAATAATTTTTAGACAATTTTATGTAAAATATTTCCGTCATACATGATTTCTATGTAACTTTAACCATTAAGGCTACACACGTGACGAAGGCTCAAAAAATGTGGTAACTTCTCCCGTTTTCCCAAAATTTCCCAAAATTCCCCTTCACTACTTTTGTGAAAAGTATACTATAACCTGCCCAGGAGTATGATGAATAAATGTACCAAGTTTCGTCAAAATCCTACGAGTAGTTTTTGTTTCCATAAGGAACATACAAACCGACAGACAGACAGACAGAAAGACAGACAGACAAAAATTTTACTGATTGTATTTTTGGCATCAGTATCGATCCCTTATCACCCCCTGATAGTTATTTTGTAAATATATTTCATGTACAGAATTGACCTCTCTACAGATTAATTATAAGTATAGATTATAGATGTGCAATCGTGAAAGTCTTAGAAAATATTATGTCTGCTTTTCAATGAATGCACTGACATATTTGTAAATTACTTATTGTCTATGACGTTTGTTGTGATTGTAATTGTTATATAGCCTATACTATTCTGCTAGGTATCAGATTTTAAATGCTATAAGATATTCCGGTATCGGTTGAGTTGTTACGGAGCTATTTGATTACGGGCAAACAATGACATAAAAAAGCTCTGTATAATATAGATACAGCTGATTTCGAAAAATAAGGCAAGAGAACATCAATTCAATGTGTTTGCAATTTCAGGCTCACTAATTCTGACTTTCCATAGTTTGTTCTAAAGAATGCAGTGTTCTTGGGTTTTATGTATGTTGTTTTATGTTTTTTTTGTTAATAGTAGGAAATAAATCAAAACTCAAAAGACTGAAACGTTCAGGACTTATAGCCCCGAAAGGGTTGGTAAAGGTACTAATACTTTTGAAGTTATGTATGAATACACTGTCACATGACTAAGTACAACTCAGCTATGTGGGTTTCCTCACGATGTTTTCACTCACCGTTACAACCATGATAAATTAACCAAACGTAATTCTTTTTTTAGAAATAAACGCTTGATCCGGAATTAGAAAACTAGTCGTCTGCATGATAAGTGGTCTTCTATCCACTGAGCTTTCACGACGTTAAAAAATAAATGAATTATAAGTAACTAAGTTATTTATTTGTTGTTACAATCGAATAAAGATAACATTTCCACCTTCGGTATATTGTTCCTGTTATCTTAAAAAATCTTTTCCTATCGATATCACACTCAGAAACTAGGAATTCTGAAATATTTGAAGGGGTAAATTTGAGAAGTGAGTTGCAGTTATCAAAACTATCCCAATTTTCGTCATCTTTTTTCGTTTTGACGTGATACATACATATACTCACGGCTAGAAATTTCTCAGCCACTTTTGGAAGTTGATTGGGGAAAAGATGGTAATAATAAATGTTTTTGGTGACGGGTCTCCAACCACATCACCCAAAAATCACTTAAAAAGCCTCTATACCCTTAGTCATGAATGATAGGGCACAATAGACTTATACAGTCAATTGAGGGTAGTTCGGATATGCCTAAACTTGACATACCTAATTTTGAATAAATCTTTGAGATGTTTTAAAAACCAACTTGACAAACATAAGTATTATTTTATAGTCAAAAATGGCAACGATTTTCTGATTCTACTATTGTAACCATTTCCCGTTTAAGGATCGTAAGTTCGTAAAAATCATACTTTTACATTTATAAACTCACTCTTAGGTCTCTAAGGGTTACAAAATCCGTGTTTTTCCAGCCTAAATCATCCCACAAACCTAGCAACTTGGTAAATATCTGTGTAGATCGAAGCCAAACACGAATCCTCTATAAATTCCGTGATATTTTTGCGTCTCAATTCCTTTCAGCCGAAATACGTTTGCCGAATTCCAACTGCGGTGGAGCCGCTCAAAACTTATGCAATAAAATTGATGGGCCTCTGAACTTCGTAAACTCGAGTATATAGCGTTCTGAAGACGAGACTTGACTTTAGAATTTTAATGACTTTATTGGTCTTTGCAAAGCAATTTGAAGAGATTTGCGGAAGTAATAAAAGAGTTAATAATAATCAATTTTGATTTTATTTTCTCTCTTGTTTGATGTTTTTGTGTCCCAAATACCAACGATATTATAGCTAGCAAAAGGGTTATATGTTATTCATACATTCTATAGGCCCCAACTATCATTACATTCCCTTTTCTCTCATTTCACAATTCCATTTTTCACACTGCACTTGTCAAGAATCACTTAATTTCGTCCTATTCCCTTGTTCGAAAATAATGTTTTGTGTTACGTTGAAAAGAAAACGTCTCTCTTATTTGTATTTAAAATGATGATAGTCAATTATATCAAAGAAAGATAAACGGCGCTGTTCCACTCGAAAGAATCTATTAAACCGACGCATATCAAATGAAATGCAAATACTGAATTTCTTTTAAGAAACCAATTCACACAAACGATAAACGCCCTCCATAAAATTGACATAAGACCTTTTATATATCCAGGAAATCCCTGCTTTTAACACCAACGGATGAAAATCAACCTTCAACCGAAATCATAAGAACTAAAATGATTTGAAGTACTTCAAGGGAAGAAGGACATTAGACAATGAAATATTATTTTGCTTTTGTACTTGAGAGAATCGTTGAAATGAACATATTTTTCAAGTTTTAGGATTTTAGGCTTAGTGTACCGAATGGATAGTGCATGTGTTTTGCCGTGTAGTGCCAGCTTAGAATGTCACTACCCCTTTCTAGCCACGGGTATCGTAAGAGGCGACCAAGGGTATGGGGCTTTTTTGAGTGATGATTGGGGAATGCGGTTGGAGACCCATCACCAATGATACTTTATTACAACCATCTTCCCCTATCAACTTACACTTGTGGCCGAGTAATTTTTAGCTCATAGCTCTGGTTACTCCTTAATTAGAGTTGTGGCCGTGAGTATATGTATGCATGTGTGTAAGCGATCAAAATAACACTAACTTCATTTATCTCAAAGGTGATGTTAAGGTTAAGGTGGCTGTGTAAAGTCAGCTTAGAATAGCACTAACGCATTGCTTACCAAGGGTGTCGCAAGAAGGGTCGTTTTTAAGTAATTGCTGAACGATGTGGATGGAAACCCATCACTAATAAATCCTTTATTTTACTATCTGTTTACCGTTCAATTTCCATAAGTAGCCAAAAAAAATCGAATTCTGAAGCCTTGAGTACCCTTTTTTCAAGATTTAAAGCCATGATTATAGGTATGTATGTAAGGTGGGTTAAAAAATATGTTATCCAAAGAAAAAGTAACTGCATGTCTTTGGATGTCTCGCCTAGATGAAGTATGTTTATCGTTGTATTTGAGCGACCATTGGCCTAGACCTCGTTTTTAAAAAATACCCCTTTTATATTTTAAATCCATGGAATGCCTATCTAGAATATTGTGATTTACAAAATAAATTATAATTAAAAAGTATCGTACCTCGATCAAACTGAGAAATTATAATGAGGTTCTTAGCCTATGCTGAAATAAAAAAAAACATCTTGTGATTTGACCATATGTTTTATTATGTATTAATTGTTTAGAAAATTACAATATTTTAAATAAGTTTAGTTTGATGTGTTTATAAATTTAAAATATGAAAAGGTTCTGAGGTCTAGATCAATTAAGCCCCGTGTGCATCGGCTTTAAATATATATAGAATATAGCTATTCCATCTTTTTCTTTAGTCGTTATACAAACTAAATTTTTTGATTGGATTTTTTTGCGATGCAATGAGGAACCCGTCATACACGATTTTTATTTAATTACATTTTTCCTTCTCATAAGTGGTTCAAAATTAATTATTTCTACACTCTTCTGGTGACATCTTTTTTTGTATAATAGCCCTGAGTTAGGCTTTGGGTGTATAAAGAACCTACACAAGATTTAAATTGACTCCAGAACTAACAATTTGTCTTCTGTACCTAAAGCTGGGATATTACAACGAAGCTTTCAAGGTTGTTGGAGCTTTTCTAAAGTTCTGTAACACGGCTTGCTCTGCAACAACCCTCTAGAGAGAATTGTCCTCTACGAGATTTCGTAACCGTTAAACGTTGGGAGCTTTCCTTGTTAGTGCGATTTCATATTTTAAGTATGTATTTTGGGAAAAAGAGGAAGAATAAAATAATATATTCTAAAAGTTAACAGTTAATTTCTAATACTATAATTGTGTTTCTTCTTTATTTGATTATTTCCTATTTTGACTTATAGTAAATAAAAATTTAATATAACTTTTTCTTTCTCTTTAGATTCAAAACTCAATCGTTCACGCCTTATATCCTCAAAGGGATTGGCAGAGGTATTAATACTTCTGAATATCACGTGACATAGGCACCTGGTGTTTAGAGTTGGCATATTTTGCTTGGACAGTGTACTTACGTGATAGGGGGCAGGCCTATCACCGTTTGGCAAGAGTACACTGTAGGTACAACTCAGCCATGTGGGCTTCCTCACGATGTTTCCTCTCACCGTTAACAATCATGATCAATCAACCACACACATGACTTAAGTTAGACTCAAAAAGTACCAGTAGAAACTTAATCTCAATTAGGTCTTATGATAAATTGTCTGATGCACTTAAAAAATTGAGTTTTATAAATTTCCCTACCAATTAAGGGAACTTTTGGTAAAAAATGTTATTACTCAGTAAAAGAATAACTAAATGACGAAATATTAAAATAAATATATAAAAGTACTAAAATAATATATTGTATTTATTGTCAAAACTCAAGACTCGGTGGTCAGCTGCCGAACTGTCTACTAACTGCTCGTCAATGACTCGTGTTGAGTCGAAACGCGTCGCATGTTTGTGGTTGCCTGTGGTTTTCGCTTGCGGGTGTGTGTGTGGTGCATTGTCTGCTTTTCGATTTCTTGTAAGTGGAAGGGCGGGCGGTGCACAGTGCATGTTGCATGAAGACTGCAGGTATTATTTAGCGGAATTAAGCGAAGAAATTTATTAAGAAGTTATATTATAAATATTAAATTATTATAATTTGACTTCTTTAATTTTCATTAAAATTTTACATCTCTAATTATTCATTATGAAATTAGACGACGTTTGCCTGAACATATTTACTTATACAATGACTTTGAAATACATACATACATATACTCACGGCTATAAATCCCTTAACAGGGTAGCCAGAGCTTTGGAATGAGAAATTCCTCAGCCACTTTTGGAAGTTGATTGGGGATAAGATGGTAATAATAAATGGTCTCCAACCACATCGCCCAAAAATCACTTAAAAAGCCCCTAGACCCTTAGTCGCCTCTTACGATCACCCACGGGTAGAAATGGGGTAGTGTTATTCTGAGCCGACACTACACAGCAAACTTTGAAATACCGATTGTTTAATCCTCTCTTCTATTTTACTATACCCGATAGGGATCATAAAGACTTATGTAAAATTACCATATCTTATGATCAATAAAATAATGTTGTACAGAATAAATAAAATATAATAAAATGTTTGCAGTCTTTCTGGATGTAAACTAAATGTGTGCAAAAAAATAAAAGGTTAAAACAAATCTAGTATACATTTTTATTTGTACATACACACATACATACATATACGCAGTACTCACTGCCATAAGTCCCTAGAAAGGGTAACCACACCTTCTAAATTACAAATCTCTCAGCCACTTTTGTAAGTTGTGTGGGGAAAAGATAATAAAACAAAGGTTTTTGGTGATGGATCTTCAAACTCAATATATGCAGACATATACTCACGACAAGAGAAGTTTGCCAGGATCGTACGAAGTGGCGATCGATAGTCTCTGCCTACCCCAATGGGAATTAACGGCGTGAGTATATGTATGTATGTATGTATACTCACGGCTATAAATCACTTAACGGGGTAGCTAGAGCTTTGGATCGATAAATTCCTGAGCCACTTTTGGAAGTTGATTGGAGAAAAGATGATAATAATAAATCATCGCCCAAAAATCACTTAAAAAGCCCCTACGGCTTACGGCTTAGAATAACACAACCCCCATCTCCAAACCCGTCGCCTAGAAAACGCTCCAATACCCTAAGTTGCCTCTTACTTAGACCCACAGGAAGAACCATTTCTTTAACAGAATGAATGGGTGGTACCATAGGGTAGTGCTATACTAAGCCGACACTACACAGCTAATATAAATACATACATACATATACTCACGCCATTAGTTCCCATTGGGGTAGGCAGAGACTATTGATCGCCACTTCGTACGATCCTGACAAACCTCTCTAGCTTCGTTTACATCCATCAATCTTTTCATATGTGCTCTTTTATCCTTCATACTTCGGACGCAAGCCTTTTTGAGCACACTCTCAATTTGGTCCAAGTGTGTTCTCCGTGGTCGTCCTCTACATAACATTACCATCCACACTAGCTCTATAGATCCCTTTTACCAATTTTCTATCATCCATCCTCTCTATGTGCCCAAACCATCTCAACATTCCTTTTTCTATCTTCCTTACAATATCAGTATAATATAAATAATGACTACTATATTGTATAGTAATGTATAGCATGTCAACACTAAAAGTTATAACAGTATTTTCCTTAAGGCTAGCTCAACCCATGTATTACATAGTAAACCAAA
Source organism: Bedellia somnulentella (assembly GCA_963576735.1). Lineage (NCBI taxonomy): Eukaryota > Metazoa > Arthropoda > Insecta > Lepidoptera > Bedelliidae > Bedellia > Bedellia somnulentella. The sequence continues at coordinate 537,562 of OY755182.1, read as the reverse complement.
TTCAAATTCAGCCATAAAATAACAAAACGTATAATCAAAACCGGAGTGAAACTCTTAAATTATGCATGTACAGTTTATTTCGTTCGTTTCGCGAAATGTTGAATTAGTCACATAAAAACGTACATAAATGTGTTTTATTACGGGACACCGAATTTACTGAGTATTCTTACGGAGCTGGCTTTTTAATGGTGTGCCTATTACGGAGTGAATGGTCGACAGAATACAATTATTGGGGTATCTGTAAAGATGTAAAAATTCAATGTGCTTTAAAAGGTTCGCAAAAATATATGCAATATTTCTAGCTCGTATTAAGAAAAGGATTTTTGATATTCGAATAGTTAGATTTTATTCATTCACAATTGGTTCATCTCAGCCTTGCATAGGAAGAGAAATATGGTCACTACTCATCCCCTATGACATTTACAATTAAGGTTATTTTTTTATTTTTGAGCGATGCGGTTGGAGACCCATCACCAATAACCTTTATTTTACCATCTTTACCCCACTCAACTTTCCAAAAGTGGCTGAGGAGTTTCTAATTCCTTAGCTCTGGCTACCCCTTCTAGGGATTTACAGCCGTGAGTATATGTATGTATGTATGTATGTTAATTTAAAAATCTTTACCGGAGACTCGTCACCAAAAATACTCTATTTTTATTATCTTCTCCCCAAAATAGTTCAAAAACTGACTTTGGATTAATTAGTTCTAAAGCTCTGGCTACCTTATTTTAGGATTTATAGCTGTGAGATATGTATAAATGAATAATATACCTTAACCTTGTCTTATCATCTTCTAAGATATAATTTACAAATTAATTGCCTATTTTTTTCTCCAGTAACAAATAAAATCAACACCTTTCAAGACTTTCTTAGAAGAATGAGGTCGTTATAGTACTCCTAATGATTTTTAGAACAAAGCTTTGCATGAAAGCTCTGAATGTAGTAATAAGACGGTTAGCTCGAAAGTGTCCGTGAGATATCTCGCAGTAGATTGAATAACGCGGATTTATACCGTGACTTGAATGGATAAAGGATAAATAGTAGATAGCTACTCTGTGAATACAAAGTATCTTTCTTACTCTGTGAACTCGATTGTGATGAAATGGCGGGATGTTTTTGGGAGTTTACGAATTTGGAAGATTATATTTGTGTTGTATATAGAAGGCAGGCGTCCGAAGTATGAGGAATAAAAGAGCATGTATGAAAAGATTGATGGATGTAAACGAAGCTAGAGATATTTGTCAGGATCGAAGTGGCGATCGATTGTCTCCGCTTACCCCAATGGGACCTAATGGCGTGAGTATATGTTATATAATATTATGTTTAAGTATATAGAAGATGTTGTAAAGCAATTATTGGTGAGTTCATAATCACAAAGCGGGATTGTCCTCTTATGATTTAAATCTTTTTGTTAATGAAAACCTCATGTGGGGATTATTACTAATAAATAAAGGAAAAAGAAATCGACATAGGCGGGAATGAAACCCGCGACCTCGGGTATACGCCCCCGTCGCTCTGCCAGTTGAGCTACCGTGTCAATGGCTGCTAGCGCGAAATTCTTCTATCCTTTATTTTTATTTGTCTATTCTATCAATTTTTAGACGGGGCAGCCATTGACACGGTAGCTCAATTGGCATAGCGACGTGGGCGTATACCCGAGGTCGCGGGTTCGATTCCCAACTGTGTCGACATTTTTCTTTCCTTTATTTATTCTTTATTTATCATTATCCTCTTATCATTTAAACAACCTAAAAGGCTATGCATGTAAAAAATCCTACCTCACAGTGATTATGATTTTTAAAATGTCAGCAAAAATGTAAATGTTATCTGGTGGGGATTTCATCATTATCGGCCATCACATTTTTTATCGCTAAGCACAACTCACCGATGTGAGTTTCATTGCGATGTTTTTCCTAATCACATTGGTGTAGGCATGACTTGGCATTTGAACCCACGCCTCGAAAAATAAACGGTAATTGTTTTCCCTACCGAATCATCAAGGATGGCAAAAGTAATTTTAGATTCTTTATATTATATTCATTTCAAAACAAATAAACTTAAAAAGAACAACGAGAAACAGTAGTAAAAACGATAAACTACCCCGAGTAGGGAACGAGAAAAAAAATTAAATTAGCTAAGTCCAGCAAAGCTCGGGTCGTCCAAAGTTCGGGTAAGTTCGGGCAAGTTCGCAAAGTTTCGGCAACCGACCAACTTACACGCAAGGCCAGTAGCTAACTCTGCTCTGAGATAAATAAAGGGTGAATTAATGTCTTATAAGTTTACTTAGAAAATACATACACCTTCTAGTCGATTCGGAGTTGGAAAGTTGGAGATGTGAGTAGCTGATACCTTTGAATGTTTTTTGATATATTATTATATGGGTTATTTATGTAATGCTATGAAGTACCGGTTTAGAATGTCACTACCACTCTCTATCCACGGGTCTCGTAAGAAGCGACTTAAGGTATGCAGCTTTTTATAAGCGGTTTTTGAGCAATGTGGTTGGAGACCCATCACCAACGATACGTTTTTTCTACCATCTTGTCCCCGATCAACTTCCAAATGTGGCTGAGAAGTTCTTAGCTCTAAAGCTCTGGCTACCCTTTTTTATGATTTATGGCCGTGAGTGCATGTATTTGTGTAATATAAATAATGGCTAGATTTAAGAACGTGAAGCTTTACAACTAGTTAAGAAATTAAATCAGCATTATCAGAGATACGGAATTAGAATTTCTTCACCCACTTTTGAAATTTAGGATGTAGTAAAGTAAAAGAAGGTTGGTGATGTATCTCCAGCCTAATCGTTTATCAAGCACTTAATAGCCCCAAAACAATAAGTCACTATTGGTAAGAAGTGAGTTAGTGCTATTTCAAACCAACACTTCACAGATTTACTACTAACCATACTTATGTTCTTACACAATTACTACCATAAAAAATATTTATGCCTCATTTAAAAAAAAAGTGATATAGGTGTAGTGTCGGCATAGAATAACACTACCCCATTTCTTCCGGTGGGTGTACGTAAGAGGCTACTAACGGATTTGGAGCTTTTAAGGGATTTTTGGGCGATGTGGTTGGAGACCCATTACCAACAACCTTTATTTTACCATCTTTTCCCCACTAAAATCTCCAAACGTGGCTCAGGAATTTCCAATTCCTTAGCTCTGGCTACCCCTTCTAGGGATTTATAGCCGTGAGCATATGTATGTATGTATGTATGTTTTTAAAAAGAAAGCCCTAAGAAAAAACTTGTCCTCTCACATTAAAACAACAACCCCATTTTTTTCTATCACACTTTCCTAAAACAGATCCCCAATATCCAAGTTATCTACAGCCATTATAACCGCTTTACGATGCTGAATCGAACATCAAACACATATCGCCGCCTATAAACATACTTCACTCGCTTATCTTCGTCCCAATGGTTACTTAGTAGCGAAACACGCGCTGTCTACCATCATGTGCGATGGTTTGATTATCAATATTGGCTGCTTGGCTTTCAATTTTAGCACTAGGTACATATAAGAAATACTTTGGGTACTTACAGCTTTCTCATGTATGAAAATTAAGAAGAAATAACTGTAAAATCAAAAAACTTTCATTTCTGCCAATTAATTGAAAAGGTCCAGAAGTTTTTAAACTCCCTATTCATATTAAAATTTAAAAATCGAAACATCGAAAACAAATATATAAGAACATACATTCATACATATACTCACGGCTATAAATCCCTAAACGGGGTAGCCAGAGTTAAGGAATTAGAAATTCCTCAGCCACTTTTGGGAAATTGTGTAGGGAAAAGATAGTAAAATAAAGGTTGTTGGTGATGGGTCTCCAACCGCATCGCCCAAAAATCCCTTAAAAGCCCCAATACCGTTAGTCGCCTCTTACGTATACCCACCGAAAGAAATGGGGTAGTGCTATTCTAAGCCGACACTACACAGCAAATATATAAGAAGTTAATAGTAAGAAGCTGAGTCGTGGCTTCGAACACATATTGCTGCCTATAAATATACTATCTTTAGCTATTCATGAAAGTTCAGAGGGAATAGTTGTGAAAAACAAAATCCCCACGAATAAATTTAAAACGAACAAATTTTAAAGTAAAAGATTGAGTTACTCAAAATGCACTAAGGTTCCTTACAGAATTTCATGTTGAATATGAAATAGTTAAGCAAGACCTACATAATCAAAATCTGCAACAGATAGAAATATTACTAATAAATAAAGAATAAATAAAGGAAAGAAAAAATTCGACAAAGGCGGGAATCGAACCCGCGACCTCGGGTATACGTCCCCGTCGCTCTGCCAATTGAGCTACCGTGTCAATGGCTGCCAGCGCGAAATTCTTCTATCCTATGTTTCTTTTCAACTTTTAAGTAGTGTTTGCGTTCCCTACCTCCGATTTTTTTACAAAGTTGGAAGGCCACTTGTCTACCTTTTCAGATAGAATGCAAATGTTGAGAACGCCTAATTATCACAAATTTTAATGTATTTGTTCATAAAAACCTCATGTGGGGATTATCACTAATAAATAAAGGAAAGAAAAATTTCGACACAGGCGGGAATCGAACCTGTGACCTCGGGTATACGCCCCCGTCGCTCTGCCAATTGAGCTACCGTGTCAATGGCTGCCAGCTATTATTATTAGTGAGGTTTTCATGAACAAAAACATTCAAATCAGATAGATCTATTGTAAAACTGTTGTACCAAAAACATTTCGAGTAGTTTTACAACTTATATGGTAATTTTGAGAGAAGTTGCATGAAAATCTAAAACCACTGAATGTTACTAATAATAGCCCACCTCTTCCGCGGGTATCACTAAAGGCAACTTAGAGATTGTTAGGCGATTTAGCTGGAGACCCTTCACCAACTATCTTTTTTCAGTATTTCTTACCTAAAGTTGAATCCGGTATTCTATTTTTAAGACTTCGTGGTCTATCTGTCTGTCTATCATCAGGCTGAATCTAATATTTTAACAATCTTTTTCCCATTTAGCAGAAGTGAATGAGGGATTTGTAATAGTGAAGCTCTAACATTTTATATAGCACTGACTGTTAGCATATTGTTTTTTCCATTTTCATTTACAATCCAAATTGGTTCACAGTATCCTTTTGCAATTTTCGTTCCCTTTTCAGTCGTGTCGAGCAAAATATAAAAGTGAACAAAACTTGAAAGCAATATAATCAAATATGAATATACGAAAGTGCTCATACTCATAATATCTGCAAAATATAAAATCTGATGTACACAGCCGGCACGTACCAGGGGCGCATACAAGCGCAAGATAAAAGTGCAAAGTTCAAGTGTCAATTGCGAGCACAAAGTCGGTCACCTCCGCTACGCTATTTCGTGCGCTTTAGATAGTGTTGGGAATGGCTGTCGGCTAGGTTCGGCTGGATTTGGATTAGTTCGGCTACTTTGTTGAGCATTAAAATATTAAATGAGCTACTTTTTTTCCGTTGGTTTGATAGATTTTGCAAAAGATAAGAATAAAAACTTTTAAATAACTTGAGAAAAGCGGTACAGTGTTTGCTTAGACTTGTATTATTTTTCTGTTTGTGATCTGAAAAGGCTTATTACAAAGAGAAATTATCATCATACACCCATTCTTTCACTCACATAATCAGTTTCAAATGCATATATTTCTTAATGTCCATGCAAAACGTGGGTACTCTGAACACCAGGTGACAAAGTCACGTGATGTTCAGAAGTATTAGTACCTCTGCCAACCCCTTCGGGGATATTCGGCGTGAACGTTTATGTTATGTTATGTTATATATTTCTTAATAAGGACTAAGATAAAACTAATTGTAACGGGATGGTCATTGCTTTTTGTGAACATACTCGTGAAATATAGTCAAACATATTAAAGAAATTAATTATAAAATGTGATACAAAAAATATAGCGTACATAAAAAAGTGCTATTGATATAATGGGTAATTTTAATATCCATTAAGTTGTTAACAAAACATTTAAAAACCTTATCCAAATCTGAAGTTAAGCCAGAAAATAAACCACAGTCAGCACCAGCCGAAAATAGCCGAAAGGTGTTATCGAATCGTTGTATTGACAAGTTTCTCAGCAATTCCTGTTTGAAGACCGTTTTCTGTAGCAAAATCGCGTTACCGAGTAATGGGACCGGGAGAAATGTTATTTGGAACTTTTTATTTTCGCTCTAAGAACTAGCTTGCGACTTTCCAACCGAAAGATATTATGTTTTTGTATCTACCCGCTTTCATGAAAAAGGTTAGGTTTCCAATGTCCTGTTTTTTGAAATACAAATTGTTTGGAAGCTCATTTGAATTGCTTTTTTAATAATCTTTTGGATTGTCTTGAAAGTATTTAAATTTACTAAATAAATACTTTTTTATTTATATTTCATTACTTACGATTATCACTGTTATCACGTTTAGGTGTCAAGAACTATGTTTACGTCCGTTTTGATAAATAGAAAAATACTTGAAGTTGATTGAGGCTCCGTATATTTCGCTGAAACAAGAAAAAAAATTACACTAATAAAAACATATTGGGTACATAAATATTCCGATTAATAGTTTAAAGCACGAGCTATTTTGCCAATGCATCGTTCTGTAGCGTCTCGAGACAGTTTCAGGATTGCGGCGTCCAATTGCTGAAATGATCTCCGACATTTCGACACCTAACTGAAATTTTAAGCGAAAGGTTTAGAACCACTTGCTTGTGAAAGAGGCCAGTTATATTTTACATTCAGAATTCGTCTAGTTCTAGTTGCAATTTTGAATCTTAAGTTAGTCTATCTTGTGTCAAGTTATCTAATCGAATTTGTTTTCATTATATGCGTTAGAGTTCATGTGGCATTCATTTATGTAGGGTTTGTAGGTATGTTTATATATGTTTTCAACACACCTGTTCTAAAAGAGATGCGTCTCGTACATACAAACGTATATTTACGGCCATAAATCCTTAAGAGAGGTAGTCAGAACTTAAGAGCTAGAACTCCACAGACATATTAGGAAGTTGATGGGACAAGATGGTAGAAATAAAGTATCGTTGGTGATGATGGGTTTCCCACCGCATCGCCCAAAAACCACTTCAAAAAGTCCTATACCTTGGTCGCCTATTACTACACCCGTGGGTAGAAAGGGGTAGTTACGTTCTCAACCAGCTCTACACGGCAACATACTGAATTCATTTCGGCATGTGAGAACTCTCTATTACCACAGCTGTGATTTTTTATTATATATAGCTACATACATATACTCACGGCTATAAATCCCTAGATGGGGTAGCCAGAGCTAAGGAATCAGAAATTCCTCAGCCACTTTTGGAAAGTTAAGTGGGGAAAAGCTGGTAAAATAAAGGTTGTTGGTGATGGGTCTTCAACCGCATCGTCCAAAAATCCCTTAAAAGCCCCAAAACCGTTAGTCGCCTCTTACGTACACCCGCCGGAAGAAAAGGGGTAGTGCTATTCTAAGCCGACACTACACAGCACAATAAGCGTCACAGCTGTGACTTTTTATTATATATAGCTTCTTTGATTTTAAAAAATTGGATGTATAGAAAATCCAAATTCAAAGACTTATTCATATGGATAAGGTATTATAATGAGTAGAAGTTTTTGGTTTGTTTAAATTACAACTTTAGCTACTAAGCTTTGTACTCATAAGATAAAAAAAACATTCAACAAAAATCTACGTATTAATTAAATATTAAACTACGTACAAATAAATTTAAATCGGAATTTTCATTATGTTGAATAACTTCCGGAAATCCATTCATACCAAAACTTATAAACGTTTACCTCTTCATACGTTTTAATAATAAATAACCTCTTTCCCGATAACATATGAAATGAAAGTCACTTGAATTCTTAAGCACGTTGAGTCTGTCTTCAATAATTTAACAAATTCAATTTCCTTTCGGAATTCCCGTGTAATCGCAGTGGCTATCGCGCGATCGAAAAGACGATAGACTTCTCATTGAAAGCGTAACAAAGATTTGGAAGAACGTCACACGGTTCTATACACGCTTACGGGCACTATCTTTTGATGGCATCTTTGGTGCTCGCGCTCCAATGTTTCTTATTAACCTTTTTATATTGAGGAATATACGGTGTTTGTTCCGAGGTTGTTGGTTAAAATGACAAACCGGCAAGGCCGTGATCCTTAAAATGGACTCCCCTTGTGTTTTGGAACAATGAGCTTATAGCTATTTTGATAAAAGAAAGTTTTAAATGATGATTTAAGTTGCCAAAAACTTGCTTGTCTTTCCGAATTAGTAAAAAATTCGGAGGTAGGAAACACAAACACTACTAAAACGTGTAAAAGAAATAAAGGATAGAAGAATTTCGCGCTGGCAGCCATTGACACGGTAGCTCAATTGGCAAGAGCGACGGGGGCGTGTACCCGAGGTCGCGGGTTCGAATCCCGCCTGTGTCGAAATTTTTCTTTCCTTTATTTATTCTTTGTTTAATAGTAATAATCCCCACATGAGGTTTTCATGAACAAAAAGATTTAAACTATCTAGTACTTAATAAACTGTGCACTATTTCAGTGACGATGTAGAACAATTCAACTGAAATAAATAAAGTCTTACTTTTTAAAACGAGTACCAATGGGCGATTTAAATCGATGAAATAAATTTAAATAAGAATTTCTTTAACCGCTTTTGGAAATTAAATGGGAAAAGAAAATGTATGAAGAACAGATTACAGATGCTGGGACTACACACCACAACTATCCCCACCATCACCAAACTGAAAACCGGTATGTCGATTTCATCGACACTCGCGGGATAGAATCTGTAAAGAGATATATGCATACAACATACATACATATATACATATACTCACGGCTATAAATCCCTAGAAGGGGTAGCCAGAGCTAAGGAATTTGAAATTCCTCAGCCACGTTTGGAAGTTGCGTGGGGAAAAGATGGTAAAATAAAGGTTGTTGGTGATGGGTCTCCAACCGCATCGCCCAAAAATCCCTTAAAAAACCCCAATACCGTTAGTCGCCTCTTACGTACACCCACCGGAAGAAAAGGGGTAGTGCTATTCTAAGCCGACACTACACAGCAATAGGGATAGAATCTATAAAGAGATATCAACACTACAAAAAAACTTCCATGTACTAATAATGATCAGTGAAGATCAAACTAAACACCTCAGTACATTGACCAAGTAAACTACCTAACCTACTAACCATGTCTGTTTTAATTCTGAATGAAACATGTTAGAATTTTCATTGTCATTAATTTTACTGTATGTTTACAAGTATGATGTCCAGGTATAATAATTTGTTAACTAAATCACAGTACCGATTCATTTCCTTCCATAAGTCATATGTATTGATTCAGTATTACCATAGAGCGACGAAAGGTATGTTCCCACCAAAATTAATAATTATTCAAATTTGAAATCAACGTTATACTACAATACATAAGATTATCATTTAGATGCGTTTTGAGAAAACATTCAAAGGTTAACCCCAAAAAAATAAAATTTAATTTTATGTCACCACCTAACAGTGTATATTTCAATTTATACTATTTCAGGTGAGACTGCTGATCAAAATGATTTTCATAAAACAAATGATTGTCTACAACTTCAAGACTGTAACATGGCAATCCTATTTCCAATGCATGTATTATACCATTGGCCATTTTTACCGAACTCTATGGTAGTACCTAGAGGCGGGCGGAAGTTGGCCGAGCGCGCAAAACAAAGTCACATATCACACCATTTCCGGTCGCGCCGGAAGTAGTCCCCCCCGCGCCCCGCACTAGTGCTTCCCCGCGTCGCTTGTCTATTGTTTTTTGTTAGTTCCCATGTTTCTAACTTATGGCGAGAATTCACAAGTTTTTTTTCTTTTATATTACTTTAGGTTTTGTTTTCGATGTAACTACCATTGCCAGAATTTCTAGCAGAAGGTTGTTACTGGTTTGTGTAAAATTATTCTGTTTCTAAAGATAAAAATCTAAGGATATTTTTTAAGTTCATCATTCTCATAAATTCTTTGTTTGCTATGTCATTATGGTGATTACAAAATCATGATATTAATAAAAAATATTTAAACAACTACATCATTAGGGCATATTCAATTTTGTTTTAAAGTTTCAGCTTAAAAGAAGTTACCACACTGCCCGTTGTATCCTAAATTACTTATTGTAAGTAGTACTACTACATGATAGTTTATCAGTGCAAGGTGCCCACTGCAAGCCAGAAAGAATTTTTAGTGCCTCCGCGGCTCTTTTGGAAACGTTTGGATCCAAAGCTCCCCTTGTCACGTAAAATACATTTGAGAATTTTTACATACATACATACATATACTCATGGCCATAAATCCCAAAAAGGGTGCAGCCAGAAACCCCTCAGCCAAATTTGGAAGTTAATAGGGAATAGGATGGTAGAAATAAAGTATAATTGGTGATAGGTCTCCAACCGCATAGCCCCAAATACTACTTACAAAAACCCAACACCCTTAGTCCCTCTTAGGAGACCCGTCGGTAGAAAGGGGTAGTGATATTCTTAGCCAGCACTACACGGCTGGAGAAATTTTAAATGATTAAATTTAATTTACAATTGAGTTCACTTCTAATAAAAGAAAGGGGCAGTGTAAGGTAAAAGGTACAGTTCCAATATTTATTCCAATTACTGGCAACCGCACTTCAGGCTATACGGAATAGAATAGACCTTTTTTATCTAGAAAGAAAGCCAAATATATTTAGTGGAAACGTAGAAAAATAACTTGTATTTTCTGAGCGATTGCTCCAAAAAATTGGTTTTCCTTATTTTATTTCCAACAAAAATACAGTTTCGTCGTTCTACACTCATTTGTGAATGTTTCCAGTTTTACGCTTGTTATATTTGGAATGAAAGTCATATTTGACAGCATTATTGCAATAACTATTTCGCTTGTAGGTATTTGTAAGAGGTGAGAATTATATAAATCCTAGTGAAGTTGCTGATCTGTGCTGTCCCGTGTCGGGCCTACACCAATTTGTCTTTTCTAAAGACAAATGTGTGGTTAATTTATCATGGTTGTTAACGGTGAGGGAAAACATCGTGAGGAAACCCACATGGCTGAATTGTACTTAGTCATGTGACAGTGTATTCGTACAAAACATCGATAGGCCTGCCCCCTATCACGTGAGTACACTGTCCATGCAAAACGTGGGTACTCTGAACACCAGGTGACAATGTCACGTGATGTTCAGATGTATTAGTACCTCTGCCAACTCCTTCGGGGATATTCGGCGTGAACGTTTATGTTATGCTATGTTATGAAGTTGCTGAGTTTGAGTGAAGTGGAAGGTAATGTTAGTAAAGGATGATCACGGAGGACACATTCAGACCAAAGAAGAGTATGCTCAAAAAGCCAGCCCAAAATATGTAAATGTAAAAGATTAATGGATGTTAACAAAGTAAGAAAAGTTTGCCAGGATCGTACAAAGTGGCGATCGATATTTTCTGCTTACCTTAACGGGAAATAATAGCGTGATCATATGTACGTATGTATATATATATATATGTAGGAAAGAAAACACAAATATTAATGTGTAAGACTACAACTTACTTGCCGTGTAGTGCCGGCTTAGAATGTCGCTACCCCTTTCTACCCACGGGTGTCGTAAGAGGCGACTAAGGGTATTGGGGCTTTTTATTGGATTTTTGGGCGATGCGGTTGGAGACCCATCACCAAAAACCTTTATTTTTACCATCTTTTCCCCACTCAACTTCCAAAAGCGGCTGAGGAATTTATAATTCCTTAGCTCTGGCTACCCCTTCTGGGGAAATATAGCCGTGAGTATATGTAAGACTACAACTTAGTGTCATTTTCTCTTTCTAGGATTTTAATCTTCAGTACTTAAGGCTTTGCCTTTTCCAATTGGGCTGCCAAAGTTATGCAATCTGGAAAAATATTCATAACACAACTAAATTTCTAATTCCAAATGTATTCAACCATTACCAAATGTAAGAAAATATTTTAAGCTTATGAATATTTGATGAAAATCAATTTCAATTTAACTTTTACCAAACAAATTGATTTCTTATAACTTTATGTCCGATGTAGGGCGTTCTTCTTATTTATATATTTTATTCATGTTTAGTTACAAATTGATTTGATTGATGAATGATGAATGATTATAGTTGCATAATTTTTGAGCTTCTATATAAGTGTGGGTGAATAAGGTTCTATTTGCCCTTGAAGATATATTTTCCATCTGAAACTGATAAATGTGGAATGAAAGAACTGAAACAAAGCAAAACCAAACGCCCGCTTTAAAATTATAAAATCTACAAAATCATTCGAAATAATAACCCAATTGTCTATTAATATATTGATTTTATGAATAGTTCCGACCGTAATTAATAAATAATTCAAACTTTGACAACTGTTTCGTTACGATTAGGACAGTCATTGGTTGTTTTAATATTTAATTACTTCCGTTTAGTTTGAACTGTAATTATTATCCTATTAATATTATAAATGTGAAAGTTTACATATTTATGTATTTGAGGTCAAAAGGCTTCTCAATTACAAAATGTATATGAATGAAATTAAGAGAATGCTAGATATTGACCTTAATTATAACACAGAATACTTTCATCCCGGAAAAATCAGACCAAAAAAATATTCACGCCTGATTGAACTCAGAGTATCGGAAAAAACACCTTAAGTTTGGCATAAGAAAATTTACAGTACGAAGTCTGTCGGGTCAGCTAGTTATTAAATAATTATAATAGTTAAAAGTAAAAATTCCTTTAGCAACTTGACGACAACTCAAAAACTGAAGCTTCATGTCGTATGTCTCCATAAGGGTGGCAGAGATACTAATACTTCTGAACATCACGTGACAATGTCACCTGGTGTTCAGAGTACCCACGTTTTGCTTGGACAGTGTACTCACGTGATTGTGGGCAGAATCATCTCCGTTTTGAACGAATACACTGTCACATGACTATGTACAACTTAGTCATATAGGTTTAAAGAAACTTCTGAACATCGCTGGGCATTTTTGTCACTTGTAATTCAGAGTCCTCACGTTTTGCTCGAAGCATTTATGTTATAGGGGACCGGCCTTGATAATTGTAACATACTTATGACTTTAGGAAACTACATTTGTGTAGGCCTGACGCAGGATATGAAAAGAGACGGTGTTCAGACCGCACCATTATATTCGACGAGAGTTTCCGTATAACTAAATACAAACAATATTAAGAACAAAAAATAGTGTAGTGTCGATATAGAATAGCAATACACCATTTCTTTCCATGGGTTTTAGTAAGAGGCGATTAAGGCTATATGCAATAATTCGGCGCGATGTGATCACCACGAATCACCAAAGACTTTTGCTCATGCTCTTTTATTCTTCATACTTCGGACGCCAGCCTTTTTGAGCACACTCTCAATTTGGTCTAAGTGTGTTCTCCGTGGTCGTCCTCTACTAACATTACCATCCACACTAGCTCAATTAAATTTTTCGAAAAAATTCAAAAAATTAAATAGTTCTTTAAAATGTCATTGAGGTTTATTAACCCATTTTTATTTAAAAAAGTTACAATATTTCATAATAATATACATTTTTGTACTCTCAAAGTGGTAAAATTTTAGTGTTTACAGTACTAGCATAGTTGTGGCTAGTTTTGCGGTTAAACCTTGTATGTGTATTTTTAGTTATAAAATTACAATGTCTTCATAGGGCAAAACTTATTATTATTCGGAATACCTTTAGTTCCTCGCCTCTCCCATGGCCGAAACAGAAAATTAAAATTTTAAATGGGAGAGACGGTACTCCCCGACAAGAGCACAGTCGGTCGGGGTCAGGGAGTCAGGTTCAAGAACCGACGGACGATCCGAGCCGTATCGAGCAGCACCGCTTTCTGCATCTGTGCTGGAACCGACACGCCACAGAAATCCAACCGCCTCAAGTTGGTCGCGAGGCTGGTTGGAATTAACCCGTTCACGGACAAAACAATTGGGATTATTTCTGTCGAAGTCACACCCCACATGTCGGTGATCTCGTGAGCCAGATCGAGATATTTCCGACGCTTCTCGGTGTCGGCTTTCACGAGACCCTCGTCATGAGGGATAGTGACATCCACTAGAAATACCCTCGACTGCGACCGATCCCATACCACGATATCAGGCTTATTCGCTAGAATAGTCCTGTCCGTGATAACGGATCGGTCCCAATAGATTTTGGCACGGTCGTTTTCTAGGATTGGCTCCGGCAGATACTTGTAATACGGCAGCCTCTGTTGCAAGAGTCCGTATTTTAGAGCGAGCTCCTGATGCAGGATTTTGGCTGCTTGGTTGTGTCTGTGCTAGTACTCAGTGTTAGCAAGAGCCGAACAACCGGAAATAACATGCCTAAGTGACTCTCCGGGACGGCCACATGCTCGACAGATGTCTGTGGTACCGTCCTTTAGGATGTATTTCCGATAGTTCCGCGTCTTGATAACCTGGTCTTGTATTGCACAGACAAAACCTTCGGTTTCCCCAAAGAGGTCCCCGAAACGCAGCCAATGCAGGGAGGCTTTACGGTCCACGAAAGGTTCGTGAAGTACCTTGTAAAACCTCCCGTGCAGCTCCTTCTCTTTCCATACGGACTCCCGATCAGAGGTGCTAAGTACCTCCGGGTTTCGCCAATCCTGTGAGGCCAACGATAAGGGAGTCAGTCCTTTATCACTAGCGACCACCTCTCCCCGAATACTATCATCCGTCATCGTCAAAAAATAGTTTCTGAGGTTGCATACCTCGCGGTTGTGCATGGTTTTGGCACTCAAGAGGCCTCGACCACCACACTTCCGCGGGATATACAATCTCAGAACCGACGACCTCGGATGATGCATTCGATGAGAGGTCATCATCGTGCGGACTCGTCTGTCCAGAGCGTCGAGTTCGGTCTGAGTCCATCTGAGCACGCCAAATGTGTACATCAGTACAGGCATGACCCAGGAGTTAATGGCTCGGATCTTATTAACGCCTGACAAGTAGCTATTAAGCACACTTTTCAGGCGTTCATAAAACTCCTCGCAAACACCCTGTTTCACGTCTGCCACCTTCACACCGATGGTTTGTGACATGCCCAGATTCCGGTATGTTTCAGCCTCGGAGATGGCCCTCAAATGATTGGTGCCGACATCGACACCATCAGAGTGCACGACATGCCCCTTCTCCACATGAACGACCGCACACTTATCGACCCCGAGCTCCATCTTGACGGAACCACTGAAATCATTAGTGATCGTCAGTAGCTCCGCCAATCTGTCAGCCGTGGGGGCGTAAAGCTTCAGGTCATCCATGTAGAGGAGATGAGGCAAGCGTGGTCCGCCTCTCCGAAACTGAAAGCCTGTCCCCGAATTCTCCAAGAGTGTACTTAGAGGATTCAGGGCCAAGCAAAACCAAACTGGACTCAGGCAATCGCCCTGGAAAATTCCTCGCCTTATATCAATTTGGTCATCCGCGTCCGTCATCCGCTGACCGTCTAAACTCAGGATCGTTCTCCAGCACCCCATACACTGCCCGAGGAAGTGTCGAACTGCACTATCAATTTTGTACAGCTCGAGGACCCTCATGAGCCATGTATGAGGTACCGAATCGAACGCCTTCCTGTAGTCTATCCAGCCAGCGGAGAAGTTCCGACGGTTGCGTTTGACCAGTTGGCCTACGACCGCATCGATGAGGAGCAGCTCCTTGCTACCGCGACTACCGCCCCTACATCCGTTCTGAGCTCCAGAGATCACATTGTTATCAACAATGTGTTGAGTAATCTTGGAGCTCAGAACGGATGTCAAGGTCTTGTAAATTGTACAAAGACAAGTAATGGGGCGGTATTGTGATGGATCCGCGGTAGCATCGCTCTTTGGAGCTAAATGAGTGACCCCAGTAGTTAAGAAGTTCGGGAGCGTCCCACTCTCGAGGGCGATTTGGAACTGACGGGCGAGAGTAGCGTGACAGCGCGTGAACCCCTTCAACCAGTAATGGTGCAATCCATTATTTATTATTATTTTAGCATTACTTTTAGTTCCTCGCCTCTCCCATGGCCGAAAAAGAAAATATAAATTTGAAATGGGAGAGGCGGTACTCCCCGACAAAAGAACAGTCGGTCGGGGTCAGGGAGTCAGGTTCAAGAACCGACGGACGATCCGAGCCGTATCGAGCAGCACCGCTTTCTGCATTTGTGCTGGAACCGACACGCCACAGAAATCCAACCGCCTCAAGTTGGTCGCGAGGCTGGTTGGAATTAACCCGTTCGCGGACAAAACAATTGGGATTATTTCTGTCGAAGTCACACCCCACATGTCGGTGATCTCGTGAGCCAGATCGAGATATTTCCGACGCTTCTCGGTGTCGGCTTTCACGAGACCCTCGTCATGAGGGATAGTGACATCCACTAGAAATACCCTCGACTGCGACCGATCCCATACCACGATATCAGGCTTATTCGCTAGAATAGTCCTGTCCGTGATAACGGATCGGTCCCAATAGATTTTGGCACGGTTGTTTTCTAGAATTGGCTCCGGCAGATACTTGTAATACGGCAGCCTCTGTTGCAAGAGTCCGTATTTTAGAGCGAGCTCCTGATGCAGGATTTTGGCTGCTTGGTTGTGTCTGTGCTAGTACTCAGTGTTAGCAAGAGCCGAACAACCGGAAATAACATGCCTAAGTGACTCTCCGGGACGGCCACATGCTCGACAGATGTCTGTGGTACCGTCCTTTAGGATGTATTTCCGATAGTTCCGCGTCTTGATAACCTGGTCTTGTATTGCACAGACAAAACCTTCGGTTTCCCCAAAGAGGTCCCCGAAACGCAGCCAATGCAGGGAGGCTTTACGGTCCACGAAAGGTTCGCGAAGTACCTTGTAAAACCTCCCGTGCAGCTCCTTCTCTTTCCATACGGACTCCCGATCAGAGGTGCTAAGTACCTCCGGGTTTCGCCAATCCTGTGAGGCCAACGATAAGGGAGTCAGTCCTTTATCACTAGCGACCACCTCTCCCCGAATACTATTATCCGTCATCGTCAAAAAATAGTTTCTGAGGTTGCATACCTCGCGGTTGTGCATGGTTTTGGCACTCAAGAGGCCTCGACCACCACACTTCCGCGGGATATACAATCTCATAACCGACGACCTCGGATGATGCATTCGATGAGAGGTCATCGTCGTGCGGACTCGTCTGTCCAGAGCGTCTAGTTCGGACTGAGTCCATCTGAGCACGCCAAACGTGTACATCAGTACAGGCATGACCCAGGAGTTAATGGCTCGGATTTTATTAACGCCTGACAAGTAGCTATTAAGCACACTTTTCAGGCGTTCATAAAACTCCTCGCAAACACCCTGTTTCACGACTGCCACCTTCACACCGATGGTTTGTGACATGCCCAGATACCGGTATGTTTCAGCCTCGGAGAGTGCCCTCAAATGATTGGTGCCGACATCGACACCATCAGAGTGCAAGACATGCCCCTTCTCAACATGAACGACCGCACACTTATCGACCCCGAGCTCCATCTTGACGGAACCACTGAAATCATTAGTGATCGTCAGTAGCTCCGCCAATCTGTCAGCCGTGGGGGCGTAAAGCTTCAGGTCATCCATGTAAAGGAGATGAGCAAGCGTGGTCCGCCTCTCCGAAACTGAAAGCCTGTCCCCAAATTCTCCAAGAGTGTACTTAGAGGATTCAGGGCCAAGCAAAACCAAACTGGACTCAGGCAATAGCCCTGGAAAATCCCTCGCCTTATATCAATTTGGTCATCCGCATCCGTCATCCGCTGACCGTCTAAACTCAGGATCGTTCTCCAGCACCCCATACATTGCCCGAGGAAGTGTCGAACTGCACTATCAATTTTGTACAGCTCGAGGACCCTCATGAGCCATGTATGAGGTACCGAATCGAACGCCTTCCTGTAGTCTATCCAGCCAGCGGAGAAGTTCCGACGGTTGCGTTTGACCAGTTGGCCTACGACCGCATCGATGAGGAGTAGCTCCTTGCTACCGCGACTACCGCCCCTACATCCGTTCTGAGCTCCAGATATCACATTGTTATCAACAATGTGTTGAGTAATCTTGGAGCTCAGAACGGATGTCAAGGTCTTGTAAATTGTACAAAGACAAGTAATGGGGCGGTATTGTGATGGATCCGCGGTAGCATCGCTCTTTGGAGCTAAATGAGTGACCCCAGTAGTTAAGAAGTTCGGGAGCGTCCCACTCTCGAGGGCGCTTTTGAACTGACGGGCGAGAGTAGCGTGACAGCGCGTGAACCCCTTCAACCAGTAATGGTGCAATCCGTCCGGCCCTGGACTTTTCCAGTTCGGCCCTCTTCGTGATCAACAGGCAGCGACCAAAGCCCACGCCAAAAGGCAACTACATCGGCTTTTTCCGGTCGCTGACCTGTCGAAACCACATCGGGACGCTCCAAAGTTCTGTAGAACTTCTTCTGGTCACTCATGAAGAGACGATTCTGTTGGTACCTCTTTACCCTTTCAGAATATCGCCTAATTCGCTTACCCCAAGCAGCGATATTCTGCTTCAGATCATCGATCGCTCCACCAGTCTATAGGCAAACTCCGGTGAGTTGTCAAAGACATTCTCACCAGGGAATGCCTCCCTGACGAAGCGCACCACCCTCGGCCTATTGTTGCCTGATCTGAAGCTGGTCAGTTTGCCGATGAGGACCCTGGCCCTTGTGATACGGCTTTCAATCCGCCTCATCCAGGCTGGTCTAGTTCTAGTCCTGGGACTAGTACTGCCAGCCTGGCGGGAGCCACCAGCTCTTGTTGGCGGCATCCTGACGCCGACAAATTGACAAACTGTCATTGCGGCGCCAAAGAGAATTGAATCCGTATCCCAAAGGTCCATTATATTATATTATTATTATTATAATAGCCTAATTCACTTCCCACTGCTGGGCAAAGGCCTCACAATTTTGAGCCCACACATCTCTGTTTGAGGCTGTACGCCACCACCCTGGATCAAACCTGTCCAGGTCGTCCCTCCATCTCCTCCTAGGCCTTCCCCTACGCCGGTGCCCATCTGTAGGCACCCATTCAGTGGCTGTTTTAGCCCATTTTTCCGGATGCATTCGACAGACGTGTCCGGCCCTATTATTAAAACTTATTAAGCATTATATTTTTTCTCAGTATTGTAAGACAGTAAAAGTTAGTCACATTTCTGTATTTGTGTCAGCCAAATGATCTTAGCCAAAGTGAAAACGTTTTCTTCCGTAACTCTAGATATTTTCACACTCTTGATTGGAGAAGTTGAACAACACAATAATCAATTCAGCTCCGCGAGAATTTTGATTTTCATTCGGAAATGTTTCGCGAAATAAAGTTAAAACTTTTGACAATAAATTTTATGATGTTTTCAAAGTTGAATAAGCATTTGAAGGAGATTTGGTACACAGACAATCTTTTGTGATTTGAATTAAAACCTTGTTTTTATATTTATTTTATGTCAAACCACTTTGGTTAATTTGTGAGTGATGGTAATTATACAAAGTAGTATTTGAATTTGTGGCAATAGAACATACATATACTCACGGCAATCCAAGAAAGGGTAGCCAGAGCTTCAGAGCTCGAAAATCCTCACCCACATTTGGAAGTTAATAGGAGACAAGAGGGCAGAAATAAAGTATCCTTGGTGATGATTGTCCAACCGCATCGCCTAAATTCCACTTAAAAATGCTTCATACCCTTAGTCGCCTCTTACGACACTCGTGGGTAGAAAGGGTTGGTGACATTCTAAGCCGGCACTACTCGAAAATTTATCTTATTTGGTTACTGATTAATATGTTTATTATATATACGTGCAATGATTACAAAATGCAATTCAATTTATTACTGAACATTCATTAAAATCCTAAACAAACTCGACGCCTCTATTTTAATACCGTTAACAATATTGTTCTAGTTTCCAGCCAAATAGATTTAACCTAAATAAATTCTAGAAACCTAATAAATGCTCATCGATTTTCTCATAAAAAGTGATGGCTAAGCTATGGCCGCCAGTCACGTCCACCACCAGGTGGGCGGCGGAATCAATTTGAGTCTGGTTCAATTAAATTACGGAGCCACCAGGGTGGAAGAAAAACTTGGATTGGACTGAACATCCTTTTATGTGTTGTGAACATCGGATTGGTAACAGCTAGAGTTTCATGTGGTAGATGGTGGCCTTATTACGGATTTTTAAGATACATACATACACATGCTCACGGCTATAAATCCCTAAAAAGCGTAGTCAGAGCTTCAGAATCAGATTTTTTATCGCCGCTTTTGGAAGTGATGTGGGGAAAAGATAGTAAAATAAATGTTTTTGGTGATAGGTCTCCATCCGGATCGTCCAAAAATAACTTAAAAAGACACGAACACCCATGGGAAGTGGAGTAGTGCTATTCTAAGCGGACACTATACATTTCATAAGCATAACATTTCGGTTTATAGTTTATAATATTAGGTTGTGATCAGAAATAACCATATTTTTTTTATTACCGAACCACTTGAAATAAAAATATAATATTTTAATACAAACTCTACTTGATGTGTTAGTCGTTGTCGCGACAAAACCAAATGTACGTGACTTAGAGATGGACAATCTCAATTAGATTAGAAAAAGAGCTTTTAAGGTTACATTTTAGAAATGCGTTCTGGCTATTCATTACTTCAAAGAAATATCTTTCTATCTAGTCTTAAGGTACAAGTTCGATTCTGTATTTCCGACATCCTTAGAAAAGTATTTTAGTAAGCGAAAATTGTTAATTACTTACTTACTTACTTATACTCACGCCTATTATTCGCATTGGGGTAGGCAGAGACTATCGATCGCCACTTAGTACAATCTTGACAAACCTCTCTTGCTTCCCTTACATTCAGTATTCTTTTCATACATGCTCTTTTATTCTTCTCACTTCGGAACCCGCCTTTATAAGAACGTTTTCTATCTGGTCAAGAAACGTTTTAAAATTGTTATTATGCAATTTTAACGGACTTTTATAGACATTTATTTAGCCATTTGAAATTAGAAACATTCTACTTCATAAAACTCAAACTGAACTCAAACTCAAACTGAATTCAAACTCAAACGATCACGCTGTATATACAACAAGGGGTTGGTAGTTGTACTAATATTTCTGAACATCATGTGATAGAAGGCAGGCCTTTTTACAAATACACTACTACTATACACTAACACATGTCAAATTAAACTAAGCCATGTGGGTTTCCTCACTATGTTCTGCCTCACCGTTAAGGACCATGATAAATTAACCACACAAATGACTTAAGAAAGGCAAATTAGTGTAGGCCCGACCCGGGATTTGAACTGTCATCGTCTGCAAGATAAGCGGTGTTCTACCCACTGAGCTACCACGGTTGCCACATACACATAATTGGCATAAATTCAATATTTACTCCGAATATGATCTCAAAAATGTTACTGGACTAGCCATGTGGGACCCATAAAGTTAATTTACATAAACATACATACATATACTCACGGCTATAAATCTCTGAAAGGGGTGGCCAGAGCTAAGGAATTAGAATTTCTTCAGCCACTTTTGGAAAGTTGAATGGGGAAAAGATGGCAAAGTAAAGGTTGTTGGTGATGGGTCTCCAACCGCATCGCCCAAAAATCCCTTAAAAGCCCCTATACCGTTAGTCGCCTCTTACGTATACCCACCGGAAGAAATGGGGTAGTGCTATTCCAAGCCGACACTACATCGCATATGTTAATTGACTAGTTTCTAAAAGTCTTAAAAACCGGTGGAGAGAACTTTTATATGTCGTCTTTAAGTCTATCAATTGATTTGTCTGAAAGTGATTTTTACATATACATATATAGTTTTCAATAAAAGTAACCGGCTGCTGCCTGACTTTATAATGATTCTCAAGATACAAGAATCAAGCGTTCACATCATCATATAAAAAGAAAAAAAGAAAAGAAAAGAAAAGAAAATATTTATTTGTTGCATACAAATTTAAAACACTTAAACACAAAAACAAACAACAAGTACAGTAAATCAGATAAACATTAAAAAGTCTTGCAACGAAAGGGTTGCTAACTCAGCGCATTGTTGTGAGTGTAACAATAAAATGACATATATATAATATCATACATCCCTTTCTCTATATAAACTATGTATAGAGTTTGAATGAGTATTTACCAACGAATCTATAACCACGACTATAGTAAAAAAAACAGTTAGTCTGCAATGCGCATTTATTTATTCTAAATCAAAACTAAAATATACTCCTTTTAATATAAACGCCGTGAATGCTCAAGTCTCTTACCCGATCCGTTGACACAAGAAAAACGTTTCACGGAAAACAGTAATGTAATCAAGTCTGCAAACAGTCGGGATGTTTTTCCTTTTCATTTAAATGCTATGTGCAGTCAGTTAGCGAATCAGTGGGTATGCAAATCCGAGGAAGCAAACACGTCGCCTCTAGATTACCATAATCAAACCGACTAGCTCTTTGTGTTCACGCACTGAGGCGGCTAAACGCGTGGAAAACTAATTTTATTCTAACATATACCTGTGTGGTAGACATTGTTTTGCGGTAAGCAGGGACTTGTAAAGCATTTTTTGAAAGAAATAAATGTTACATACATATACTCACGGCTACATTTCCCTAGAAGGGGTAACCAGAGCTAAGGAATTATAAATTCTTTAGCCACTTTTGGAAGTTGAGTGGGGAAAAGATGGTAAATATAAAGGTTTTTGGTGATGGGTCTCCAACCGCATCGTCCAAAAATCCAATAAAAAAGCCCCAATACCCTTAGTCGCCTCTTACGACACCCGTGGGTAGAAAGGGGTAGCGACATTCTAAGCCGGCACTAGACGGAAATAAATAAATGTTACTTTTTAGATATCTGTAGATGCGTCACGTCGTGTTGGTTGGTTATTAAAATTACTAATATTGGTTTTTCAATCTCAGCGTCAGGGCTGAAATTTCTAATAAATATCGTCTAAGTCAAAAGTCAAAAAGTTTATTTTTCAAAATTAAGTTAACAACTAACATTTTTTGAACGTCAAATTTTTTAAATTTATCGCTAGTCCGTTGCTTCGGAAGGTGTTAGTCTAGATCTTTCGAATCAAAGATAGTAGGGAAAAGATTGTAATATAGAGGTGGTTGATGATAGATCTCGAGCCGCACCGCCCAACTGTCTCTGTAAAATCACTCGCGGAGAGAATTGGGTTATGATAGTCTAAGCCGACATTACGCAGCTACTTATTAATCTTAAACTCAAACGTTCACGCAAGCTGTATAACCCCAAAGAGGTTGGTACCTACACAGACCCGTGACATTGTCACCTGGTGTTCAGAGTACCCACCTTTTGCTTGGACAGTGTACCCACGTGATAGGAGGCAGGCCTATCACCGGTTTGTACAGATAGACTTTTACATGACTAAGTACAACTGAGCCATGTGGGTTTCTTCACGATGTTTTTCTTCACCGTTTACCGCCCAACTGTTACTTCGAAATCACTCGCGGAAAGAATTGGGTAGCGCTATTCTAAGCCGGCATTACGCAGTTACATATTACTTGTGTCATAATTTTATCTATTTTTTTTCATGTTCTACTGAAATCGTTACAAAGACACATGAGAATAAAAGAATATGCTCATAATTTTTAAACTAATATAAATTTACTTACTTACTTATACTCACGCCCGTTGTTCCCATTGAGGTAGGCAGAGACTATAGGTCACCACTTTGTATTATCTTGACATAAATAAGATTATAGCCGTGTAGTGTCGGCTTAGAATAACACTACCCCATTTCTACCCGTGGGTGATCGTAAGAGGCGACTAAGGTTATAGGGGCTTATTAAGTGATTTTTGGGCGATGTGGTTGGAGACCCGTCACCAAAAACATTTATTATTACCATCTTTTCCCCAATCAACTTCCAAAAGTGGCTGAGGAATTTTTCATTCCAAAGCTCTGGCTACCCCGTTAAGGGATTTATAGCCGTGAGTATATGTATGTATGCAAATAAGATTATACTTTCATTCAACAAATGAAGACTACCCAAAATCCAAGCTAAAAAGTTGCTACTACACTGCAAGCTATAATATATCATGCTTATGTACTGTAAAAGAACCCAAGATGAATATTTAAGCATTTCTATCTCAAGAAACTGTGGTCTTATTTCCACGAGCATCATACAAATGGCGGGTAACCTATCATTCTGTTCCGACAAAAAATAAAGCCTTCTTCGCTTAAGGTTGTACAAAAGAACTAAGGAAACTATTTCTGTTTGTACGTGACCTGCCCTTAAAGTGAGGAGGTGAATACAACTTGTATTTTGCATCTCTTTCTTTGGTATACGTAAATTAGGTCGTGAACGTTCGATGCTGTGTAGTATCGGCTTAGAATAGCACTGCCACTATTTCTTCCCGTGTGTGTTCGTAAGAGGCAGCTAAGGGTATTGGGGCTTTTTAAGTTATTTTTGGGTGATGCGGTTGGAGACCCATCACCAAAAACCTTTGTTTTACAATCTCATCCCCACAAAACTTCTAAAAGTATCTGATGAATTTGCTATCCCATAGATCTTGCGACTCTTGGTAGGGATTTGTAGCCCTGGCTATATGTATGTATGTATGTGATTATTATCAGGAAAGGTAAGACTGAGGTTACAAATATTCACACAGCTTATAGCTTGCATTTCATTTCACATGTATTTATTTATTTATGTATGTAATTTGGTACAAAAGATGCGGTTGGAGACCAATCACCAATAATCTTTATTTTACCATCTTTTCCCACTCAACTTCCAAAAGTGGCTAAGGAATTTCTTATTCCGAAGGTCTGGCTACCCCTTCTTAGGATTTATAGCCGTGAGTATATGTATGTATGTATGTATGTAATTTGCTCTATCAAGTCGTTGCGCTGACCAATTCCACCTCAACTTTAACATTAAACCCTTGCACATAAATGAGTAAGATTCATATTCTATTTAATCATCAGACAAACGCAAATTTAATTTAATTTACCGCACGAATGAGCAAGCCTTAGTAGATATGATTTTAAGGCGGACCTCGGTTTGAAATGAAACGCGACTGTTCTTGAAGCCGGTGCGTCGCGCCCAGCCGTTTATCTGTAATTGTATTATAATAGTTTATGCGCTATGATCACTAATACGACACGATTCAGTGAGATCAGTCAAGTTTGAATACCATCATGGCAAAATGGTTGGTACTTTAAAGGTTGTTGAAGACAATAAAATTGTTAGTTATCGTCACTTTGGTCTAAGAAAGGATTAATGGTAGTTAAAACGTAAGAGGTTGAAGTGACTATAGGATGAAATTTTGTTTGGGCACAACATAAAATGAACGATTCATTTTGTGATCTAATGTAACAAAGAAGTAAGCCCCAATGTAACATAACATAAACGTTCACGCCGTTTATACCCGAAGTGGTTGGCAGAGGTACCAATACTTCTGAACTCATATGGCAAGCGCCATCTAGTTTCCAGAGAAGGTACCCACGTTTTGCTTAGACAGTGTACTCACGTGATAGGGGGCAGGCCTATCGCCGTTTTGTACAAATACACTGTCACATGACTAAGTACAACTCAGCCATGTCGGTTTCCTCACGATGTTTTCCCTCACCGTTAACAACCATGATAAATTAACCACACATATGACTTTAGAAAAGACAAATTGGTGTAGTACCCCAATGTAAGTACAACTAATAACTTGTAGTAAGGGTATACGACTCTATACTACTACCTATGAACAACACGTGACATTGTCACCTGATGTTCAGAGTACCCACGTTTTGCTTTGAAAGTCTAATCAATTGATAGGGAGCAAGCCTATAGCCGTTTTGTACGAATATACTGTCATATAACTGAGTACCACCCAGTCGTGTGGGTTTCATCACGATGTTTTCCTTCACCGTTAACAACCAAGATAAATTAGGTATAACTTGAGAAAAGAGACATTGGTGTTAGCCCGACTAGGGGATCGAATCGACCGACGGACGACATCTCTCTGCATGAGAAGGTCATGTTCTTACCACTGAGCTGTCTTGGTGGTCTTCTACATTCAAGTCAGCCTTCCTTTCATTGCAAGTAGTTGAAGATGAATATTACATACATACATACATATGCTCACGGCTGTAAATGCCTAGAAGGGGTAGCCAGAGCTAAGGAATAAGAAATTCTTCAGCCACTTTTGAAAATGTGAGTGGGGAAAAGATGGTAAAAGTAGAGGTTGTTGGTAATGGGTCTCCAACCGCATCGCCCAAAAATCCCTTAAAAGCCCCAATATGAAATGGGGTAGTGCTATTCTAAGCCGACGCTACACAGCAATAAATATTATTGAAGAAAATATTCAAAACAGTCGATAAGAGTGGTTTCCAATTCCAAGTGATACGTAGAATTCACTTAAATTACGCTTACTTTGATAAAACATACCTGGCTTAATTCCGGCTTAATATCGTTCATTTAAGTTCACTCACTCACTTAACGAATTTTTCACTACACTAGCGGCAAAAATAAAAAGATTGATTTCATCGAATTGGACCTAATTAGAGTCGATAGAATTTTCGTTTTAAATTAATGAATGGCATCAAATTTGCTGAAATTACATTAAAATATTGTTTCGTACATATACATACATATACTCACGGCTTTAAATCCCTAGAAGGGGTAGCCAGAGCTAAGGAATTCGAAATTCCTCAGCCACATTTGGAAAGTTGAGTGGTGAAAAGATGGTAAAATAAAGGTGTTGGTGATGGGTCTCGAACAGCATCGCCCAAAAATCTCTTAAAAGCCCCAATACCGTTAGTCACCTCTTACGTACACCCACCGGAAGAAATGGGGTAGTGCTATTCTAAGCCGACACTACACAGCAATAATTGTTAATAAAACATATTGTCACATCTCCTCAATATAATGCTGCAATTATTCATATAGAGTTTGTTTTTATGATCAAGCTGTAGTTGTTGTTGGTAGCTGCAAATGGAGGCTTCAAATACAGACGCTGTAAATCTTGGAGTAGGCGAAGTGGGAGCTGAAATTGGGGAAGAGTAAAAACATCATCATCATATACTCACGGCTATAAATCTCTTAACGGGGTAGCCAGAGCTCTGGAATGAAAAATTCCTCAGCCACTTTTGTAAGTTGATTGGGGAAAAGATAGTAATAATAAATGTTTTTGGTGATGGGTCTCCAACCACATCGCCCAAAAATCACTTAAAAAGCCCCTACACCCTTAGTCGCCTCTTACGATCACCCACGGGTAGAAATGGGGTTGTGTTATTCTAAGCCGACACTACACGGCAAACAGTTAGAAGAAGTTAAGAACAATGACACAAGAAGCGAAGTGTCTAGTTCTAGTTCCTCTGAATCCAGTAATCCTAGTATCAGTTCTTCAAGCTCTAAAGAAAGACGGTCAAATCACAAACATAGATGATAATATCGCAAACGAATAAGGCTAGAAAGCCGTTCTTCTCCACAAACTAAACGGCAGCGAATTACTACTTCGGCTAGTAAATCTAAACCTACCTACGACTACACAACCAAACTAAATTATTTGTTTAGAGACTTCTTGATGAAAACAAATAATGCGGAAATATAACGCTGGACAAAGAAAAAGGTGTGTGGTCGACTTTGCTCCAAAATGAACCTAATTTAAACCAAGCATATCGAGAATCACGAAATGTGCTTCTTGTGTTCTCTGTTAAGGAAAGTGGTAAATTTACGTACATTTATATACTGACGCCATTATTTCTAACTGGGGTAGGTAAAGACTATCGATCGCCACTTAATACGATTCTGGCAAACCTCTATGCTGCTTTTACATCCATCAATCTTCTAAGTAAGGGTATTTGAAGAATATATTTAATATTATATAGCTGTGTAGTACCAGCTTAGAATAGCACTACCCCATTTTTTCCGGTGGGTGTACGTAAGAGGCAACTAACGACATTAGGGCTTTTAAGGGATTTTTGGGCGATGCGGTTGGAGACCCATCACCAACAACCTTTGTTTCACAATTTTTTCCCCACGAAACTTCCAAAAGTGGCTGAGGAATTTTTGATTCCTTAGAAGTGGCTATCCCTTCTAGGGATTTATAGCCGTGAGTATATGTATGTATGTATGTAAACGTATAAATAACATTAAAAACTGTGGAACAATAATTCACTCTCATTATATAAATGTTGCCCTCAACGGGATTCAAACTAAACCCAGAAGTTACTTACCGCCCAACTATGCTATGGATGTTAATTACTTACTACGATATCCTCGTAGTAATTTGTTGAAATTTCGTAGCCATTTTATTCTCGTAGTTACAATGATGATAATAAGTACCTACTTTAGTTATAATTAGAAATTATTTGTTTGATTTGATTTAAATAAAATAAATTAAAGAAATACATATTATGTTATCTTTCCTGTGTAGTTTTAGCGTGAAATAACACTACCCATTTTTTAATTTTATTAACAAACTAGTGGATCGTCCCAGCTTCGCACGGGTATTGTTGTTTTTTAAATATCTGAGGTTTCTTTCTTCAGTCACTGCTCAAGCATTGTGAAATTCAGCGCAAGGTTTTCAATTTATTAAATTTATAGCACTCCCTAAACAGTGTAGTTTGGTGATTTTGAATGCGCTTTAATGAACGGTTCAGTATTTCCGCTTAATAGCAAATTTTTGAATAAAATGCTATGAAGTATTTATAACAATCTAAAAAATAAATCATTACGTGATGTAGGATGCAACTACTGGCGCCATCTAGTATGTTATATGTAAATTAGTAAAGATTTGGTTTTGGTCACGGGCGCGATGGCTTATTTTATGAATAATTTCGGTGTTTCTCTACCGATTTCTATGATTCTTTTTTTATTGAATAGGTAATAATGTAACCTTTTTTAAATTAGGGATGAGTGAGAGGTTTACAAACGTAAGAGTATACAAATATAATCAGAATCTTCCGAACTGCTAAGCTATCAGGAATTACACGTGTTATTGTGAGTCAACCGTTAAAGATATACATAAACTGTTGAGAATTTTCTTTAGATAATTTTATGAAGAATATTTCCGTAATACTTTATTTCTATGTAAGTTTAACCATTAAGGCTGCACACGGGACGGAAGCTTAAAAAATGGAGTAACTTCTCCCATTTTCCCAAAATTCCCCTTCACTACTCGGTTGAAAAGTATACAAATTCCTGCCTAGGAGTATAAAAAATAATTGTACCAAGTTTCGTTAAAATCCGTCGAGTAGTTTTTGTTTCCATAAGGAACATACAAACCGACAGACAGACACACAGACAGACAGACAAAAATTTTACTGATTGCATTTTTGGCATCAGTATCGATCCCTTATCACAACCTTATAGTTATTTTAAAAATATATTTCATGTACAGAATTGACCTCTCTACAGATTTATTACAAGTATAGATAACAAATTCTTACATCAAAATGTTTTTTTTCATATAACTTAACGTTAATCTTCTTTTGGGGTTTATGTTGTGAAAAATTGTGGCACAATTGTATTTTTTAACAATTGTGAACAAACGAGTTCTTTCAAAATGTTCTCTTAGTATTGATTTACTATTAGGAAAATATTGTGCATTATTTTAATTTATTAGGAAACATCATTGATTTCCTTTTTCAAGAGCAGTAAGTTATATTATTCATGTTCTCTAAAAAACAAGCAAAAATAATGAAGTTACAGCAACACGATTCCAAGAAAAGTTAAGTCGTTCCATTATTATTGTGATTACAAAGTCGCAGAATAAAGATATTCAATGAATGTTACGACCCAACTTTCGTCATTATTGTTTCATAAAAAAGACAAACACAAAATTACTTTATACGCAGTAAAACAATGTGAGGAATTCCAAGCAATAAATTTTATCATTAGTAAGTTTTAATATCAATACATTTTGATAGCGCAGGATTTAATTGGCAATTGTGACTTTCAACATCTGAGGTAGAACATGGTTTTCAGAAAAACATACATTATAAAACAAACATACATATATACTCACGTCATTATTTTCCATTGGGGTAGGCAGAGACTATTGATCGCCACTTTGTATGATCCTGGCAAACCTCTCTAGCTTCGTTTACATCCATCAGTATTTTCATACATGTTCTTTTATTCTTCGTACTTCGGACGCCGGCCTTTTTAGCACGCACGCTTTTTGGTCGAGATGTGTCCTTCGTCGTCGTCCTCTACTAACATTACCATCCGCATTGGCTCTATAGATTTCTGTTATCAATTAACTACCATCCATCCTCTCTATGTGCCCAAACCATCTCAACATTCCTTTTTCTATCTTTTTTACAATGTCATCTTTTAACGCGGCACCTTTCACGAATCACGTCATTTCTCACACGATCACATAACCTTACATTACAAATAATTAAATTTGGTATATTTATTAAAGAATGTAGTTAAACCAAGTTTTGGAGACGTAAAAACATCAAATGATAGCTGTAAATAGTACTCAATGTGATCGCCGAATATTTAGTTTTAGTTTTCCATGACATACATACGCATTGCCGTGTTGCCGTGTAGTGCCACTACCTCTTTCTACCCGAGGGTGTCGTATGAGGTGACTAAGGGTGTAGGGCTTTTTAAGTGGTTTTTGGGCGATGCGGTTGGAGACCCATCACCAACGATACTTTATTTTTTCCATCTTCTCCCCTATTAACTTCCAAATGCGGCTGAGGAGTTTCTAGCTCTGAAGCTCTGGCTACCCCTTTTTGGGATTTACGGCCGAGTAAGTATATGTATACATACGCATACATATAATCAAGCCATGATATCCAATCTGGGTAGTCAGAGAATAACGATCGCCACTTTGTACAATCCTGGCAAACTGCTCTATCTACGTTTACATCCATCAATCTTTTTATACATGCTCTTTTATTCTTCATACTTCGGACACCTTCTTTTTTTAACATTGTCTAAATTTGTCCTCTAAGGTCTTTTTTTCAATAATGTGGCATGAAAAGTATTAATCCATAGGGGGCATTTCATATGAACACTTAGTATTTTTATTGAAAACTCACAACTGAATTTTAGGAAAGATTGTGTGTATGGTTAATTCTAATACGTAAATGTTGAATCATCAATTACAAAACATGAATTTCTACCACCTCATAAAAATACTTATAGATTGTACGATCAAACCAAACTTACTTTTGATATAAAACAAAACCTATTTTATTGCGAACATTAAATTCAAATCTTCTATTTATACAAAGAGGGAACAAAAGCTGATCAATTCATTTGTTTGACGCCAGGCGAGACGCGGCGCGGGTAGGCCACTGGGGAAATTTCACGACTTATAACTACATTCGTTGAAATTTACTGCAAATATTTTATATGCATTTTTAATCAGTTGCAGAACTAACAAATCATACAAAGTTCTGTTCCATTTTCATATCTAACAAAACTCAAGCATATGCTGTTAATGAACGAATGGTTGGCAGAGGTACTACTTCTGAACAATACGTGATTGCTGTGTAGAATAGCACTACCCCACCATCGCATGGGTGATCGTTATTGGCGACGAAGGGTAACGGGGCTTTTAATGTGATTTTTGGGCGATACGGCTAGAGACCCATCACCAAAAACATTTGTTTTACAATTTTTTCTCTACTTAACTTCTTTAAGAATTGTCTGATTCAGAAGCTTTGGCTACCCCTACTAGGGATTTTAGGTGTGAATATATGTTTGTATGAGGTCAAATTATTGTTTCCTGGACTTTAGAGTATCCACGTTTTGATTGGACAGTGCACACACGTGATAGGGGGCAGACCTATCGCCGCCCGTTTCTTTAGAATATTACACTTATACTATGACACGAGACTAAGTACAACTCAGCCATGTTGGTTTCTGTTCACACCTTTAAAATTGTTCACATATGACTTAAAAAACGTTACACTGGCGTAGGCTTTAGCTTTAGCTTTGGCGTAGGATTCGAGCCCATCGGTGGTGCTCCCCACAGATATGTTAAGGTTGTTTGTCAATTAATTTCTATGAAACTCAATCATTACTGGGCTAAGTTTAAGCAATTATATTCTTCTTCTATATACAGATTAAGTAAACGAAATTTATTGGATCCCTAAATTACATCAATTGATACAAAACAAAATTATTCAAAAAAATACTGTTGTTTTTACGTCTAAGTAGTTATTTTGACTTTCATTTTAAAGACGAATTCTTTTAATGCAAATTGCGCTTTTCCATCAAGTAATTTTAAGATAAAGAGCTTTGTGAAATCCTCTCAACTGATTTACCATCAGTGAATTTTCCCATTTATTAAGTAAGTTTTTAATATGAAAAATCTCATTTCTTAACATTGAATACTTTTCTAAATTGTATTGACTTTGATAATATTTACACTATGATTTAACTTATTGCTTATGTCTGATCGCATGCCTCATACGACATCCACGGGAAGATAATGTTAGAACATATTTTCACCGCTATAAATCACAAAAAGGGGTAGCCATAACTTAAGAATTAGAAATTTTCACTTTTGGTAGTTGAGTGGGGAATGGATTGTAAACTAAAAGCGCAATACACACTGAGTCCACTAGCCCGCCGTCCAAGCCAGGCGGCACAACCCGGTGGCCTGTACGAAAAGAATCAAGTCTAACCTATGTATGAAACCTAGACCACCGACAATTAGTTGCTTACATATGTCGGCAGCCCGGCGGGCTCAATGGGATTGTTCTCAAACCGCATCGCCCAACAATCATAACTGTGGAAAATTTGAACAATAAGTGAAACTAGTAGAAGTTAGTAACTCTGCTACCCTTTTGGATATATGAGACGCGAAAGTATGAGATTAAGTTAACTTTTAAAAATGACTGAAAATTTTCTACTTTGGATCGTTACCCGTTTTTGGAATTGATAATTTTGAGCATATTTATATACGTTGGTAATTTGTAAAATCTTATTCTGATGAGGCGATAATCAAGTTAAAACTTTCTATAATTATTACTTTAAATGACGTAATCAAAATGCCAGGTCACAAATTAATTATAAAATTGATTCTAAATTAAATTTCCTAAGTCGTGTCGTGTTAATTTAATATGAATATGTATGTTTTGAGTTCTGATGCTAAGCTGCTTACATTAAGAGGCTCTGATTCTTGAGATGAGATTTCATATATTAAATTATGATATCATGTCTAATTGCTAATTAAAAATATAAGATTTTGGTAATGCCTTATTACATACATACATATACTCACGGCTATATTTTCCTAGAAGGGGTAGCCAGAACTAAGGAATTATAAATTCCTCAGCCACTTTTGGAAGTTGAGTGGGGAAAAGCTGGTAAAACAAAGGTTTTGGTGATGGGTCTCCAACCGCATCGCCCAAAAATCCAATAAAAAGCCCCAATACCCTAAGTCGCCTTTTACGACACCCGTGGGTAGAAAAGGGGTAGCAACATTATTAATATGCCTTATTATTTACACTAATTAAACTAATCTTATCAATGTGGTAGTTTATTTGAGAACTATTAGTGATTGTTATTTAAACAACTATTAAAAATATATTACGTAAAGGAACATATTGCTGATATGAAGAATAGGCGTCCTGGAAGCCTAACTAATAAGCCAAACCACCACATGCGTTTTGACGAACCTACAATTCTTGCAAAAGAGAATCGATAGATACCTACAATGATACGCGAATCTATTGAAATAAAGAAACATCCAAACTTCAATGGCGATGATGGTTGGCAATTACCACCTGCTTGAAACCCGATCATAAGCACAACTAAGCGAGGGAAGAACACTAGCAAGACTCCAGATGACATTAGCTCTTTTTGTGCATAGCAAATATTAAGCGCAAATGTAACTTACATTTTTGAAGATAGTAAGTATTAATAATTTTATAGTACTGTATATATAATGTCAAATAACTTCTCAGTATTCCCGTGACCATGATAACTGAAAAGTTTTCGAAACGTCGGGTTTTAAAAAACCATGTATATATATATATACCAATAACACACGATGAAAATATCTGAAAATCAATAGTTGTTTTAATTACGATGTGCAATCGTGAAAATCTTAGAAAATACTATATTTCGCACTCTCTGAACGAAAGAGGCTCAAGTTCAAAAATAATGATATGGAGTTACAATCGTAGAGAGACATAAAAAATATTTTTTAGGATATGCGTACACATAATCTACTGATTGCTGCTTAGTCTTAGTGTCAATATAAATACCTGGGACAAACCATTCGGTTAGGTAGAACGAGGTCCTTGAGAATGAGGTCGACCGTCGAATCCAGCTCGTCTGGGCAGCGTTCGGGAAGCTGCGCCACATCTTCTCGTCCAATATTCCGCAGAGTCTACAGACTTGGATCTCTAACGTAACATCATTATAATTATTCATTCATTTATATACTCACGGATATAAATCCCTTAACGGGGTAGCCAGAGCTTTGGAATGAGAAATTCCTCAGCCACTTTAGAAGTTGATTGGGGAAAAGGTGGTAAAAATAAATGTTTTTGATGACGGGTCTCCAACCACATCGCCCAAAATTCACTTAAGAAGCCCCATACCCTTAGTCGCCTCTTACAATCACCCACGGGTAGAAATGGGGTAGTGTTATTCTAAGCCAACACTGCACGGCATTTTAACACATTATGCATATAAACATTAACATAATAACCATATGATTATATCGTCAAACTCAAACAAAAACGCCG
Organism: Bedellia somnulentella; assembly: GCA_963576735.1. Classification (NCBI taxonomy): domain Eukaryota; kingdom Metazoa; phylum Arthropoda; class Insecta; order Lepidoptera; family Bedelliidae; genus Bedellia; species Bedellia somnulentella. Next base: position 502,865 of record OY755182.1, on the reverse strand, counting down.
TATTTCCACGAAACGGTTGGCAGAGGTACCGATACATTTTCACCTGGTGTTCAGAGTGTTGCTTGGGCAGTGTGCTCACGTGACAGGGGAAGGTCTTTCACCGTTTTGTACGAATACACTGTCACATGACTAAGTACAACTTAGCCATATGCGTTTCCTCACGATGTTTTCCCTCACCGTCAACATCCATGATACATTTACTATATTATATTAACGTTAAACAAAACGTGATAGTCCAGTGGGTAGAACACTCTGTTATCGTGCAAACGACTATTGTTCAAATCTTGTGTCGGGCCTACACCAATTCGTCTTTTCTAAAGACATATGTGTGGTTAATTTATCATGGTTGTTAACGGTGTTCAAATCCTGGGTCGGGCCTACACCAATTTGTCTTGGTTGTTAACGGTGAGTGAAAACATCGTGAGGAAACCCACATGACTGAGTTGTACTTATAGTCATGTGACAGTGTATTCGTACAAAACGGCGATAGGCCTGCCCCCTATCACGTGAGTACACTGTCCATGCAAAACGTGGGTACTCTGAACACCAGGTGCCAGAGTCACGTGATGTTCAGAAGTATTAGTACCTCTGCCAACCTCTTCGGGGATATTCGGCGTGAACGTTTATGTTATGTTATGTTAAACAAAACGTAAATGGGTTCTTTTATTAACACAAAAATTTAACTGATTTGATTAAAAGCATTAATTAATATTGATAATTGAGCTGTGATTGAGCTGGTATCGATATTGTATGTACCAAAATGCTTACATTTGGCAAATAAAATTACTCTTATTGATATGAATTGACTGATAGCTGTTTTATACTTTTGTTTACAACCTTTTTTCTGATGATTGATGTTAAATTTAAAGAACAGTTATTTCAATATCTAGAGCTTAATGGCAACACATCACAGAGGTGCAATTTTTATTGGATAACATATACATACATACATACATACATATTCTCACGCCGTTAGTTCCCATTGGGGTAGGCAGAGACTATCGATCGCCACTTTGTACGATCCTGGCAAACCTCTCTGGCTTCGTTTACATCCATCAATCTTTTCATACATGCTCTTTTATTCTTCATACTGCGGACACCTGCCTTTTTGAGCACATGTTCTATTTGATCCAAATGTGTCCTCCGAGGTCGTCCTCTACTAACATTACCTTCCACATTGGCTCTATATATCTCTTTCACCAATTTACTGTCATCCATCCTCTCTATGTGCCCAAACCATCTCAACATTCCTTTTTCTATCTTTCTTACAATATCATCTTTTACACCACACCTTTCACGAATCACATCATTCCTCACACGATCACATAACCTTACATTACACACTTTTCTGAGGGATCTCATTTCTACTGCATTCACTCTACTTTCATGCTTCTTCTGCCACACCCAACATTCACTGCCATACATAAGCGTAGGAACGAGGACAGGATAACATATGTATCTTAACTTTTTATAAAATTTACTAGCGACCCGCCCCGGCTTCGCACGGGTGCAATGCAAAATATACCTACTACAGAATGTACTACTACAGAATGTACTACAGAATACACTACAGAATGTACTACAGAATACACAACATTCACAGCTTTTTTGTCATTAGCCAATACAAACATGTTTAATTCTTGATATTTTCCTCGCTAGAGAGCTCCGATAAACGCGTGCGATCGCTGCAAATCATAAAGTGCTATAAGGCGAAGCGCTTTTTTTTTTTTGTTTACCGGAGGGGAAATCCTCATGGATCCGGTATGTCGGACTTTTACCGACTAAAACCCCTCCGGCTCGGTGCTGCTGGCCCTGCGGCCTATGCGGCGTCACCTTGATGTGTTGTGCCGGGCGGTGAAAAGGAGTGTACCTAAGCTAAGTCGGATAGGTGTACCTAAGCTAAGTCGGATAGGAAAGGCGAAGCGCGGCCATCGACGCGCTATTTATAGGCACGCGCCGCCCGGCGCAAACAACTACGACCCTGCATTTTAAATTTGTAATATCTTCGGTAATATTCACTTAAATTACATGCTGTAAAAAGCATATTGATCTATAATAAATGCGCAATTTATTTAAGGTACTTAATTGGATAAGGATTAATGATGTATTGTTTAAAATCACTTCGTAAATTACCATTTTTTAGTAAAGAATAAAAATGGTTATGCTGGGTTATCCCTAAGAGATAGACATATACCATCGCGGACTTTTTTGTTGAACTTTTTAAGGTGAACAATACTGTAGTACATTATTTTGGTCTATCTCGTAGGGTTCAGCCAGCGTTTGCAATATAAGCGCAAAAAAACGTGCTTATTTACGACATCACATTAGAAACCTTTAAATTTATCAGTGTTTCTCTACTATATTATGCATTTATTATACATACAAACCTTCCTTAAGAATCACTCTATCTATTAAAAAAAACCGCATCAAAATCCGTTGCGTAGTTTTAAAGATCTAAGCATACATACGGACATACAGCGAAAGCGACTTTGTTTTATACTATGTATTGATATAATATAGTACCGTGTAGTGCTGGCTTAGAACGTCGCTACCCCTGTCTACCCACGGGTGTCGTAAGAGGCTACTTAGGGTATTGGGGCTTTTTATTGGATTTTTGGGCGATCCGGTTGGAGACCCATCACCAAAAACCTTTATTTTACCGCCTTTTCCCCACTCAACTTCCAAAAGAGTAATTTATAATTCCTTGGCTCTGGCTACCCCTTCTAGTGGATTATAGGCGTGAGTATATGTATGTATGTATGTTTTTCTTCACTAAAATGTAGTCTCACTCAGGCAACTAATAGAAATATTTTAGGATAAAACCGTGATAGCCCAGTGGGTAGAACACTCGGTTATCCTGCAAACAGACGACATACGTGTGGTTAATTTATCATGGTTGTTAACGGTGCGAGAAAACATCGTGAGGAAACCCACATGGCTGAGTTGTACTTAGTCATGTGACAGTGTATTCGTACAAAACGGCGATAGGCCTGTCCCCTATCACGTGAGTACACTGTCCATGCAAAACGTGGGTACTCTGAACACCAGGTGACAAAATCACGTGATGTTCAGAAGTATTAGTACCTCTGCCAACCCCTTCGGGGATATTCGGCGTGAACGTTTATGTTATGTTATGTTATGTTTAGGATAAAATAGCCCGCCATTTGTAATAGTTCTCTTTAAATAAATATAAACGTATTACACAGATCAAGTTGACCCCAAAGTAAGTATAACTGAATTACCGATAGCTAATTCAACGATATATTTAATATGCATGTATTTCTTGCTGTGTAGTGTCGGCTTAGAATAGCACTACCTCATTAATTCCGGTGGGTGTACGCAAGAGGCGACTAACGGTATTGGGGCTTTTAAGGGGTTTTTGGGCGATGCGGTTGGAGACCCATCATCAACAACCTTTACTTAACCATCTTTTCCCCACGCAACTTTCCAAAAGTGACTGAGGAATTTCTAATTCCTTAGCTCTGGCTAGCCCTTTTAGTATATGTATGTATGTATATTTAATATTATATAAAAGACACATTCAAAACAACCAAAACGATTTTATTTACGCCTATATATACTCACGCCGTTTATTCCTATTGGGATCAGCAGGTATTATTGATCGCCACTTTGTACGATCCTGGCATACCTCTATAGTTCGTTCACATCCATAAATCTTTCCATACATGCTCTTTTATTCTTCATACTTTGGACACTTGCCTTTTTGAGGAAATTCTCTATTTGATCCAAATATGTCCTGCGAGGTATGTTCAACATATATAAGGATATAGCTGATACGGAGCGGCAATAGTAAATAATTCTTTGTTAAATATGTTAATTTCTAAAAAAACAAAATTTGAATGTTTTTGTTGATGAAAACCTCATGTGGGGATTATTACTAATAAATAAAGGAAAGAAAAATTTCGTCACAGGCGGGGATCGAACCCGCGACCTCGGGTATACGCCTCAGTCGCTCTGCCAATTGAGCTATCGTGTCAATGGCTGCCAGTGCGAAATTCTTCTATCCTTTGTTTCTTTTACACTTTCAAGTAGTGTTTGCGTTCCCTACCTCCGAATTTTTCAGGCCTATTTAGATAGAAAACAAATGTTGAGAACGCGTAACTATCACATAATTTGAATGTTTTTGTTTATGATAACCTCATGTGAGGTCGCGGGTTCGATCCCCACCTGTGTGGAAATTTTTCATTTCCTTTATTTATTATTAAAAAACAACCCATAACTAGCCACAAAAATGCCATAATTTGAACGTGTCACTATCAAAATCGATTTAACCGTTTTGCACAAAAAAGGGCAGTTTTAAAAAGCTGGCGTGGCCGGTGCAAGTTGCTCGCAAGAATTTCATTAAACTTGCCTCGTTGTGCAAAACGGGGAATTACGGCTACCGGCGTGTGGCCGCGTTTACACTGGACACGAGAAATAATATTTATCTACTTGTAGAAATATCACGAGATATAGTCGCGAGGCCAATTTTGATGACCAACAGTTAATAACCTTATAATTGTTTCATTTGTATACCAAAAACGACCTTTGGGGCATTTTATCGGTTTTCTCACGGGACATTGGTGATGGATGGTTTGTGTCACTGAATGAAATGTGGATTGCTTTTTTGTGAACACAAAGTTATAGATAAATAAGTCTCTTAATCCTCCTCCATCTTCAGTCCTATCTTTATGTGTATTGGTTGTGGCACTAGTTTTACAGCATGGTAATAAAAAAAAACTTATTAACTCTTCATTAAACTCACATATTCTTAAAAAAAAACCGTTCCTCCATGTACACGTTAATAGTGTGGGCTTTCTAATTTAATAGCTGTTGTAATTTTAAGTGTTAGTGACTGGTAGTTTGTCATACCGCCGCCGCCGCCGTCCTCGCGCTGTGTCCACACTTTCGCGATTGTCTTGTGAAACATTGCTCTCTCGTTACAGTTTTGTGGGTAAAATATGCTTATAGTAAACTTAAAGTGTGTGTCCCTGGGTTAAAAATGAAAGCTTTTTACAATATACTTTTTTGCTAAAAATATTGCTTAAGGACCAAAAAACTATGTCTTATTTTAAGAACAAAAACCAAAACACAACAAAAGACTCGAAAAAGTAGAGGTACTTAGATTTTTGTACTGTTTTCTCTGGCGTTCAGCGCTGCAAAGTAATAAAAAACTAAAAATCAACTCCCTTTTCAATAAACTCACAAATTCTTAAAAAAAATCTGTTCCTCCATGTACACGCTAATAGTATGGGCTTTCTGCTTTAATAGCTGTTGTAATTTTAAGTGTTAGTGACTGGTAGTTTGTCATACCGCCGCCGCCGCCATCCTCGCGCTGTGTCCACACTTTCGCGATTGTCTTGTGAAACATTGCTCCCCCATTAGTTTAGTCGTTGTTACAGTTTTGTAGGTTAAGTTTGGTTATAAAGAACTTTAAGTCTATGTCCCTGACTTGATGGTGTTATCAATCTATTTCATTGAAAAGTAATATAACATTTATTTAAATAACATCATAAACTGATGGTCTAGCTACCCCAAAAATAGCTCAAAAGGTCTTTAAAATATATTTAAATTGAAGCATCAAATATATTTTATAGAACAATAGTAATGAAAATTATAATATTTAATTACAAAAAAAGAAATAAATTCATACATACGTATACTCACGGTTAAAATACCTTAAGCCCAAAAAGGGAAAGGGAAAGAAAACCCGTCACGCCGCATATCCACGAAGGTATGGCAGAGGTACTAATACTTCTAAATATCATGTAACATTATTGTCTCCTGTATAGCAAGCACGAGCGCTATTTTATCGACACGATAACGGTTAGAATGAGATGGCTGTATACGATACTAAGTAAGTGCGTAAGAGATGGCTGCTTTATCCCACGAGATAACTAGTTTAAACACGGCTCGTGCTTGCCCTTCTGGTTTACAGAGTATCCGCGATTTGCTTGGACGGTACTTTCACGCCTCTTCGACTCTTAAGCTGTATATTGTCGGCTTAGAATATCACTATCCCATTCCTTACCACGGTAGTCGTGAACGGCGCCTAAGGGTGTTGTTAAAAATGATTAATGGGCGATGTGGCTGCACACTCATCACCAAGCATTTTTTATTTTATCACCATTATTACCCAACTGAAGTATGTTTGTATGTATGAATAGATAAATAAGGTCTAGTAAGTTAGGTAAGTAAACTAAAGTTACTGAGGAGAAATTAATTAAGTTTCAATTGATGTTGTTTTTCGCTTATATTCTTGACTATAATTTGGTAAGAAAAACAAAACTAATATAAGTTTTGTTGATCGAGTAGTTAAACTTGTGCCCAAGAATAAGTGGATATATAAAGACAAATTCTTGTGAGAATACACATATGGTTTTGATGTTATTATAAGCCTTTGCTTTCTCGTTCTTAAATTTATGTCCATCCTTTCATTTCCAAGGCTAAAAAGATTTCAATTTGATGTCGGAATTTATTACTACTTTTGTATTATTTTAAAGGATATTTTAAATATTTAAAATTAGTTTGTATTTTCACTTAAAAACACACTGAACTTTTAGTTGTAAAAACAAACGGTTTATAACAATGGCACAGGTATAAAACAGATTCAGCATTTGCAATACCTCTCATTTGCGAACGCTGATACATACAAACATACAAATACTCACGGCAAAAATCCCAAAAACGGATAGTCAGCGATTCAGAATTAGAAACTCCTCTTGGAAGTTGATACCCCTAGCACAAGATGGTAGAAATAAAGTATCGTTGGTGATTGATTCGAATCTCCATCACCTTAGTCGCCTATAACACCCCTGAGAAGAAGGTTGTGACATTCTAAGCCAGCTTACACTGCCAATAACTTTGATAAGCTAAACGCCATAATTTTGTGTTACATCAAACTACAACTACTTGCCGTGTAGTGTCGGCTTAGAATAGTATTACCCTATTTCTACCCGTGGGTGATCGTAAGAGGCGATTAGGGGTATAGGGGCGTTTTAAGTGATTTTTGGGCGATGTGGTTGGAGACCCATCACGAAAAACGTTTATTATTATCATCTTTTCCCCAATCAACTTCCAAAAGTGGCTGAGGAATTTATCATTCCAAAGCTCCGGCTACCCCGTTAAGCGATTTATAGCCGTGAGTATATGTATGAGTATAAGTATGTATCAAACTACAAGAATGTGTCCAATAAATGAAATCCAACACCCTACTACGCAATCAAAAGATAACCCTTCTAAATGACAAGCCATGACCCCAACACGGCTTATACTGCAGTTACCTTTTCTACAAAAAAGTAATCCGAAAACAATTCTTTATACCCCGTTAATATATCTCTTTTATCTGGCATCTCGTATGTTAAATAGCAATAAGTCCATACGAGGAGTACGCAAGGTTCAAATTTAATTTCAGCGAATAACTATCGGCCTTGCTATCTTGGGTTGACAAACGGTTCTTAAACCCGTAAAGCCATTCGTTTGGTAGTACAGTCATGTAACTTTTTTTTAGGATATAATATATTTTTGGAGATAACATAACATAAATATAAACGTTCACGCCGAATATCCCCGAAGGGGTTGGCAGAGGTACTAATACTTCTGAACATCACGTGACTTTGTCACCTGGTGTTCAGAGTACCCACGTTTTGCATGGACAGTGTACTCACGTGATAGGGGTATTTTTGGAGAGTTTATTGAAAATGCGTTTATTGGTTTATATAATGGTATAACATAATTCAAAAGTTAATGTCATATTCAAAAAGTAAGCAAAAGTTTTTGATAATAAAGAATTTCTAAATACTTTTGTAATATTTTAAAAAAAAATTTTCGTTATTTTGCAAAATTAATCAGATGAACAAATAACATAATCAGATTTTAACTATATTAATAACTGTAAACATATTGTAGGACGTTCAGTGGTCAACATTCGACCATTTTTTCCTGGACCCTTTGAGTGAAATAATAAGCAAATTATATTAAAGTCTGTATACATATCCAATAGTAACACTACCCCATTTCTTCCCAAAGGTGTTTGTAGGAGGCAAATAAGGGGATTGATGCCTAATTTTCTTACAAGATCCTATTTTTTTTACTTAACATACATACGTACATATGCTCACGGCTATAAATCCCTAGAAGGGGTAGCCAGAGCTAAGGAATTGGAAATTACTCAGCCACGTTTGAAAATTTTAATGGGGAAAAGATGGTAAAAAAAAACAAAAACAAAAACTTCAAATTAAAAACTAAACAGAAAAAAAACAAATATTGTTACTTAAAACTATATTATTATTTTTTATTTAAAAAAGAACCGCCTTCAAAAATCCAACTGAAAAGTATAAAATAATTTTTATTTATTTTATTATGTACAACTCTATTCAACTTCTTCTTTTTGAAGTCGGTGCCAAACCAATTTTCATGACAAAGAAAAACGAATATTAGTGGCCCGCCCAAGTTGAGTGAGTTCTCCATCCCATCAGCGTATATCATCCTTATAAACCTTCCTTTTTAATCAATTAATAAAAAAAATCGCATCAAAATTCATTTCGTAGTTTTACAGATTAAAGTATACATAAGGATGTCCCTTTATCCCAGACATGGATAGAGAAAGCGACTTTGTTTTATACTATGTAGTGATTTAGATTCTCGATCGTCTTTTTACAAAGTGTTAGAAGTTTTGGTTGTGCCAACTCGCTGCATGCATGTCTCTGTCGAATTGTTAGTTTGAAATCTGATAATCTTACATAACCTAACCTAACGTTAGTTTACTATCTCGCTATCTATCTAAAATTATAATTTACTAGTATTTACAGTTTTACGGTGACATGTATATTATGATAATTTCTTTGCGGAGTGCGACGCATGCGCACCAGGCTAAGCACCGCTCACTGTCCCCCAATTCCATCCTTTATAAAGCGACATCGTTGCGAGCGGATGAAATTTCTTGATTTTTGAGCGCGATTGTGTTACTGTTGTTGAGGCACTATCGATTGATTTATTATTCGTATGGTTTTCTCTATGTAGCAATTTTCATTTTGGATTTGTCTGTTTGGCACCGACTTCAAAAAGAAGAAGTTGAATAGAGTTGTACATAATAAAATAAATAAAAATTATTTTATACTTTTCAGTTGGATTTTTGAAGGCGGTTCTTTTTTAAATAAAAAATAATAATATAGTTTTAAGTAACAATATTTGTTTTTTTTCTGTTTAGTTTTTAATTTGAAGTTTTTGTTTTTGTTTTTTATTCCATACTTTTTAGTGATAAGTTCTTAAATCACTCTGAGTTTTTTTAGTGAATTAGTGATAAGTTTTACTGTCCGTTTATTTTATAGTTTTTTTAACAGGTAGTTATAATATTTGTTATTATGACTTTAGCTTACTTGTTACTATTTTGTTTACCTGCGGGCCTAGATAGAAAATCAAAGGATGCTTTAAGGAAAAGTCGCGTAAGGGAGAACGAAACACCCATCGAAAAAAAACAAAGACTTCAGCAGGGAAAGCACGAGCCGTATTTAAACTAGTTATCGCGTGGGATAAAGCAGCCATCTTGTGCGCACTTACTTAGTATCGTATACTGCCATCGCATTCTAACCGTTATCGTGTCGATAACTCGTGCTTGCCCTTCAGAATGAGAGAGATCGTCAGCGTGCTGCTCTTGCTGCCGAAACAGATGAGCAAAGAGAAGTTCACCTATCACAAATGCGAAGAAACACTCTTATATATATGTAGCGTTGAGTCGTGTAAAATCCCTTGATGAGATGGCTTTAAGTGATATAGATTCAAAGAAATTACTTAACCATCCCCATGACGAAAGAGCCTTGATTGAAATGATTTTTTTTTTCTTCAATATAATTAAGAGTAATTTATTCATGTTTTTATATACTTTTTTGTTTAATAATTTAGTAACTCTGTTTATTACTAATAAAAAAACTTTATTAACATTATATTGATAAATCTCTGTCTAGTATTGATAACTTTACATACATACTTATATTTCAAACTAAGAAACCTCCTTTTTTTCGAGTCGGTTAAAGAACTTAAACCTTCTCCTGAATGTAATAACATAAACTGATAACTCTTTGTCTAATAATAACTAAGAACCTTCAAACTTACATACATACTTATAGGTGAAACTCAGAAACTCCTTTTTTGAGACGGTTAGATCACTAAAACCTTGTCCTGAAAGTAACAAGTACTTTTCTGAAAATCGCATCTAAATAGCTTAAGCGAAACGCGAGATAATCGCCGACCAACATACATACATGCAGGTCAAACACAGAACCTGCTTTCTTTTAGAGTCGGTTAAATCACTTTACCCATCTTCTAAATGTAACAAATACTTTTCTGAAAACCGCATCTAAATAGCTTAAGCCAAACGTGAGATAATCGCATACCAACAGACATACATACAAGTCAAACACAGAACCTCCTTTCTTTTTTTGGTCGGTTAAGGCACTAAAACCTTCTCCTTATTGTAAGGAATACTTTTCTGAAAACCGCATCCAAATAGCTTAAGCCAAACGTGAGATAATCGCGGACCAACAGACATACATACAGGTCAAACACATAACCTCCTTTCTTTTTTTGGTCGGTTAAGGCACTAAAACCTTCTCCTAAATGTAACGAATACTGTTCTGAAAACCGCATCCAAATAGCTTAAGCCAAACTCGAGATAATCGCGGACAATTATACATACATACATACAAACAATCGAACTGAGAACCTCCTTTTTTGAAGTCGGTTAATAATGGTTTTCGGTGATGGGTCTCCAACCACATCGCCCAAAAATCCCTTAATTACTTTACATATTAAAATAAAATGCGTGAATATACTGTTACTTGCAACAAACTGTGGTGCCATGCCTCAGGCTTAGCTATGGCAATAATAGAATAGACGCAAAGTAATAAAATCGAATATTATAACGAAGTTGCCAATAAACTAAGCACTCACATCGTTTGAAAGCTCCCTTTACATAGTGCCATGGTTTGAACTCTTTGTGACTTTATAATCCGGTTTATACGAGCTTTTGGTTACTATAAAAGTTTTTATTGGTTTTTTTGTTAGGACATTGAACATGGCACGCTATTGCATATGTTTCATACATACATACATACATATACTCACGGCTATAAATCCCGTAACGGGGTAGCCAGAGCTTTTGAATGAAAAATTCCTCAGCCACTTTTGGAAGTTGATTGGGAAAAGATGGTAATAATTAAAGTTTTTGGGGACGGGTCTCGAACCACATCGCCCAAAAACACTTAAAAAGCCCCTATACCCTTAGTCGCCTCTTACGATCACCCACGGGTAGAAATGGGGTAGTGTTATTCTAAGCCGACACTACACGGCAGCATGTTTCAAATTATAGAAAATAACCTGATTTATATGTCTACTTGTAAGTAGTTATTGTCAATACAAAATCTTCTTTACAGCTATGGATTAAATGCAACATATAGGCTTTGATAGCCAAAATAGTTGTAATGCAATAATTTCAACTGGCGCGGCATGAACTTATAATTTATTTGAAACATTAATTTATAACATAATTTGAATGTTTTTGTTCATGAAAACCCCGCCGGTGTCGAAATTTGTCTTTCCTTTATTTATTATTTATTTGTATAAAGCAACCGTGATAGCCCAGTGGGTAGAACACTCGGTTATCGTGCAAACGACTAGTGTTCAAATCCTGGGTAGGGCCTACACCAATTTGTCTTTTCTAAAGACATATGTGTGGTTAATTTATCATGGTTGTTAACGGTGAGGGAAAACATCGTGAGGAAACCCACATGGCTGAGTTGTACTTAGTCATGTGATAGTGTATTCGTACAAAACGGCGATAGGCCTGCCCCCTATCACGTGAGTACACTGTCCATGCAAAACGTGGGTACTCTGAACACCAGGTGACAAAGTCACTTGATGTTCAGAAGTATTAGTACCTCTGCCAACCCCTTCGGGGATATTCGGCGTGAACGTTTATGTTTATGTTTATATTATGTTGTATAATGCGTTTAATTATAATGGGTTAACGAAATTTTCTCTCACCCGTGCACCCCCGTTAACAACCCTGATAGAAAAGACTACTTCCAAAAGTGGCTGAGGATTTTCTTATTCTGTAGCTCTGGCTACCCCTTCTTGGGATTTATAGCCGTGCGTATATGTATTTATGTATGTAAAAGACAAATAAATATAGGGCCGACCCGGTATTGAACCCAGGCTTGTCTGCATAAAAGGCGGGTGTTCTACCTATTGTAATATCATGGTTGGTAACTCAAATGGTGTTTAAGTGACAAAGAGTTTTTTGCCTGTCTCAGTTCAGAATATCGAAACGTTTGTACTCGTAGCTTGCCGTGTAGTGCCGGCTTAGAATGTCGCTACCCCTTTCTACCCACGGGTGTCGTAAGAGGCGACTAAGGGTATTGGGGCTTTTTATTGGATTTTTGGGCGATGCGGTTGGAGACCCATCACCAATTTCTAATTTCTTAGCTCTGGCTACCTCTTCTAGGTATTTATAGCCGTGAGAATATGTATGTATGTATGTATGTTGTACTCGTACTTTCCTAGGAACATACGACATAAAATAAAATGTATGTACATTTTATGCTGCACAATTCACGCTGTTAATGTCACATAAACTTCTTCAAAATAAATAAACTGTTGCTATTTGAAATCAACCGACAATAAGACACTAAATAGATCGCTTTGACACTACTTTTTTAACTATATACATATATAAATATTTACGGCTATAAATCCTAAAAAGGGGTAGCCAGAGATTCAGAGCTAGAAACTCCTCAGCAACATTTGGAAGTTGATAGAGGGAAAATTGATAGGAATAAAGTGTCGTTGATGATAGGTTTCCAACGACATCGCCCAATAATACATAATGATATAATAGAATATTAAACAAAATACATACATACATATACTCACGCCATTAGTTCCCATTGGGGTAGGCAGTGACTATTGATCGCCACTTCGTACGATCCTGACAAACCTCTCTAGCTTCGTTTACATCCATCAATCTTTTCATGCATGCTCTTTTATTCTTCATACTTCGGACGCCAGCCTTTTTGAGCACACTCTCTATTTGGTCCAAGTGTGTTCTCCGTGGTCGTCCTCTACTAACATTACCATCCACAAAGAAAATAATATCTTCAAAATATGTTAAATAATAAGTTATGAAAAGTTTTTATTCAATTCTAAGTAGAATCAATTGTTCAAGTAGAACTTCGTAGCAATTTCTTCACAATCATCATAAATATATAAGGTTAATTAGACCTGTTCATATTAATAAGATTCAGAATAGTTTTTCCAGTAAATACAGAGCTAAATTAATCCCTCAAGTCCACAATCTCGAAACGTAATATGATTCTCAGGATTACAAAATTTGTTATTTGTGTTAGAACTTTGAGTGAGAAACTTATAGATTACGCATGGAACTATAACGGTTTATGTGATGCAGTATGATGATTAATGATTACATTTAACCTTTCTGGTACGAACTCCCAAATTCTAGATGTCACTAAACATAATTAATTATTGAGGTCATGGTTTTGGCACCTATGAAATATATTTGGACGGAAAATATTAATGTCCTAAAATTGCTAACAATAAGTGGAAAAAATTAAATCTTATAATGGTTTTATGAATTTTAATATTTTATAAAAAGAAACCGTGTAGTGTCGGCTTAGAATAACACTACCCTATTTTTACCCGTGGGTGATCGTAAGAGGCGACTACGGGTATAGGGGCTATTTAAGTGATTTTTGGGCGATATGGTTGGAGACCCGTCAACAAAAACATTTTTTATTACCATCTTTTCCCTAATCAACTTCCAAAAGTGGCTTAGGAATTTCTCATTCCAAAGCTCTGGCTACCCCATTAAGGGATTTACAGCCGTGAGTATATGTATGTATGTATGTAAAAAAAGAAGAGAGCAAGAAAAACACAACTTGGTGAAATATATATACTCAGAGTTGTGTTTTGTAACCCATTTCCCCGATAGGTGTCGTTGGAGGTGAATCAGGGTTTTTAAGCATCCTCAGTAATCTTTGCTCGAAATGGCTGTAGGCTATGGCTTTTAGTAATAGGATATTAATTTACTAAGCCGGCAATAAAACACTACATTTCATTATAATATATAATGCAGTATCTACAATTTACTAATCAATGTGCAGAAAGGTCAAATGAAAATTGCAGTGCGTTCACTCCAACAAGATCAATGTTGGCGAACTATCGTATACCGAGAAATCGTATTAGGAGACGCGTGCAATTTACAATGGAAGCTGATTTAGCAGACTAAGTAAAGAATTGCGGGCTGGAATATAAATGTTTTTTTGCCTATTTTAGAGAAAAATCTTTATTAAGTACCTTATTTCACATACTAAGCAACCGTCTACTACTATGAGGTCAGGCCAACACTATTTTTTTTCTAAGGTCATATTTTTGGTCATTTTTTTAAGGTTGTTAACGGTGAGGAAACCCACATGGCTGAAATTGGACTTTGTCATGTGACAGTGTATTCATACAAAACGGGGGAACTCAGAACTCTGGGTGACAAAGTCACATGATGTTTATAAGTATTAGTATCAACCCCTTCGGGGATATTCGGCGTGAACGTTAGAGTTTGATATTTTCACATCACAAGTATTCAGATCTATTATTTAAAATAACATCCATAATAGCTCACGATTGAGGCTGCGTTGTACTTAGTTATGTGACAGAGTACATGTATACATCAAAAAATACTTCCAAGAAAAAACTTTGGGAATTTAAACAATAAGCCACAATAACGAACTGCGATGTTCAGAAGTAGTAGTACCTCTGCCATCCCTTCGGGTATATATGGTGTGAAAATTTAAGATTGAGTTTCTATTTTTGTAAGTAGGAAGTACTATAGTTTTAAGTTTTTATTTTGTGATGTGATGTGATGAAGACATTGAAAGAAGAGTGAAAAAGGGTAATGCGGTAAATGGAGCACTGAATAGCCTAATGATCAGTCAATCGGTGTCTAAAAAGGCCCGAATGGCTGTGCATGATGCTGTTCCTGTTCCTACGCTTATGTATGGAAGCGAATGTTGGGTGTGGCAGAAGAAGCATGAGAGCAGAGTGAATGCAGTAGAGATGAGGTCCCTCAGAAAAAAATGTAATGTTACATTGTGTGACCGAGTGAGAAATAGTGTTATTCGTGAAAAGTGTGGTGTGAAAGATGATATTGTAAGAAAGATAGAAAAAGGAATGTTGAGATGGTTTGGGCACATAGAGAAGATGAATGATAGAAAATTGGTAAAAGGGATCTATAGAGCTAGTGTGGAGAGTAATATTAGTAGAGGACGACCACGGAGAACACACTTGGACCAAATTGATAGTGTGCTCAAAAAGGCAAGCGTCCGAAGTATGAAGAATAAAAGAGCATGTATGAAAAGATTGATGGATGTAAACGAAGCTAGAGAGGTTTGTCAGGATCGTAAGAATTGGCGATCGATAGTCTCTGCCTACACCAATGGAAATTAATGGCGTGAGTATATGTATGTATGTTTTTATTTTGTCAATTAGATAATTCAAGCTAACACATCAATGTATTGGCAAAAATATACTCAAGCATCCATACTTACAAAGTCCTAGCTATTTTCCTGTAAATAAAGTACGGAGCGGTAAAGTACTGTTATTCGTATAATTAAGTAAAAGTTGTGAGAAATACATAAATATGGTCCCGAGCTACTCTACGCTTGTACTAGATATGCCGGTGTGTTCCCACTAGAACCTTGGAATAGTACTACTTTGCGCTTAGCTAGAGTTTTGAAATTATTTTTCAAGTCTTTATACATACATACATACATATACTCACGCCGTTAGTTCCCATTGGGGTAGGCAGAGACTATCGATCGCCACTTTGTACGATCCTGGCACACCTCTCTAGCTTCGTTTACATCCATCAATATTTTCATACATGCTTTTTTATTCTTCATATGCGATATAAACGAGGTCTTTGTTTGTGCTGAAATGTTATTGTGTTCATTATTAGAATTTATGAAGATTTGACTAGGTTATCTGTGTTTTAGATAAGTAAAAAATATTCCTTTTGTCGTAGTTTATATGCATGGACTTATTTAGATAAAAAAAAACATTTTGTACTTGACACATATTTATACATACAATCAGATATCACGGCCATGAATCCCAAAGGGGAAGCCAGAGTTCCAGAACTTGAAACTCCTCAGCCTCATTTAGGAGTTGTTAGAAATAAAGTATCAAACCACTTATTAAAACAGCATCCCTTAGTCAACTCTTACGACACCCGTGAGTAGAAAGGAATAGTCAAATTCTAAGCTGGCACTAAATAAAATAAACCGCTTCTAATTCAAACGACGAATTAAAAAGTCACAAGGGGAAAAACTGTAGCGCACGTGCTTCTTACGACTGCTCCCAAAACTTGCGCGATCGCTACACCCGCCATTACAACGCTATAACGCCCCCCTATAAATTAAGTACGCTAACTCCGGCCCTGCCATTTTTATGTTTACTATTATTACGCTGTTCTTAGAAAGAAACTCTCGAATCCAGGCACGTATTAGGTATCTTTATTTTATTTCTCATTCACAATATGCCGGCATCGAGGTCGAATTTTATTTTCTTGTTGAAGATTATAATTATATGGAGAGTTGGAAAAGTTTTTTGTACGTGCTATAGTGTATAAGTTGGAGCATATTTGTATTGCTGGAAATCATATTAGGTTTTCGAATATTGATACATTATGTTCATGGCTATAATAACAATAAGTGAAATAGTCTAGATACCAATGGATTGACAATGGTTAACCCTTACAAAACCCGCAGGAAGATATAGATCAGTGAATAGTAGAATCATGTGATAGGTGCCGGCCTATCGCTGCTTGTACAAATACATTTCCAGCTGACTTAATACAATTTACCCGTGATAAAAATATCCACAAATATGACTTAAGAAAAAACTCCTTGGTTAGGGTCTGTTCATGATTTGAATTCACTCTTCCTGCATGAGAAGCATTGGTGTTATAACTGAGCTAACGCGGTATTTGGGCTATATAAGTAAATAATTTTATTAAATTAGTTTTACTCATGCCATTGAAGTAAGCAAAGACTATTGGTTGCAACTTTATATGATACTTACCTTTGACTATCTTTTATTAATATATTATTATTCTGTTTTATATTCCACATAACAGAAGCCTTCCTCCCTTGCTGCATACTTTATTTGAGCCAAATATGTGCTTTGCGGTCATCCTCTACTGACGTTTCCAAACCATTTCAATATTAATTCTTAAGTTGTTTTTTCATATTCATCTTAAGCAACGCACCTACAATCACACTATTTTTAAATTTAAAATAAAATTTATCTATAATTTGAATGTTTTTGTTCATGAAAACCTCATGTGGGGATAGTTACTAATAAATAAAGGATAAATAAAGGAAAGAAAAATTTCGACACAGGCGGGGATCGAACCCGTGACCTCGGGTATACGCCCCCATTGCTCTGCCAATTGAGCTACAGTGTCAAAAGGTGTACTACAATCGTATTAAATGGAAATCGAATGTCTCTGCCTACCCCAATTGAAACTAATGGCGTGAGTTCACGTTTGTTTATATAATGTAAATAAGACTTCCGTTTAAATTCAATTTTGCGGCTGTAATCGTTTAATTATGCCTACTTTAATTAATTAATAGTATCGTTATTAAATCAAGGTTTTGTAAAGCTATCGGTCCCATTTCGTAATCCATGAAACCCTTTGCTAGTAAGTCATAACATTAAATAATAAAATAGGCGAAACTAAATTAATAGTAAACGATATAATTTCCGGAATGCCTCAGAAATATTATAACAAATTAATTAAATTTAATTAATCCCTTTACTGTTAGTTGTCGAAATGGTGTCCTACCGCTTACCGTATTCGAATTCATTTGATTCCTTTTGTTTGTAATTATTGAAAACAATGGAATAACAGATTTATTTTCAAGGTGTTAATGAAATTGATTTTTGATAAATTGGTAACTTAAGTAATTATATTAATAAATCAGGTATCTTATGTATTTAGTTGTAATAAACATAAACGTTCACGGTGAATTTCCCCGAAGGGATTGGCAGAGTTACTAATACTTCTGAACATGACGTGAATTGGCCACCTGATGTTCAGAGTACCCACGTTTTTATGGACAGTATAATCACGTGATAAGGGGCAGGCCTATAGCAGTTTTGTACAAATACACTGTCACATGACTAAGTACAACTCAGCCATGTAGGTTTCCTCACGATGTTTTCCGTCGCCGTTAACGAACGTGATAAATTAACCACTCATATATCTTTAGAAAAGACAAATTGGTGTAGGCCCGACCCGGGATTCGAACACTAGTCGTTTGCACGATAACCGATGTTTTACCCATTGAGCTATCACGTCGTTCTTATTTTCACGTCGTAATCTTTCATACTTATTTAAGTTAACTAATTTCTTTAAGATTATATTTTTAAATATAACAGAAATGAAGAAAACTTACAAAAATTGAGAGAAACGTGGGATTCGGAGTATTGTTTGATAAGATTTCAGCTTGTTTTGAAGAATCATTTCCTGCAAATATTACTTAGAGCTCAAATTCTTAAAAAAAAACTCTATAATCTATTTAAATAACTTATGAACCATTCATTTCAAATGGAATGAAATGAAATATTCTTTATTGTTCTAAAATAATTAACAAAAAGCACTACATTACAATCACATTATTAAATTATTATAAAATATATATTAACATTACGAAAATTAAATTATTTTTATTCGAGGGTAGGAACAATGCTCCATAAAGTTAACTAACGGACCTCGCACTAAGCAAAACCTGTATCGCGATGCGAGGTCCCAGAGATTTGAACCCAAAGGTGTTATTCAGAGTAATAAAATAAAGAAGAACAGTTTGTTTATACCTAAATTTTCCTCAGCTGTTGGTCATTTACTATAGTTAAAACGTATTGTAATTGTAGCTTTCAGGTTTAAGATGTGCCGTGCGGGGTCGGTTAAGAATAATACTAGCTCATCATCCCGTCGGGTTCGTAAAAGGTGAGTTTCCAGCCAATCTAACACCGACTAGAGATGTGTCATATTTTGAAGACTTTTCATGATACAATAAAGAACTCACACACTGCAGCATTCTCAGACGAGCAATCTTAGCAAATATTTATGGGACCATTATCGCCCTTACGTTTAATAAGTTCACTTATCGCTAATAATTATTACATAATCAAAAGTATGAGATGGTTTATGGCCATTTAACATAGGAAATTTTCATTATATTTTAGCTTTAGAGTATTTCAATTTCATTTTACAAAACATAAAATCAATTTTGTAAAAACGTCAAAAAATATTGCCTCAAAATATTGGGAGAGTGGTTTAGTCGATAACAGATAAATCCTTTGACAGCCAGTCAGTCTCTTATATACAACCTACATCGTACGAGTAAATTGGTTTTAATTGTAAAATGTCCTATTTGAAGTGCACTCGTCTTTAAAATATTATAAAATTAAAACCTGTTTGTAATTAAACTATTATAAAACATGATTGCTTAAGAAAATGTTTGAAAGAAAATAAATCCAATTTAAAATAAAATGAATACATTTATATTGAAGTATATTTAAAAACAATTTAAATATTGCCATGTAGTGTCGGCTTAGAACGTCGCTACCCCTTTCTACCCACAGGTGTCTTAAGAGGTGACTAAGGGTATTGGGGCTTTTTATTGGATTTTTGGGCGATGCGGTTGGAGACCCATCACCAAAAACCTTTATTTTTACCATCTTTTCCCCACTCAACTTCCAAAAGTGGCTGAGGAATTTATAATTCCTTAGCTCTGGTTACCCTTTCAAGGAAAATATAGCCGTGAGTATATGTATGTATGCATGTTAAATATTAAAGAAATTTACAGAATGTGTGTGTAACTTGAAAAGAAATTGTAACATAAATTTATAGTTCAAAATTAAGAACCATATAATATCAACAATGAATCACAATAAATGTATATTTTGAATACTTTAAAGATATCGCTTTTTCAATAGGCAAAACCAATACCTTTACAGTAAATTGAAAATCCGCGTCCCAGGTCGTTTGGTAAAGTTCGACTCCGATTCTCGAGACTGTCGCTAAAATGTCTGCTTCAATAAGGCTCTATCTAGACTCCACTGTGCCGTGACTGCATTCGATAAAATGGGGAAAGTATTCTAATCTTGCTCTAAAAGTCCTAAATTATTGTATGAGGACACTTATCCTGATCCTTAATTAATAATCGTCTAGCTAGCGCTATACGAAAAACATTCTTGCCGTGTAGTACCGTCTTAGAATAGAATATCACTACCCCTTTCTACCCAGGGGTGTCGTAAGAGGCGAATAAGGGTTGGGGGTTATCAAGTGGTTTTTAGGGAGATGTGGTTGGAGACCCATCACCAAAGATACTTTATTTCTACCATCTTTTGCCCTATCAACTTCCGAATGTGGCTGAGGAGTTTCTAGCCCTGAAGTTCTGGCTTCTAATTTTTGGGATTTATGCCCATGTGCATATGTATGTGTGTTGTGTATGTATGTTTTTATAAATATATAATTACTGGCTACCCCAATTATTTCATCAGTCAGTTGCTTCAATGTAAGTATGTCAAAATAGAAAAAGAAAGTTTATGCTAAAATACTAAAAACCCATGGAAAATACTAAGGCATGCTTTGGTCACACGTTTGTATATGTCGTAGGATGATTTGATGTTTAGGTTTTTTGCAAAAAACCTAGGGATTTTGCAAAAATCCGGATAATTAGACAACGGTTATAATATTTTCTAATCTTACTAGGTTTTTTGCAAAAAAACTAGTTGGTTTAGAAAGATTGTACTTCTTTAATGCTGATTGGCTGATTTCTGATTGCTCGCCTACACTTATTCTGATTGGTTCGTCATTGTGGTATTGAGACATTATAGCTAGAGTTGTAAAGGTAAGAAATGACAATACTTATTTGATACTAGGAATCAAATATTTTTTTTACTCTTTTGTTGGAGTAAAATTACAATCACGTTCGGACATATTATACACAGATCAAGTTACCCCAAAATAAGTAACACTTGTACTATGGGATACTAACTCAGCGATATATTTTATATAATATAATACACATATGCTCTTCACATAAATGTTGCTCTCAGCGGGGATCACACCCGCAACCTCCTCACCGAAAACCTAGTCACCTTTCCACTCGGCCACGGACGTCTTCAATATAGGTAGGAACAATAAAATAAGAATGTTTTAAACTATAGTATTATAGGTATTATAGCTAGAGTTATAAAGGGAAATGACATAACTATTGTAACTTTTTGTAACTAAAATTAAAATAACAATCAAATTAAATGTAGGTAGGAACAATGAAGTAAGTACGTCATAATTATCAACCAATCAGAGATGACGTGTTTATGGGGCACTGCAATTGACCAATCAGTGTGCAGTATTCATAAAAACTGACATTTCGTTTCGGAGTCATACTAAACCAACTAGTATTTTTTGCAAAAAACCTAGTAAGATTAGAAATTATAATAACCGTTGTCTAATTATCCGGATTTTTGCAAAATCCCTAGGTTTTTTGCAAAAAACCTAAACATCAAATCATCCTACGACATATATACAATGTCTGTTTAGCCAAGTAATGTTCAAAATAATTTGGTAGTTAAATAGTTATAAAAGACTTATTTTAAAATACGTTATTATCAAGTTATCACTTTACTTTTTTCTTACCTTTTACTGTCAATAACGTCTTAAATCGCAGAAATAACTTAGTTAAATAAAACGATTTGCCGCTTCAATTTTGCAACTCATTGGGCTATGGCAGTGACCCCGGTTCTTCTACGGATCTCCTCGTTTCGTCTTCGATCGCGTTGTGAAACTTCTAACATAGACATCTCCATTGCCCTTTGGGTGACTTGGAGCCTTCTGATGAGGCTCACTGTTAAAAGACATGTCTCTATGCCGTATGTCATGACTGGAACAACACCTTTATTTTATCCTTCAATTTAAATATCAAAGTATTCTACATAATTTTGTTGACTAATGCAAATAAGATATTGGATTGAATCAGGCGTTACTTTGCGGAAATTCATAGAAATACTAATATTAATAAAAATTTTCGCTTAATTCCGCTAAATACCTGCAGTTTTCATGCAACATGCACTGTGCACCGCCCGCCCCTCCACTTACAAGAAATCGAAAAGCAGACAATGCACCACACACACACCCGCAAGCGAAAACCACAGGCAACCACAAACATGCGACGCGTTCCGACTTAACACGAGTCATTGTCGAGCATTAGACAGTTCTACTGCTCGAAAAAAATTATTAATATTAGTATCAATGCAAATAAATAAAATCAAATAAATAAATGCTTAAACCTTATCAAACAGACTTCCTAAAAGAAAGAGACAACCCGAATAAGTAGGTTGCGTATTTAGTAATTGAATTTGATTATCGTTCTGTGTATTGGGACTAACCGTCGACCTGAATTATCAGGATTATGGTAATTGACATGTCTTTCATAAAATATTACTGCGGTCGTCGAGGGAATCATTTTTGTGGGTGTGGGGTAGATGCAATTACTGATTTAATTGTGAGTTGTGTGTTATGTGAATGGTTATATAATCGGTTGTCATGTTAGAAGCGATATGCAGAGTTTTGGAGCTGTGTAGTTTCGGCTTAGAATAGCGCTACCACATTGCTTCCGGTTAGTGAACTTTAGAAGCGACTTACGGTATTGGGGCTTTTAAGGGATTTTTGGGCGATGTTGTTGGAGAACCATCACCAACAACCTTTATTTCAACATCTTTTCTCCCCGCAACTTCCAAAAGTGGCTGAAGAATTTCTGATTCCCTATCTCTAACTACCCCTTCAAGGGATGTTAATCATGAGTTTATGTATGTATGTTCTATACTCACGGCTATAATTTCCAAAAAAAGATATCCAGAGCTTCGGTATTAACAATAGCTCATAATATTAATAAAGTTTTTGCGGTCCATATACTCGTACATTAACCAATAACCACCAAAAAGTCTCTACCTTAAGCCGAGCCGCATGACACCCGCGATAATAAGTTCAGAAAATATGTAGAACGCGGTACATTTGCCTATAAAATTTGAGGGTTCCCCTCGATTTCTCCAGGATCCCATCATCAGACCCTGATATCCTCATTATGGTACCAATCCGGGAGTATCTTCTTTCGAATAAAAAAATAATAATTAAAATCGGTTCATAAATGGCGAAGTAATCGGCGAACAAACATAAAAAAAAAATAAACGGTCGACACTCCTTTTTTTGAAGTCGGTAAAAATGGGTTTATGCTATTCTACGCTGACACTACACAACTAAATAATAACAATAAAAGCGTTATAATTTAACCTCCTTTACGTATCGAATCACTTTTATACAAGGCAACACTGGTTGTTGCCGAGGGGCTGGATGAAAATATAAATATAAGTTAAATAATAAACAATACTAGCGATTTTTAATGCTATATCGTGATATGATTGGGGATCACGAATTCTGGAAAAAGTATGCAATCATAAACCTTTTGCTGAAAACCATCAACTAAAAATCCATCAATATCCAATATTTGTTTTCTTTACTTTTAGTAATTACATAACATAACATAAACGTTTACGCCGAATGTCCCCGAAGGGGTTGGCAGAGGTACTAATACTTCTTAACATCACGTGACTTTGTCACCTGGTGTTCAGAGTACCCACGTTTTGCATGGACAGTGTACTCGCGTGATAGG
This sequence comes from Bedellia somnulentella, assembly GCA_963576735.1. Classification (NCBI taxonomy): domain Eukaryota; kingdom Metazoa; phylum Arthropoda; class Insecta; order Lepidoptera; family Bedelliidae; genus Bedellia; species Bedellia somnulentella. The sequence continues at coordinate 479,061 of OY755182.1, read as the reverse complement.
GGGCAGGCCTATCGCTGTTTTGTACGAATACACTGTCACATGACTAAGTACAACTCAGCCATGTGGGTTTCCTCACGATGTTTTCCCTCACCGTTAACAACCATGATAAATTAACCACACATATGTCTTTAGAAAAAACAAATTGGTGTAGGCCCGACCCAGGATTTGAACACTAGTCGTTTGCACGATAACCGAGTGTTCTACCCACTGGGCTATCACCGTTGCTATTTTGTTTTATTAATTACCTATATTAAAATTCATGGTACACAATTTATTAACCTTATTTTCGTATCGAATCACTTTAACAATTAATAAATAATGCAAAAAGAGAACAAAAGCAATATACAACGTAACACTGGCCGGTTCCAGGGTCGGATTAAAACATAAATATGAGTTATTTGTATTCAATTTCCCGCGACCCAAGTAATATCCGGCGGCGGCCAATATTACTATTTCTACGTAACCAGTGTTTACTGCTCTTTTACGTGGATTTGTCGCTTTTACGAGTACTTAACTGTGGCGAGACATTATTATGGCTGTCATTTTGTGTTTTCTTGTGTTTACCTAGTCGGTGCTTAAATTCTGTCACAAATGAAATTGGATATAAAATGATAATTAGTCATGATATTCGAAAAAAGATTAGTTTGAATAAAAGGTAATTTAATTAGCTTATATCAAACACAAAATTTATTCAAAACGATTGCCACAATTTTTCACAAAAGCCTTCAATCTTCGCGGCCAGTCTTCAATAGCAGCACGGCCCATATTCGTGTCGATATTGATTACTGCTTTAGTCAATGATCACTTTAGGCTTCTCAAATTTTTGTGAGGTTTAGAACAGACCTTCTTCTTCAATATCTGCTAAATTTTGGAATCCAGTAGATTGAGGTGAGGGCTAGATGAGGGCCAACCTTGATGCCTTAATAGCTCGATATTCTGGTGCTCAAACCACTCCTGAGTTGTTTTGGCCTTATTGGCAGGTACAGAGTCCTGTTGAACCACAAATGGCCGTTCTCCGAAGAGTGTCTGGGGCAGATCTTTTACTGTGCAATCTAAAACCGTGTCTCCGTACAATTTTGCACTGGTTTTAAAACCTTTTTCACAAAATTGCACTTCAGTAGGGCCATAGTAGGACACTCGCTACTAAATCATGATTGATGATGGATGATGACCGTGCTGCACTCTAAGAATGGCATTTCCAGCGGCTGCAGAGCTAGTAGCGTACACCCTGTCATTATTTTTGTATCTCTCCTACGACGACGACGTGATAGCTCAATGGGTAAAACACCGGTTATCGTGCAAGCGACTAGTGTTTGAATCCCGGGTCGGGCCATCACCAATTTGTCTTTTCTAAAGACATATGTGTGGTCAATTTATCATGGTTGTTAACGGTATGGGAAAACGTCGTGAGGAAACCCACATGGCTGAGTTGTACTTAGTCATGTGACAGTGTATTCGTACAAAACGGCGATAGGCCTGCCCCCTATCACGTGAGTACACTGTCCATGCAAAACGTGGGTACTCTGAACACCAGGTGACAAAGCCACATGATAGTCAGAAGTATTAGTACCTCCGCCAACCCCTTCGGGGATATTCGGCGTGAACGTTTATGTTATGTTATGCTCTACTAAATATTTAAAAAAAACTCGTCTGTAAACAGGATATCGCGGTGTCTTTTTTTTGGGTACCGCTCAAGCATTACTCTGCATTTTTTGGCTCTCATAGCTATCGGAAAAGCTTTCAGAATATGTCTACAATTTTTTCGATAAGCTGGTAGTCCCAGGTCTTCATCGAGTACTTGCGGTCGGAATTTCTTGCCGTACGCGCCTTGATTGCTTTGATCATCCCTGGAGTCCTAACGGAACGAAGTCTGCCAGTTCTTTTCTCGTCATCGACACTAGTGGTTTCATTGTACCTCTTGATGGTACGGTATACGAACCTCATCGTGATTTTGAATTTTTGAAGTATGTTAAATATTGTCTTTGGTGGACGACCGCAACGATGTAATGCAATCACTGTTACTTACTTCTCTTTACGAGTCAACTCCATCGTTAAAAAATAATTAATGTAATTGTGATTTAGCAGATGAGTATTTTAAAAAATTGGGAATCGAACACCATTTCATATTTTTGTCTAGGTGTTCCATTTTAAAAACAGTTTTAAAGAACGGACTAGGTATATGTTTTCGCCGATAGTATTACCTAAGAGTGAAAACCCGAGAAAGGTAACATAAGCTTAGCTAAATAGTTTTATATATTCATCAGTTACTTTTGAAAATTGTGTGAAAAAATATTTTAATATAAAAGATGGTAACATACATACATACATATACTCACGGCTATAAATCCCTAGAAGGGGTAGCCAGAGCTGTAGTGTAGTGTAGTGTGAGTGCATCTTGTCCCCCTCTTGCCATTATATTATGTAAGTTAGTTGTAAGTCTTTAGTCAGTAATAAACGTATATCCAACAAGTACACTCGTCTATCAATTACATCATTGCATGGCGACCCTGCCAGTGCGGCCACATGGCTGCGCTGCGCACGAGTACGGACAAGTATAAATTAATGTTGTTTTTTTGAAAAAAATTGGAGATATTAAGAATTGAAATTAATTTTGAAGTGTTAAGAAACGTAATTAAAGTGCTAGTGAAAACATTTGGACATAGTGACGTGGTCAGTTGTAATATGATACGACACCAACCGATATACGTTTAAGGTGAAACCTAGAATCACACAGTTGTTGTTGAAGATTATCTAAAGGTCTGGTACCTTTAAAGGTCTGGTACCTGGTAAGGATTCCAGCTGACTCATCTCAAATGAACTGACTCTCACATGGATGTCTCTCATTGGCAAGAAAATCTTAAAAGTGGCCAAATTATAAACCTATTATATCGTGCCCGTGTGTGATTAAAGTGACATTGTATTAAGGTTAAATTTTATTTAATATTAATATTTTTTAATTAATATAGCATTCCTAATAATTAAAATAGAAGTAAAGGTAATTTCATTATTTAGGTCAATTTTATTAATTCAATTAAAATTTTTAGTAATTAGAAATTGTATAATCATAATTTGTTACTGTAACAATATAATATCATTTTACTATTCTTAGTGCGCTTACGAATCATTTTAAATTATGTTGTTAGCATGTCCGGCTACGTAGTATTTATGATAAAGTAATTTTCTTTATCAAAATAATGTTGATACTGTCAAAGAAAAGAAGTAGATATATATTATAAAAGAAAATATTGAATAAACATGGTGGAAATGAAAGGAACTCTGTTAGTAAATTCAAATAAAATTAATATTGAAAAAAAAAAGAAAGTATGTTTTATCGAAGGAAGAAATTAAGAATTTAGGTAAAAGGAGTTGATTGCTGTTGCTAGGCTTATATTTGCGTATGTTTTGGTACGGCGATGGAAGAGATAGCGTTGCATTGCATACATATATGGCGTGAAGAATTCTACGAAGTCATCGCTGTGTGTGGTATGATTGAGCTGGTAAGGTGATGTGATTGTTATGATTTAAAAAGGTAATGGAATGTAGTCAAAGTTAGTATGATGGATTTGAAAGTTTATAAAATGTAGTTTATAGAATGATAGTTTCAATTGATAAGTTTTTGATATTCATTTGACTTGATCACTCAAATGTTATTTCGATTATTTACCAATTGATAACTTAATATGGTATGTAAGAATAACGGAAGGTTTTTTATTGCAGTATAAAAAGTCATAAAGGTACACCAAGGTACAAAGCAGATCTCTGAATCCTTTTTATCTGATCATGACGAGGTTTAATACCCTTCGTGAAGAAAATTGGACACCTAAAGAATGTTAAAAGAGAGAGACTGTAGAACAAGTATATAAATACGCATGTAATGTAAAAAAAAATATTTGTACCTTGAGATGAAGTTAAATAAATGAATAATAAATGTGTGAAAGGGCGGCCGACCCAATAATTATATTAGTGTACCTTGATAAGAGATGAAGAATAAATAAATATATGACTTGAGAAGGAAGCATGGTTGTCCACAGCTATTTTAAATGTATGATAAAAATATAAGAGAGAATACTATAAAAAAATAAACGAAATATAATAATGTTAATGACTATTGTGAAGGTGAAAAGTATAAAATATATATATGTGGTAACAGTACTGTGGCATGTATTTAAAAAATAACTTGATTGTGTGTTTACGCGGCAAATTGTTTGGCCTACGATTTGATCGATTTATCCCGGATTTTACTAATAGATTTAATTAAGTATAGTAGTTAAGTTTTATTAAATAGATAAACAAGTTTTAAAAAGGGTTAAATTTAATTTTTATTTTAATTTGATATTCCATTCTAATTGATATTGTAGTACTTTAGTAAATAGATTAATGGATAATAATTTCTTTAAAAAAAAATATGTTATTAATACATTTTTTTTATTTGCAAAGGGGGAAGGTGTAGTGTAGTGTGAGTGCATCTTGTCCCCCTCTTGCCATTATATTATGTAAGTTAGTTGTAAGTCTTTAGTCAGTAATAAACGTATATCCAACAAGTACACTCGTCTATCAATTACATCATTGCAGTAGTAGGAAGTTGAGTGGGGCAAAAATGGTATAATAAAGGTTAATGGTGATGGGTCTTCAACCGCATCGCCCAAAAATCCCTTAAAAAGCCCCAATACCTTTAGTCACCTCTGACGTACACCCACCGGAAGAAATGGGGTAGTGCTATTCTAAGCCGACACTACACAGCTATCGCCTATCAATCACTTAAAAAGCCTCAAAACACTAAGTTTTCTTTTAAGACATGCGCGGAATAAACATTTATGCCGACTCATCATAGCTTATAAAATTTCTTTAAAACTAGTCATAATGAAATTTTGATCGAGGCCAGTAAATCCTGAAATGAATACCTTTGCCTAAAGCTGTAGAATTTCCATGAAACTTTATTAATAGATATAAAATAAATTATCATCTAACTGAATAGTTATTAATCTTCGTCTCACGATATTTTACAACATAATTAATTAATTCAATTTCTCTTAGCTATAAATGCTTTCCTCAAAATATTTAAATTAAACAGATACTATTACTAACTCGATAATTTAAAAGATTAAAGAAAGTCAAACATTGTTGGGACTTAACGAAAACGATGAGTTTTAGTTGAGTAGTGTACAACACTTATAAGATGAAGCCAGGAAACAGAGGTGCAGTATGCCTTTAGCCTAGATGATCTAGCAAGTTCGAAGTCACTATTTTACTTTTTCTTTAAGCATTTTTAGAAAACGCAGAGCCTAATTTCATTTGTATAATTATTATTTAATCCACAGAATGACTTAGTGAGACTGACACCATTAACTTTGAGGGAAGGTTGAGATTATCGATCACTATTTTGTTCGATCCTGACAATCAATCTTCTTATCCATTCTGTTTAATTATTCCTTCCTAACCCACCAACTTTTTTATGTTTTCTTTTCAATCTTGTAACGGCCTATGTGCCTGTCATCATCATACCCAATTTCTGCTGAAATGAGGCCTTCTTTAAAGATATACAACGACCTGCCTCCAGCAAGTCATCTGTCCATCATAAAGGTCCTTCCCTGTAGTGGCCGCTTCTTTTAGCCCCAAAATCATTAAAGTTATGTAAATCTTTGGGCTGTGTCAGTAACCCCGGTTCTTATACCGATTCCCAATTCAATATTTTACTATAACAATAATAGTGATTTCATTTTATATTCAAAAATAATTAATTTCATAATCCCGCTATTTTGGAAGCCACAATGAAACCACTTTACACGAGATTTCGCCGACATTGTTATTGTAAACAAGCCGGTCCTTCCAGAGCCCGTTAGCGGCTGAATAACGAGTAAAGTTTTATTAAAAAGCCACCACTGACAACTAGGACGCCGAAAGAGGCGATATAGCTAACTCGAGTGGGAAATAACTGATGAAGTTGTAAAACTTGATATAATTTAAAGAGACTTTTGTTTGCTCCGTAGTAATTGTAAGTTTCGGATAAATTATTCGGGATTATCTTGTTGTAAGCGGAAAATAGTCATTTGACGCGAGTTGTTACTGAAAGTTTTGATTAGTTAGGAATATTCGTAGTTATTTGTTGAAATATAAAATGGTTGTGTTTTAATGGTTAAAACCAAAAGTTTAATATTTAATCATAGGAATAAACATTCGATAATTAATTAAATTATTGGGTTAGGAAATTAAAGTATAGTACCATTACATTACATTACAAAGCAAGAGTTAAGTGAGAGTAAGTGTTCCACATGAGAAGTGAAATACTGAGAGATTTAGTATAGATAATATGTCTGTATGAGTGAGGTGTCCGCAGGACTAACATCACCAACAAATATAAAAATCTTTTATTTTATAATCTTTTGTTTACCGTACTTTCAAAACTGGCTCAGCAATTGTATTTTCTATAGCTGTGGCTATCACTTTTGCGTCCTCATAACTCATAATATGTTTTCAATTGAGACCATAAAGTTAACCACTGGTTGCAATTACTTATTACACATTAGAACCACGAGAACCATATTACTACAATACATTAAAAAGTGAACCTATTTACACAAGTAATGAATAAATGCTTCGATCAAAAAAATACACGCCACCTTAGTAGTTCAATATGCCTGAACCTAAAAGGAATAATGCTATAATGTATAATAATTATTATCATAGACTAAATACGCGTATATAAAAAATATACTGAAAACTGTTGAAGACGCGTCCAAGCGGCTGCAGTTCAGAGAGCAGTAACCGACTTTTAGGAAAATAAAACATACTATTGCGGATGTACAGTAGATGTGACGAAGCAATTATATGCGTGGAGAATACATGACATTTGAAATATTCATTGTTATAGTTTATGAGATATTACGTTATCATGTCATTTATGAATATTACGATCTCAATAAATAAGTATTTATAAATAGTGTTTTATTAGAAACATACTTGCGAACAACCGTGATAGCCCAGTGGGTAGAACACACGGTTATCGTGCAAACGACTAGTGTTCAAATCCTGGGTCTGGCCTACACCAATTTGTCTTTTCTAAAGACATATGTGTGGTTAATTTATCATGGTTGTTAACGGTGAGGGAAAACATCGTGAGGAAACCCACATGGCTGAGTTGTACTTAGTCATGTGACAGTGTATTCGTACAAAACGGCGATAGGCCTGCCCCCTATCACGTGAGTACACTGTCCATGCAAAACGTGGGTACTCTGAACATCAGGTGACAAAGTCACGTGATGTTCAGAAGTATAAGTACCTGTGCCAACCCCTTCGGGGATATTCGGCGTGAACGTTTATGTTATTATGTTATACTTGCGAAAATACTTAGGACAAAAAATTAGAAATGTAATTTATTTTCCAACTACCTTGCTTGTAGAGTCCCTTTTGTTAGACTGAATTTAGTCTTGTAAACCTTAATTTCTATGTCAAAAGCAAAATGGTTCTGTAACGGTAAAAATGATCAAGTGTCAGCCGTTCAGTGGTTAAGAAAGTCTATATTTATTGTACATAAACTATACATTTCAGCTGTGTATATATATCTCGTTTTCATTATTTTGGTTTATATAATTTGTAGTTTTAATATTGTATTTTTTATAAGTTATGATCTTATAGTTATAGGAATTTAAGTGTTAGTCTTTGCTAAATGGTCCGCCCAGGGAAACAACTGAAAATCAGTGTTTTGCGTAAAGCAAATTTCAACGCTGAGTTGGATCCCATTTTCATTGCTGTGACACACAAAATTGGTGTTGTAATGTTCTTTTGTTTTTGTAATGTATGTGATTATGTTGTTATAATTTGTGTGTCTTAGTTGTGGAAATAAATGTTTTATCTATATAAACATAAACATAAACATAAACGTTCACGCCGAATATCCCCGAAGGGGTTGGCAGAGGTACTAATACTTCTGAACATCACGTGACTTTGTCACCTGGTGTTCAGAGTACCCACGTTTTGCATGGACAGTGTACTCACGTGATAGGGGGCAGGCCTATCGCCGTTTTGTACGAATACACTGTCACATGACTAAGTACAACTCAGCCATGTGGGTTTCCTCACGATGTTTTCCCTCACCGTTAACAACCATGATAAATTAACCACACATATGTCTTTAGAAAAGACAAATTGGTGTAGGCCCGATCCAGGATTCGAACACTAGTCGCTTGCACTTTGTTTTATCTATCTATCTATCTATCTATATATTCAGTTGTAATTCATTTTTCGACAGTATATTTTTTATGCAAAAACAATATTATTGGTATAAAAAGTTATTAATATACTTATGTATTATTTTAAAATATAATTTAAATAATCAAATATTTCTACAGCTAATCAATTCCAAAATGCACAAAGGATGTTCCAATGTTGGTTTGACAAGCGGTGAACCGAAATTTCGTCGGTTCTTCTCACTTTGATTTGCGGTTGCGATTGAATTTATTGAACAGAACGGTATAAATAGTTTAATTTTGATTTTGGTTTGTTTCAATGGCTTATTATAGAAGGCTTTATTGGAATTGCTTTATTTGTGATTTAAATGTAGCTTATAATTTCATTATTGGATCTCTGTATTATTATTTTTAGATCCCAGCTAGGGATCTAGATGTATACAAATGGTTGATCAGTGATTTGTGTGAACTAATTATGATTATACTTTTGTTGACTTGTATATTTTTTCAAACTATATTCACAAACGATGGAGCTTTCTTTTTATCCAAACTTTTATATACATTTCTTAATAATTGTTATTAGTATTTTGCAATGCTTAAAGCTTATAAGCACATATGCTTAAAGTACTCAAAAAAACTTTTTTATTTATTTTTAATGTACAACGTATTTTTGCAGACATCTAATATTCATACTGTGCACTTATAAAATCAATCAAATAACTCGACATACCTTAAGTGACTGCACCACCGCAAACCCGCAGTGATGCGGGCGCAGTGAACACAGAGTGTGTGTAAAACTATGTTCAATTACCGCGGCTGAGTGCGGATTGTTACTCGACTGTTAAACAACTATGTAGCGCTGTAGCGGCCTATAACAGTCATATACGAGCCGCATAACAGCTCTCACTTGTCAAGTGACTGTTGGACGTGAAGTTGGCTACTTTGTTGCATAGTTTTTATTCGAGTGCTCTGAATAGTGCGGTTGTTTGTATATAAATTAGGTTCATAATCTTGTAATAAATAAAGGATAAATAAAGGAAAGAAACGTTTGATAGCTGGGATAGAACCCACGACCTCCGGGTGTACGCCCCCATCGCTCTGCCAATTGAGCTATAGTGTCAAGTGGCTTCTAGTACGAAATTGTTCTTTAATTTGTTTATTTACACTTTTTAATTTTTTTTAACATTCTAATTAGAATGTTGGCTTGAAAATTATTATCTGTATTGCGTCCTAATGGGCGTCTAAGAAATGGCAAAGGCTAAAGAGAGAGACAAATTGCATATGTTTAATTAAAATTGCAGCACTACTTACTTATGTTAAACTTTGATTTAATATCATGATATAAATATTTCATTTAAAATCCCTTAGCTACTTGTGGCAGTTGAGTAGGGAAGCGATTTCAAATAAAGGTTTGTTTTGGAGAAGTCTCTGGACAAATCGCTTAACATAGACTTAACAAACCCAATCCCTCATCACTTTGTAAGATAACCGAAATAAATGCTTAGTTAAATTCTATACTGATGATATATTCGTATAGCGTGGTTTGTTACGTACATAATTTTACAGCTGTAAATCTCAAAAACGGGTAGACAGAGCTTCTGAAACTCGAGCTCTTCAATTAGAACATTGTTAGTAAAATTTCAGAGTTGCGGTGGTGTTCCTCTTACTACAACGCCGAACAATCAATCTCAAGTGGCTTCATTTACATTGTAAAGAAAACAGCTTGTTCTATTCTAAGCCAGAACAAAACTAGCTACTAAATTTTCTATTAAAATAATATTAACTAAAACAGTAACAAAATTCCAGTTCCAAAGTATTCCAATATCAAATCTCCGAACATAGGTCCTCAAACACACGAGACCTAAATCAGCGGTTCCCAATCCAAAAATATCCGTAGTATTGACGTTTGTTCTCAATAATGGTCGTTCCTGACGAGGGTTGTCCCCAGGGTCCCGCTGGATATCCATTAAAAGTTAGATTGGCTCCCACAACGAATACTTTGAGAGCCGCTGACATCCGCCTCGGATTTACGACACAAAATACACGATATTGTCAACATGGTTTGTTTATCGGTTTTCAGATTTATATTTGTAAAGATGGGTCGCGGTTTCTCGGAAAGATTTTAGGAAAAGAAAAATGGTTATGAACTTATGAGTTATGTTTTGAATTCGGTTTGTAGAAATTTAGATTTATTTTAGTATTTTGTCCTTAGAGTTATGACTTCTAATAGCAGTTCTTAGAATTGTAAATCCGAGGCTTTGGCAACCCCAAGTGGGTTTCATAACTGTGATAATATTTATGTTATGCTATATTTACAACTAATACTAATTCGGAAGGCCACTTGTCTACCTTTTCAGATAGAATGCAAATGTTGAAAAGGTAGACAAGTGGCCTTCCAAATTAGTAAAAATTCGGAGGTAGGAATGCAAACACTACTTAAAACGTGTAAAAGAAATAAAGGATAGAAGAATTTCGCGCTGGCAGCCAATGACACGGTAGCTCAATTGGCAGAGCGACGGGGGCGTATACCCGAGGTCGCGGGTTCGATTCCCGCCTGTGTCGAAATTTTTCTTTCCTTCATTTATTAGTAATAATCCCCACATGAGGTTTTCATGAACAAAAACATTTAAATAATACTAAAATTGTCTAAATTATTCGTCCCTAAAACTACTACCCAGTTGTTCTTAAAAGCGGCAAATATGTCACGATCACCAAGTATTGCCGCAACTTTCAAGCGGTTTTAGCTGAAATCATGCATATCTGATGCATCCATGAATTTATATTCACTTCAGAGGGTTTAGAGTTTAGAAATTGTTGGACACTTTTATAGAATAAGAATATTAAGCAGAGAAAAATATAAGAAACTTATGACAATCTAAAATCACGGCTATAAATATCTATTAGTAAGTATACCCGTTCAGATAGAAAAAAAAACTTGCTTTTTTGAAGAAGATTGGGGAAAAGACTGTAAGATAAGGAATGGTTGATGATATGTCTCCAGGCACATCTCTTACCAATCACTTAAGTGTGTGACGCCCACGAGACGATAAGAAATAGGTAAGCGCTAATCGAAGCTTACACAGCTATTTATATAACAACATACATACATACATACATATACTCACGGCTGTAAATCCCTAGAAGGGGTAGCCAGAGCTAAGGAATTCGAAATTCCTCAGCCACTTTTGGAAATGTGAGTGGGGAAAAGATGGTAAAAATAAAGGTTGTTGGTGATGGGTCTCCAACCGCATCGCCCAATAATCCCTTAAAAACCCCAATACCGTTAGTCGCCTCTTACGGACACCCACCGGAAGAAATGGGGTTGTGCTATTCTAAGCCGACACTACACAGCATATACATAATATTTATATAACAAATAACCAATTAATCATTTACACTTCTTTTGGCGTCACATTTAGTAAAAAATGAGCAGTATATTTAAAAATATATACACATTTTGAGTGTTGAAAGGGTCAATTTGACTAAAACGTCATGTATTGTACGTATGGCTAAAGAATTGGTGTTTCCAAAATCCTACTAAATTAAATTTGGTCGTCTCTACCTACCTCTGTTGATACTAACAGCTTAAGTTCATGTTTGTATATATAATATAACACTTTCGTTAAGACGAGAACCCACACTTCTTACATACAATATATGTTATTCTACACCAACCTACCCAAACCATTATCGATAAACCACCGAACGTATACATTTTCAAGCCAGCAGTAACTACAAACGACATTTCAAAGATAATTGTAGGCAAATAGCGTTTGGTAAACCAATTAGCCAGTCTACGTAAAGGTGGGAGCCGCGACGCTATTAAGAAGCCATTAGTCGTAGAATGGGTTTTAAATTCTTTTAGCTCGAGCCAATCGTGATGTGCAATTGTGAAGATTCCTGAAGTAATGAAGAGGTTAATGTTTTCTCACTGGTGTTTTGTTTGTTTTTATAGATGTCGTTGGTAGTCTTATGCTTTGCGCCTTTAAATAGTTATAGTTTTTATTGCTGTCATTGTCGGCTTAGAATAGCACTACCCCATTTCTTCCGGTGGGTGTACGTAAAAGGCGACTTACGGTATTGGGGCTTTTAAGGGATTTTTGGGCGATGCGTTTGGAGACCCACCATCTATTCCCCACGCATCTTCCAAAAGTGGCCGAGGAATTTCTAATTCCTTAGCTCTGGCTACCCCTTTCTTGGGATTTATAGCCGTGAGTATATGAATGTATGTAGTTTTTGTGGAATTGTATGTATGGCCGTGTGAATAGGTGACTAGCTTCTCGGTCCGGAGGTTCCAGGATCGATCCCCGCTGAGAGCAACATTATAAACGATCGATGAGTATAAATTATTGTTCTTAGTCTTGGATGTTGTTTATTTGTACATACATACATATACTCACGCCTTTAGTTCCCATTGGGGTAGGCAGAGACTATTGATCGCCACTTATTTGTGTATTAATAATATTAAATATATCGTTGAGTTAGTATCCCATTATGCAAGCTATACTAAGCTTGGGGCTAACTTGATGTGCATAATATGTCCGTATACGCTCAATGGGAAGAACCACCGCATATCATGCAGAGAGTCTTGGATTCATTTAAATATCTTTAAACCTCAACTCTGCGTAAATGTGCCTTTTCTCCAGTCATAGGTGTAGCTAATTTATTATGGGTGATAACGGTGAAGGCCTGACAGATTCCCAAACTGGTTCTGGCTCAGTAAATGTGTGCTTCAGCCGCGTTTCTCGCATGACACGTTACGATTCACGCTGGTTTCCAGCCAATTTGTACAAATGGCATACTGATAAACTTAGTCCATTAACTATTTTACTCGTAGAATATTCACACATACATACATAATCAGTGATCTGGGTCTGCTACTACATCGTCAAATAACAACAAGAAAACCAATAACATATAACCCTCTAATGACACCCGCGAGTAGAAATGGGTTACTCCAAACTGACACACCGTTGCATATTACGTCAACATCCGCCACGGCTTTGCACGGATGGGGGTAAGTATTTATCACTACTTAACTTATGTTATAATTAGAATGTTTTGTTCATGAAAACCCCTGTGTATGTAATCGCTGTGTAGTGTCGGCTTAGAATAGCACTACCCCATTTCTTCCGGTGGGTGAACGTAAGAGGCGACTAACGGTATTGGGGCTCTTAAGGGATTTTTGGGCGATGCTGTTGGAGACCCATCACCAACAACCTTTATTTTACCATCTTTTCGCCACTCAATTTTCCAAAAGTGGCTGAGGAATTTCTAATTCCTTAGCTCTGGCTACCCCTTCTAGGGATTTATAGCCGTGAGTATATGTATGTATGTATGAAAACCCCATGTGGGGTTAATTACTAATAAATAAGCGATGGGGGCATATACCCGGAGGTCGTGGGTTCGATCCCCGCCGGTGTCGAAAATTTTCTTTTCTTTATATATTAATTACTTTATGTTGTGTCTGAAAGTCTTAGCCTTTCATTGGTGTAATTTTTTTCTTAATCGGCTTAGTAGTTTTTGAGCCTATTTATTTTAGTGTAAAAGGGATCTATAGAGCTAGTGTGGATGGTAATATTAGTAGAGGACGACCACGGAGAACACACTTGGACCAAATTGAGAGTGTTCTCAAAAAGGCTGGCGTCCGAAGTATGAAGAATAAAAGAGCATGTATGAAAAGTTTGATGGATGTAAACGAAGCTAGAGAGGTTTGTCAGGATCGTGCGAAGTGGCGATCAATAGTCTCTGCCTACCCCAATGGGAACTAATGGCGTGAGTATATGATGTATGTAAATGATACTCGTAGCCTTTCAACCTTTAAATATTATGCTTGTATCAAACTTCATAAAAGGCATAATTTTAAATAATTACGACTCAGTTTGATCACTATATAATATAGTCAGTAGCTACATTTTAAACGCTTTCGATAAAACAGTATTCCTCATAACTTCATAAGATCGGAACCATGTTACAAGGTTTATGATGAAAAGCACATAAAATCTCGAAACGATTTGCAATCACGTTCACTACAATGTTGATTCGATAAACTAGTTCTTGGTGCTTGAAAAGTGTTTCTGGTTATATTTGCAGGCTTTAATGCGATTTCAAGTACTCTCGCGATGGCTGGGAATTAGGTGCAACCTACGTTTTACCAGCTGTTGGATGTTTATTGTGAGCAAAATAGGTTTTCTATGAGTGGTTTTATTTGCAGTTTATTCTATGAGAGCAACTAAAAAACGGTGTTGCTTCTGACTGGTTCAATGATGTAAAAAATGTACTATGAACAACAGAGGTTTTTAAAGACAATTCAAATTCAAATTCATTTATTTCCAAAAACAGTACATTACAGTTATTATTATATTTGTGGCCCCCGCACTAGGCCCCCGCACCTGTATCGCGGGCAGCCTAACAAATTATACAAAAATATTCTCGGATACAATGACGATATAATTAATTCAATCAATTAATAATAATTTATTAACGAATAGTGATTAATTCATAATATGATATTATATATATATATATTTAGGTACAATAATATACACATTTTTTATTATTTAAGATAAGGTTAATATAATAAATGAGTAGGTGTATGTGTGTGGGTAAGTGTGTGTGTGTGTGTGTGTGTTTGCGCGTCAGTTTTGTGATTTCGAACTTGTATGGATACAAAATGACAGAGATCCATTTGATAAGTTACCAGTCCACCTAGAGATGGTCCTCTTCACACTTTAGTTTCTTGGTACTGTACAGTGTAGACGTCACCCCAACACACCAATCACCATCAATCTTGTGTTTATCCCATTTTAGTCTCCCATTTTCATATTTGTTTCTCCTGCTTATCTTTTCGATTATTTTCAATAGCCGTAGATATAGATATTTGCCTTGTAGTGCCGGCTTAGAATGTCGCTACGCTTTTCTACCCACGGGTGTCCTAAGAGGCGACTAGGTATTGGGGCTTTTTATTGGATTTTTGGGCGATGCGGTTGGAGACCCCATCACCAAAACCTTTATTTTACCGCCTTTTCCCCTTACCTTACAAATTTGGCTGAGGAATTTATAATTCCTTGGCTCTGGCTACCCCCTTTAGGGAATTATAGCCGCGAGTATAAGTATGTATGTATTTTCAATACTTTTCTGCCTCGTAATAAAACTTACAAACTTTTATAACTCGAATAAATGATGCGGGAAGCCAAACCTAAGTCATTTCTTACGATCTCCGTGGGTTAGTGTTTTTGTCAGCTTGTATTATAAAATATAACCACGTTTAAATATATGAGACCAGATTTATAAACAAACATTTTATTATGAGCCTAAATCCAAACCGCAAACTAATAACGGTTCGAAACATTCACTCTCCGCTCATCGATTAGCGGAATCATTTATTAAAGCGATCCAATACCGTGAAATACAAATGAGACTTAATTTAAATTCTACAGGCCCGGCTAGGAGCACTAATCGTATGTAGGGTCTAAAAAGATTTAGGGCAAATACTCGGCTACCTTCGTCAAGACCCTTGCCCTTCCTATCTGACGTCAGTGGAAGCCAAAACATATTGGCTTTTGAAACACGGGAATTTAAACTTTATAGTGTTAGAAATAAGGCGTTGATGATGGGTATGAGTAAAATGGTATGCATAGGATATTAATACAACTTTTAATAGATTTGTGGTCACTTGAGAATTGAATGTTGAGGAATGGATATTACTCTATAATCGGACTTTTTTAACGATGTAAATAAAGTTGGTTTTAGTTTAAAATAATACTACTCTGTAGTACAGCAAAATTATATGAAGGAGCTGTGTAGCGCCGGTTTTGAATAGCGCTACCCCATTTCTACCGGCGGGTGTACGTAAGAGGTGACTAACGGTATTGGGGCTTTTAAGGGAACATTGGGCGATGCGGTTGGAGACCCATCACCAACAACCTTATTATACCATCACTTTCCAAAAGTGGCTGAGGAATTTCTAATCACTTAGCTCTAGCTACCCCTTCCAGGGAATTATAGCCGTGAGTATATGTATGTATGTTAATTATAAATGAAACATGCTGAAATGAAGATGAAGACGAAGCTAAAGAGGTTGCCATCATCGTACAATGTACGATCAATAGTTTCTGCTTCTTCTTTTTACAAGATCCCAAAATAGCTTCTTACGACTACCGCGGGATGATTTTTAGTGTTATGTTATATGATATAATTGAGTGCTTCTTCAACCCGACAATATACAACAAAAGTAATAACAACAACATAAAAACAAGCTATTGTTATATTTATAAGTTGTTTCAAGAATTGAGGCTCATTTTAAAGAACGATGTAAGATGTTTACATTGAAATTGACAAAGTGGGAGTCCGAAGTTAGACCTATAAGGGAACACATTTTGATTTCTTAGAAGATACAGTTCTTTGAAAGATTCATTCTTTGATAATTTTTGTCCTTTCGTCTTACAAAAACGAAAACAAGTAAAAAACCTATTCAATGTAAGTTTTTATACAAATATATAAGAACTAGCTGACCCCACAGACTTCGTACTGTCAAAAGTGTAGACTTTCACGTCGTCAAACTGAAATATTTAACTGACCTGTTGAGGGTCTCTGTCATGGGATGAGAAAAAAGGTGTTTTTCATAGTGTCTTCACAACTTTTTCACTTTATAAATTTTAAGTTTATAAGTATAGTAGTTTCGGCTGAGCATTGATTCTTAGTCTGTTTAATTGATCTCTTAATTTTTCTGGGATAAAAAGTGTCCTATTGTGTTAATTGGGATCATTATCTGGCTTCCTGTAAATTTTATTTAAATTACGTTCTGTGAATTAGTTTTCATTTAGCTACAAATACACAAACATCTAAACTTTCACATTTATAATATTAATAGGATAAGGCTTAAACATAAGCTTCTCGCGCAGGTGACCTCGCTCGCCGGCCAGCGCAGCGTCTTGTCTTGTGCTTCATGCACGCGTGAAAGTTTTGTTACTTTTGTTACGGCGTAATTTAAAAATTGTATTATCTTCTAAGATGTTTATTTAAATTAAGTGATGTCAAGGACAATTTTGTTCCCAATTAAATACTCTCAATCAACAACATATTTATTTGGATAAAGATTAATATTATGTTGATAAAACATTATGGCAATAATGCATTAAATTCGACCAAATTTATTGACCATAAAAATGGTTATAGTAAGTGAAACTTAAAAGTTAGACATATACTGTCGCGGGCATTTTTTTAGATCATTTAAAGAGAAATAATTCTTTAATACATTTTTTTTTGGTAACTTAAACCGTTTACGCAGCGCACACAACGGAAGCCTTAGTATGAATAATTATCCCCGTTTTTGCAACATTATTCGCTGATAGTTTGCTCCTGTTGGTCGCAGCGTGATGATAAATAGCCTAAAACCTTCCTCAACAAATGGACTATCCAACACAAAAAGAATTTTTCAATTTGATTGGGTAGTTCCTGAGATCCTAGCGTTCAAACAAACAAACTCTTCAGCTTTATAATATTAGTATAGATTTATAGCCGTTCACGCCCCGTATCCCCAAATTCATCAGTCACATTTGGAAGTTCACATGCATACATACATACTCTCATATATATACTCTCGGCTATAAATTTGTAAAAGGGGTAGCCAGAGCTACAGATTCAGAAATATCTTCCGCCACTTTTGGAAAATCTATTAAAAAGCCTCTATAGTCGCCGATTACGATCACCCATGACACTGCTCAATACTTTAAGGACTTTCCAGCAGAGAAGTAAAGGGGAATTTTGGTAAAATTGAGGAAAACGGGAGAAGTTACTCCATTTTTTAAGCTTCCGTCGCGTGTGCAGCCTTAATGGTTAAACTTACATAGAAATCATGTGTGGCGGAAATATTCTTCATAAAATTATCTAAAAAAAAATCCTCAACAGTATATGTCTATCTTTTATGGTTGACTCACAATAACACGTGTAATTCCTGATAGCTTAGCAGTTCGGAACATCTTGATTATATTTGTTTACTCTTACGATTGTAAACCTCTCATTTACACCCCATTCATCCCTAATTTAAATAAGGTAACATGATTACCTATTCAATAAAAAAAGAATCATAGAAATCGGTAGACAAACACTGAAATTATACATAAAATAAGCCATCGCGCCCGTGATCTAAACCAAATCTTTACTAATTTACATATAACATACTAGATGGCGCCAGTAGTTGCATCCTACATAACGTAATGATATATTTTTTAGATTGTTATAAATACTTCATGGCGTTTTATTCCAAAATTTGCTATTAAACGGAAATACTGAACCGTTCATTAAAGCGCAATCAAAATCACCAAACTACACTGTTAAGGGAGTGCTATAAATTTAATAAATTAAAAACATTACGCTGAATTTCACAATGCTTGAGCAGTGACTGAAGAAAGAAACCTCAGATATGTAAAAAAACAACGCTACCCGTGCGAAGCTGGGACGATCCACTAGTGACTAAATAAAACATAGCCATGTGTTTTTTCTGACGATGATTTCTATCGACGTTAACAACTTTGAAAAATTAATCACAGATATGGCTCTAGCAAAGACACATTGGTGTATGGCCGACTCGAATAAGAACCCACGCCTGTCTGCTTGATAAACGGTTCTTCTACCCTCTAAGCCATCTCGGTGGCGTTGTAGCTGTAGGTTTTAAAAAACACTAACCCTTTTCTTCCCACAGGTGTCGTTTTGGAGCGATTAGTGGGTGATGTGACTGGAGATCTATGAAAAACAATCCTTAATTTTATGCCTGCGCAGGAGTATGAAGAATAATTGTACCAAGTTTCGTTAAAATCCATCGAGTAGTTTTTGTTTCCATAAGGAACATACAAACCGACAGACAGACAGACAGACAGACAGACAGACAGACAGACAAAAATTTTACTGATTGCATTTTTGGCATCAGTATCGATCCCTAATCACCACCTGATAGTTATTTTGAATATATATTTCATGTACAGAAATGACCTCTCTACAGATTTATTATAAGTATAGATGTGGCAGTGGATTTATACACAATGACAATAGGCCTGCCCCTCAGCACGTGAGAACACTTACCAATCTAAACGTGTGTACTCTGAACTCCAGGTAACAGCCGCACGTAATATACAGAAGTATTAGTATTTCTGCCCCTCCTTCGGATATAGAAGGGGTGAAGGTTTGAGTTGGATTTTGTTTAAGGAGCCCATTTAAATTTTGTTCCCCACTCTCAATTCAGAATAAGATAGTGTTAATATTTGCCTATTTTGCAGATAGACAGGTAAAACTTCTATGAAACCGTTGAAACCCAGTGAAAACTCACACTTTAATTTTCTGCTTTTATTCTCAGTAAAAACGAACAAAGATTGCCATAAATATCTTATTCTTCAGTTCTAAAAGGTACTAGATTAAGTTTTGATTTCCAAGCTCCGATTTTCTCTTTCTAAGAGATCAAAGCTCTTAAGAACAAGCTAAAACAACAGTTAATTAATACTGAAAGTTCTGAGAATCGAGGCGAGCGTTTGTCAAGAGATTCTCAGAACCTCCGACTAATAATGAAACCCAGATCAACGTGTCATGAAATCCAGCAACGGGGAACAAAGACATGACACCAATTCAAAAATGGAACATCACAATCGTGATAGCTCAGTGGGAAAATCAAAGTTTCTCTTTCAGGAGATGTGAATTCTAATCTTTTTAATTGTTGGGTCAATACCAATCTGTCTTTTATAAACGTTTTTTGCGCTGAGGAAAAACATCGTCAGGAAACCAACATGGCCGAGGTTGTACTTAGTCAGTGTATTTGTACCAAGTAGCTTAAGGCTTTCACGTGAATGCACTGCCCCAGCAAACGTGAGTATTCTGACCACTAGGTGACGAAGATATCACGTGATGTTTTGATGTATTAGTAACTGTGCCACTCCTTCGGTGGTATACGGCGTCAATGTTTAGTTTGATAGTTTTATTACATACATACATACATACATATACTTACGGCTATAAATCCCTAGAAGGGGTAGCCTGAGCTAACGAATTAGAAATTCCTCAGCCACTTTTGGAAGTTGCGCGGGGAAAAGATGGTAAAATAAAGGTTGTTGGTGATGGGTCTCCAACCGCATCGCCCAAAAACCCCTTAAAAAGCCCCAATACCGTTAGTCGCCTCTTACGTACACCCACCGGAAGAAAAGGGGTAGTTCTATTCTAAGCCGACACTACACAGCAAATAGTTTTATTGCGCATTGTTTATGTGTTTCTACAGTTACAATTCAGTATGACTTGCACTTAGGCTTGATTTTTTGTTTATTCTGAGCTCAACAATGTTAAAATTAAGATCCTTTATTGACGTTTTGAAAGCATTCATTTTTAGATTAACGATATGTGGCTCATATTGGTATGTGAGTCATTCTATGAATAATAAATTTTACCCAGATTCAATCTGTGTATTAAGCTCTAGAATAACACTATTCCATTTCATTCTTTAGTTTTCATAAGGGGCGACTAACGGTTTTGGTGCTTTATAAGTGGTGTGATCGCGTTTATAAATGATTTTCAAGTGATGTTGTTAGACTGACAGCTTTGTCTTTTACAATATTTTCCCCACTCAACTTACAAAAGTTTTTTGAATAGGTAACAAATCTCTATTCAATCAGAAGAATACTGTAGAGAACATTGGGTTTACTGCTGATTACATATAATGGGAAAATTCTATATGGTATTGCCTTACTTTACACAACAATTAACCTGCAATCTCTATAAGAAAACGTTGACTTGCGAGATAATAATTTATTTTTTTGTACTTGATACAGGAACAGACTATAAAAGGTTGAAGGTGATATTCAACACCTTAGAATATAAGCATACGTAACATAACATAACATATACTCACGGCTATAAATCCCATGAAGGGGTAGCCAGAGCTAGGGAATTAAAAATTCCTCAGCCACTTTTGGAAGTTGCGTGGGGAAAAGATGGTGAAATAAAGGTTGTTGGTGATAGGTCTCCAACCGCATCGCCCAAAAATCCCTTAAAAGCCCCAATACCGTTGTCGCCTCTTACGTACACCCACCGGAAGAAATTGGGTGGTGCTATTCTAAGCCGACACTACACATCAGGTGATATTCAACAACTTTAAATATAAGCATACGTACATTTATAAACTCATTCAGTTCTTCTTTTGCAAATTGAATTACCCCATCCAAAATAATTATCATCGATACACAAAGCTTATTAATTTAAACGCAGCTAAGTGCCGAGTGACGACCGAGGCAGCCAGTCGCCTCGTATGATAATAGACGTCTCGGCGGCATTGGTACAATTCACGTCATTTACATCATTATGTATTCACATTTACTGCATCGTATTTACTGACGTGTCGGCGGCAAACAGGAATTAACATAATGTGGGAGGCGGATTGTGGTGCTCGGGTCTTGGGGAGGTTCTTTGGGTTTTTGATATTTAATGTTAGAAGTTGTAGCTTGTTATTTTGTTTTTAATTTTGTATATTTTCAAGGAATTTGAATTATTTTTACATGATACCTTCAATTCTGAAAGAGTCAAAGGTTACGTGAACCCTGAATATGGTTTGTGTGAATGGGTGTTTTTTTTTAATCATCATTGCAGGATACGGCCTTCCGAAGCAACGGATTAATGATAAATTTAAAATTGTTGAAATGTTAGTTTTTAACTTTATTTTGAACTACCTGTTAAAAAAACTATAAAATAAACGGACAGTAAAACTTATCTCTAAAAAACTATCACTAATTCACTAAAAAAACTCAGAGTGATTTAAGAACTTATCACTAAAAAGTATAAAATAAAAAACAAAAACTTCAAATTAAAAACTAAACAGAAAAAAACAAATATTGTTACTTAAAACTATATTATAATTTTTTATTTAAAAAAGAACCGCCTTCAAAAATCCAACTGAAAAGTATAAAATAATTTTTATTTGTTTTATTATGTACAACTCTATTCAACTTCTTCTTTTTGAAGTCGGTGCCAAACCAATTTTCATGACAAAGAAGAACGAATATTAGTGGCCCGCCCAAGTGCAGTGAGTTCTCCACCCCATCAGCGTATGTCATCCTTATAAACCTTCCTTTTTAATCAATTAATAAAAAAAATCGCATCAAAATTCATTTCGTAGTTTTACAGATTAAAGTATACATAAGGATGTCCCTATATCCCAGACAGGGAGAGAGAAAGCGACTTTGTTTTATACTATGTAGTGATTTAGATTCTCGATCGTCTTTTTACAAAGTGTTAGAAGTTTTGGTTGTGCCAACTCGGTGCATGCATGTCTCTGTCGAATTGTTATTTCCGTTAGTTTGAAATCTGATAATCTTACATAACCTAACCTAACGTTACTATCGTTTACTATCTCGCTATCTATTTAAAATTATAATTTACTAGTATTTACAGTTTTACGGTGACATGTATATTAAGATAATTTCTCTGCGGAGTGCGTCGCATGCACACTTGGCTAAGCACCGCTCACTGTCCCCCAATTCCATTCTTTATAAAGCGACGTCGTTGCGAGCGGATGAAATTTCTTGATTTTTGAGCGCGATTGTGTTATTGTTGTTGAGGCACTATCGATTGATTTATTATTCGTATGGTTTTCTCTATGTAGCAATTTTCATTTTGGATTTGTCTGTTTGGCACCGACTTCAAAAAGAAGAAGTTGAATAGAGTTGTACATAATAAAACAAATAAAAATTATTTTATACTTTTCAGTTGGATTTTTGAAGGCGGTTCTTTTTTAAATAAAAAATAATAATATTTAATTTTTCTGTTTAGTTTTTAATTTGAAGTTTTTGTTTTTGTTTTTTATTTTATACTTTTTAGTGATAAGTTCTTAAATCATACATACATACATATACTCACGCCGTTAATTCCCATTGGGGTAGGCAGAGACTTTTATTCACAAGTTTTTACGTTATTTGTTTACTTTACCACATTTTTATACAGTATTTTGATCTTTTTTAGACCAAGATAAAGTAAAAAAATTAATATTTTTGTAGTCTGAAACTATTTCTTTGACGACATCATCTCACTCACTATCTCTGTCAACACAAGTTGTCTGTAATACAGCCGTGACCTATATTCTGACGTAAAAAAGTTTATATTAAAAGTAAAAAGTTAAAAGACAATAATAATTAACTTAGCACCGTAAAAATAGTGAACTTGATTAGTAAATGTTTTCAACTCACGTTATAAAATGAGTTCTTCAAACAAACGTGGCCGACATTAAATATGCAGTACATATGACTCAACAGTAAGCTCACTTCTTGTAAGTTAACTTGTAATGATTTTGCTGGAGTTTCGGAAAGCACTCGCAGTCCCTAGGTGGTTATAAACCGCACAGTATATGGACTGTATGTAGACCATACTGAGGATTAAGGTTGGCGATAATACTAGGTTGGTATGGACTACTCGCTGTTATTTGCTGAGCGTTTTTATACTTTAAACATTATGATTTACATTACAATATTAACAAAGAAAGAAAGAAAGAAAAATCTTTATTCTCCTCTTGAGGACACAAACAATATAAAAAAAAAACAATAAAAATTGACTTAAAACAACTTATACAACAACAAAAAAAAGAACCTATATACTAGAAAAAAACTAAATAATAATAATTAATAAAACACAAAACTTACAATTTACACAATGTGCCCTCATTTGGCGAAAAGGTACCTGGCTCGGTATTTTGCTATTGTCACATAAATTGACAAAAGCGCCGATTTTCAGCCAGTGCCTACTTAAAATTACTTTTTTAATTGACTCAGGAACGGCATACTTCATGAAATAAATAGATAAATCATATGATAGATACTTAATAGTTAGTAATACAGAACATATATATTACAACCTCAATTTTTACAAACACAAGCATTTTTCGTTACAACCTCAATCGAATCAAATAAGAAATCATACATAATCATACAGAAATCATATTTGAGGTTCTACATATCTCTTATCACTTTACCCTACGTAAACATTCCGTTTTCAATACATTTTTACAAAATATTATTCCACACTACATTGCTCATATATCACACTGTTTCTGTTTCTCACTCTATCACATAAACTAACCTTATTAAGCATATTCTAAAGAACCGTGATAGCTCAGTGGATAGAACACCGCTTCTTGTGCATTCGATCAGACTTCAAATCCCGGGTCGGGCCTACACCAATTTGTCATTTCTAAAGGCATATGTGTGGTTAATTTATCATTTACTCACATGGCTGAGTTGTACTTAGTCATGTGAAATTGTATTCGTACGAAACAGCAAGGGGCCTGCACCTTATCGCTCTATCAAGCAAAACGTGGGTACTCTGAACACCAGGTGAAAATATCACGTGATCTTCAGAAGTATTACTACCCCTGCTAACTCCTTCGGAGATATACGGCGTGAACGTTTTTAGTTGAGCATTGCCGTGTAGTGTCGGTTTAGAATAGCACTACCCCATTTCTTCCGGTGGGTGCGTACACCCACGTAAGAGGCGTGAAGTGACGTAAGAGGCGACTAACGGTATGGGGCTATTAAGGGATTTTTGGGCGATGCGGTTGGAGATCCATCACCAACAACCTTTATTTTTACCATCTTTTACCCACTCAAATTTCCAAAAGTGGCTGAGGAATTTCTAATTCTTTAGCTCTGGCTACCCCTTCCTGGGATCTATAGCCGTAAGTTTATGTATGTATGTATGTCTAAAGATAAAGTCAGTCAGTGTACTGTGGTAGTCTGTGCGCGGGGCGGCGGCGGCGGCGGCGGACGGGTTCGCAGCTAAATGTCGAACTTGTTCTTTATTTGATGTGAAGCATCTCTTCATTAGGGAATAGTTTGTTTTAAATAACTAACCTTTTCAGTTGTAACTTAACCAAATTAGAGTAATTATCCTGATAATAATAAATAAAGAATAAATAAAGGAAAGAAAATTTTTGACAGAGGCGGGAAACGAACACGCAAAAAAAAAAAATTCTTTCCTTCATTTATTCTTTATTTATTAGTATTAATCCCCACATGAGGTTTTCATGAACAAAAATATTTAAAAAATAATTATCTTGATGTAGGTAGGTGATCTATAAAATACATACATACATATACTCACAACCATAAATCCGAAAAAGGTTTAGCCAGAGCTTCAGGGCTAGAAACTCCTCAGCCACATTTGCAAGTTGATAGGGGACAAGATGGTAGAAATAAAGTATCGTTGGTAATGGGTCTACAACCGCATCGCCCAAAAACCTAGTCGCCTCTTACGACATCCTTGGGAAGAAGAGGTAGTTACATTCTAAGCAGGCACCACACGGCAACTTATATATTAGCAGTGACCCTTATCTTCCCGCAGCAATCGTAAATCGTTGCCGTGTAGTATCGGTTTAGAATAGCACTACCCCATTTCTCCCGGTGGGTGTTCGTAAGAGGCGACTAACGGTATGGGGCTATTAAGGGATTTTTGAGCGATGCGGCTGGAGACCCATCAGCAACAACCTTTACTTTACCATCCCTTCCCCACTCAATTTTCCAAATGTGGCTGAGGAATTTCTAATTCCTTAGCTCTGGCTACCCCTTCTAGGGATAGGAATTTATAGCCGTGAGTATATGTATGTATGTATGACCCTTACGTTCCCGCAGGAATCGTAAAGTGTGATGTTTTTCAGTAGTCATTAGGCGATGTGGCTAGAGGTCCATCACCAACAACCTTTTTTGCTAACTTTTTTCCCACTCAAGTTT
Source organism: Bedellia somnulentella (assembly GCA_963576735.1). Taxonomy (NCBI): domain Eukaryota; kingdom Metazoa; phylum Arthropoda; class Insecta; order Lepidoptera; family Bedelliidae; genus Bedellia; species Bedellia somnulentella. The sequence goes on along the minus strand of OY755182.1, from coordinate 453,134 downwards.
CTAAAGTTGCCAGGCAGATGCTAATTGCGAAGCCCTAGCCTCATTATGGAATTTACAGCCGTGAGAATATTATGTATGTATCTAGATGGTTGTACAATTTCTAGGTTCACGCGCCACGATTTTCGTTAGTTAATAAAAACAAAACGGTTAAGAGCTTGTTTGATTACGTGCAAAGTTGAGTTTCGTTATTATGATGACTAGATAGTGATGTTAGAAATTACGTTAAACGTTGCGATAAATGTCAACGTCTAAAGCATTCGTTACCGATAAAAGAGCCAATGGAAATTACTACTACTGCCAATACGGCGCTTGAAAAGATATACCTAGATTTAGTTGGTCCATTTGAAGTCGATAATAATAACAATTCTTATATTTTGACTTTGCAATGCGAACTCACGAAATATGTAGAAGCATACCCCTTGACTTCTAAAAGAGCAGAAGAAGTAGCGAAAAGTTTCGTCAATAATTTTATATTAAGATATGGAGTACCAAGTGAAATTACTACAGATCGAGGGAAGGAGTTTATTGCAGCCACGTTTAAAGAGGTATGTAAATTATTACAGATTAAACAACTAAATTCTACTGCCTACCATCATCAGTCATTAGGTGCGTTAGAAGTGTCTCATAAAAATTTAAATGCTTTTTTAAGAATCCAAACTGATAGTCACCCCGAAACGTGGAGTAGTTGGCTTCCATTCTGGTCCTTTGCATTTAACACAACAGTACATACAGAAACAAAGTTTACTCCGTATGAATTAGTTTTCGGCAAAAAATGTTCACTACCTAGTAATTTAACTTCACATATAGAGCCACTCTACAAATTTGATGACTATCCATGTGAACTTAAATATCGTTTGCAAATTACCCAAAAAGAAGCAAGAAACAATTTACTGAAGTCAAAAAATAATAGGAAAATATCCTACGATAAATACACTAACCCAATTACTTATAACGCCAATGATTTAGTTTTAGTTAAAAATGAAACGGGAAATAAATTAAGCCCAATATTTTCTGGACCTTATAGAGTACTTAGTGATAAACCACCAAACGTAGAGATAATAAAAAATGATAAAACTGAATTAGTGCATAAAAATCGCACAAAATTGTACATCCAAACGTAAAATTTAATACATACGAGTAATATTGTACTTAAATAAAAATGTTAGTAGGTATATCTCATAGACTTACATTTGTTTACTAAAAAACTTGTACTATAATGTATTCACTTATACAATGTTTATCAATAACTTAGTTATAAAAATACATATATATTCAATAGTTATTGTAATGTAAAAAAAAAAAAAAAAATTGTATGTTATTTTTGATATATAAAAAAAAACATGTATAACAATTGTACTATGTTAACATATTTTTTTTTCTTTCGGATGGATGGTGTAGTAGTATAAGTAACTATTTACTATGATTCATGTAACCAATATATATAATAGATTGCATTCGCTAATAAACGAGTAGTATTAAATCGGTTCTTGATTGTTTCACTCATCTCTCCCTGCGTCTTCCGTATAATTACTTAAGCCATGCAAGCATATTCGCTGTTAGTTTACATAGATGTAGGCAGAGACTACCAATCACCACTTTGACTTATGTTCGAGTGAATCTTTTACATTCATATATTTTGTCGTCCTGTTTTTGCCCTTTTATTCTTTATGCATACATAAATATACTTACGGAAATAAATCCCTATAAGCACTCAGAGCTAAGGAATTAGAAATTTCTCTAGAAACATACATTCACGCAATTATTTCCAATTGGGGTAGGCAAAGACTATCGATCGCTTCTATTTTCATACTTTAGACGCTTGCCTTTTTGAGCACACTCTGTATATGCTCTAAACGTGTCCTCTACTAATTATACCTTCCACATTGGCTTTATAGTAATTTTTCTTTAATTCCTAATATATTTACATATGTCACATTTAAAGATAAACTACACGAAACCTGTTACGAGAGAAAAAAACATTACACATCGTCATTTATATAACATCAATGAGAAGTAATGCGGCAGTGCTATTCTAGACCTACACTCCATGTACGAAAGTAAATTAAAGCAATACTAATGTAAGGGTTGTGGCGAAGAGAGAGTAATATCACTCTATCTATCTAACTAGTACAATGTAACGAAAGGTAGTATTTTATTTGTAGAAAATTAATACCACCAAAAACATTTTCATGTAAAATGTTGCCAAGACGAGCCCATATGACTCGCACTGTCAAAAAGTTATCAGATCTCATGTAGAGCCAAGCTTCTAACACTACACGCCCTAACTCTACAAGGCCTAACTTCACAAACTCTACACCTTAGTCAAAATATGTGGCTTGGCCATTTCGCTACATTCACATCGGCGTAAGGTGAAAAATCAATTCACTGTTCATTACTTTTGTGTTATACAATAGTTCTTGTAGTAACGAACGGTAATAAAGAATAAATAAAGGAAAATAATTTTTGGCACAGGCGGGAATCGAACCCGCGACCTCGGGTATACGGCTCGACGCTCTGCCAATTGAGCCACCTTTTTTTTTTCCTTTATTCATTCTTTATGTATTAGTAATAATCCCCACATGAGCTTTTCATGAAAAAAAAGATTTAAATTAAGAGGTACTAATAGTTTAAACATCACGTGACATTGTCACCTGGTATTCAGAGTACCCACGTTTTGCTTGGCCAGTTTTTCTATAGTGTGGTCCGAACATGCTTTTTCTCAGATAACTTGTGTTGAGTAAAATGTTTACTTTCATTCTAACATAAGATTTTCCTTTAATTTAATACCACTAATGTTATATAATTAAAAATCAGATTCAATACAAAAAAAAAGCAGTTCTGAAAACAATCCATCCCCAATCTCCGTCACAAGAGCATATTCGAAAAATCCATTTAAATACGAAGGCTGCGAATAGAAATTCATTTTCCATGTCCCTTTGTCCTCAGATCTTTTATGCTTTTCGAAAGCATTCGTTCGGAAACCACGTATTATGATGAGCACGCCTTTATTCTGATATCGATCTCATTCACAGAATTATATATTATCCCATCTGGATATATATGGGTCGAACAATACCGTCATGTCAAAACAAGGATCTTGCTATATTTAGCTAGAATTTCATTTAATATGAACCGTTTGAGCGAATACGAGTTAGTAATGAAATAATGTTCTGTAGAATGTTAATTGAAATACTCACGACTGTTAATCGCTAAAGGGGTAGCCAGAGTTTCATTGAAAAGGTTGTAAAATAAAATTGTTTGTGATGGATTTCAAAACAAATCGCTCAACAATTACTTAAAAATCGATTATAACTATAACACTACACGTCTAATAATATTAATAGAAATATTATTAATAGAATAATGATCATTTACTTACAAATCCATCACCAACAACCTTTATTTCACCATCTTTTCCCCACTCGACTTTCCAAAAGTGGCTGAAGAATTTCTGATTCCTTAGCTCTGGCTACCCCTTCTAGGGATGTATAGCCGTGAGTATATGTATGTATGTACTTACAAATACATGTACGTTCTGAGTATTATTATTTTAAGGGGTAACAGAGACTAGTAGACTAAAAGACTTCTAAATACCACATGCAGTACACGTGTTGTTGTTTATGATTATATTTTTGGCCAATTTCTCAAAGATACAAGACTCAAACGTTCACATCGAATATTCCGGAAGGGATCTGCAGAGGGACTAATGATAATTGTGAAAGATACAAGATATTTCCCAGGGTTTCACGATACAAAATCGCAACTACTGGTACTGCCCAATGAAATGCTAAATCTGTGTATAAGCGTTTTATGTACCCTTTGATATTCGTTTTATCATACAAAAACATCTGACCGCTGGCTTTATATAAAAGGCAATAATGTTGCCTCTATCTTTTATTGAAGTAAATTTTAACAGGGTTATGTACATGAACTCAAAATTGACGATTCTTTTATTTTGTATTCATTTTTGTTACCACTTTTTAGAGTATCAATTACATACATATACATACATATACTCACGGCTTCAAATCCCTTGAAGGTGTAGCCAGAGCTAAGGAATAAAAAATTCCTCAGCCACTTTTGGAAGTAACGTGGTTAAAAGATGTTGAAATAAAGGTTGTTGGTGATGGGTCTCCAACCGCATCGCCCAAAAATCCCTTAAAAGCCCCAATACCCTTAATCGCCTCTTACGTACACCCGCCGGAAGAAATGGGGTAGTGCTATTCTAAACTGACACTACACAGCAGTATCAATTATTACATGAAATAACATACGTGTACGTACATACATATACTCACGGCTATAAATCATTATAGTTAAGTAAAGTATCTCTAAGTAGGTCTAATGTTTCGTTGGTGATGGGTACCCATGACAATGACCACATTAAAAGCCTCAATACCCTAAGTCGCACCGTACGTCACCTGCAGGATGAATTGGGGTATTGCTATTCTAAGCTGACACAACACATCTTAACCAGTAATATTTAATGAGAAAAATCCTCTAAAGATTAGCCGTGTAGTGTCGGCGTAGAATAACACTACCCCATTTCTGCCCGTGGGTGATCGTAAGAGGCGACTAAGGGTATAGGGGCTTTTTAAGTGATTTTTCGGCGATGTGTTTGGAGACCCGTCACCAAAAACATTTATTATTACCATCTTTTCCCCAATTAACTTCCAAAAGTAGCTGAGTAATTTCTCATTCCAAAGCTCTGGCTACCCCGTTAAGGGATTTATAGCCGTGAGTATATGTAAGTATGTATGTAATCCTCTAAAGATATACCAACAGTTATGACTACACAGATTGAAGAGTATGGCAGTAAGCAAAGTGGTGCTAACACCAAAATATATGTAATCCACAAAGGAAGGAAGCTTTACAATATGCTAAGGGTATAATCTGATAGAGCTTACAGCGGCGGCGGCCCAAGGGCTTTCATGTAGGTTCTACAAATACAATCGTTTTACTAACGTGTTTTGGATTATTACTCTACCTGTAACTGGATTTTGCGCTTCAATTTTAAATACAGTTAAAAATATTTAATGTGGTTCTGTAGTTTTGTTGAGCTGTGTAGTGTCGGCTTAGAATAGTATACCCCATTTCTTTCAATGGGTGTAAATTAAAGACAACTAATGTTACTGGGGCTTTTAAGGGATTTTTGGGAGATGCGATTGGAGACCCATCACCAACAACCTTTATTTTAGCATCTTTTACCTACTCAACTTTCCAAATTGGCTGAGGAATTTCTGATTTCTTAGCTTTGGCTACCCCTTCAAGGGATTTATAGCCATTAGAATATGTATGTATAAATGTATGTATGTAGTTATGTTCAACGTAGATTTTACGTTACCTTAGTATTTTATAGCTCCTAAGTGACAGTGTTGACCTGAGGATTTGATATAAATTTCAGTTTTTTACCACCACACATTCTTCAGACAAACACAGAACAAAGAGCCTTGACAGACAGATGGGCGGCAGGACAGACAACAAAGTAATCCTATAAGAGTTCCTATTTTTCCTTTTTTACAGATATTTTACTATAAAATATACGAATTACTACTAAAGTTTGATACATAGAAAGGAAAGATTGAAAAGCTGCGTTTGGTTCAGAATCTCTTTGTATTTGAAATGAATAGACTATATTTTTTAGGAAATAAAATGCATGTGGAATATTAATAAAAACAGGATTCAAAAAAAATATGTTACAATGTATTTCTATGCACTCGCCATGCGAAGGCGTTTCCTCGTTTTCCAAATTTCCTCGTTTGTCGTTGATGATGCTGACAACTAAAGGGCTTAGAGAATTTTTAGTTGCTAATGAATAGTATGATTGATATATGTAATATATGTGTCGTTAAAGAAAACTAATGGTTTTGATTTTTATTTATTTATTCTCATACAACTATTTCGTATAAAAAAATATAACGAAAAATCTCAAAAGGAATAAGAATAATAACAGAATGGTTATATTGTTTTAAGCAAGACAAGACTAAGTACAACTCGGCCATGTGGGTTTCCTCACGATGTTTTCCCTCACCGTTAACAACCATGATAAATTAACCACACACATGACCTTAGAAAAGACAAATTGGTGTAGGCCCGACCCGGGATTTGAACTCACGCCTGTCTGTTTACAGGGGGTGTTTTACAAATTAACTATCATGTCGTCTAATAAACATAACTAAAGATTACTAGTAAAAATAAAAACACTAAAGAACAGCTCTCTGCAGTGAACTGGTGACTGGCTCAGCATTTTGCCAAAGATGATAATGTTACCAACCGCGGCGCTGATTTTCAGCCAGTGCCATAATCTGTGTTTTCATATACAAAGATAGTAAGAAATTCATTAATCAAAACGTTCACTTCTGAATAAGAAAATATTGCTATTTTGACTGCAGTAAATTGGTAAAAGTAATTTATACAGATAATGTGGATTATGATCTCAGCAATGGATGACCCCGGAGGACACATTTAGAGATCAAATAGAGCATGTTCTCATAAAGGCAGGTCTCAAGTCCAAATAATGAAAGCGCGTTAAGAAAAAATATGATACATACATATATGCACGGCTATAAATCCCTAAAAGGGGTAGCCAGAGCTAAGGAATTAGAAATTCCTCAGCCACTTTTGGAAAGTTGTGTGGGTAAAAGATGGTAAAATAAAGGTTGTTGGTGATGGGTCTCTAACCGCATCGCCCAAAAATCCCTTAAAGCCCCCAATACCGTTAGTCGCCTCTTACGTACACCCACCGGAAGAATGGGGTAGTGCTATTCGAAGCCGACACTACACAGCATATGAATATTTTAGAAATGCGAGAGGTTTGCCAGGATCTTACAAAGTGACGATCTAAGAGTATAATATTGTTTATTTTTTTGAGATTAATATTAACTCCAATATATAAATTATTAAAACTCGCTGCTATGAACAATCGCGGAAATATTTGGGTCACCTAAGTGTTTGTTGTAATGTTTAACATTGCCGCTACGAGAATCTATATATTCTTAACTAATCAAAAGTTAGCATGAAAAAGCTGGTCTCTTTTTTCCCATTATTATCCTTGATAAAGTTCAAGTGATCTAAGCGTTCTGTTGTAGACTTCTTTATGATTCGTAGTAAGCACCCGTTGCCACCACCGCCGTACGAGAATTCACACTTTGAATTTTTTCAATAAATCTCTTTCACGCTGCCTTTGAGTTCAATAGAGTCTTTCACGCCGGCTCTATATTTATGTTTTTTCAGTTCTCTGGTGTGACAATGCATGCAATGGGAGCATTTTTTGGTGAACAAAATTCTATGTTATTGTCAATACTCGTGTTTAGTCTTTATTTCTGCATGGAAACATACATTCATTAATTTAGTGACAGTAAAATTAGAAATAATTAGTCAATAGCATCATAAGTGCACAGATTTTTTATATGCTTAGGCGTTTTTGTATCATCTGAAATTTATGAAGTTCCCACTTTTAGTTTGCTCATAGTGAGCATATATTTTTATTTTTGTTTAATTTACGTACACACATATACTCCATAACGACGTGATAGCTCAATGGGTGGAACACCGGTTAACGTGCAAGCGACTAGTGTTCAAATCCCGGGTCAGGACTACACCAATTTGTTTTTAACGGTGAGGGAAAACATCGTGAGGAAAACCACATGGCTGAATTGTACTTAGTAATTTGACAGTGTATTCATACAAAACAGCGATAGGCCTGCTCCCTATCACATGAGCACTTTGTCCATGCAAAACGTGGGTACTCTGAACACCAGGTCACAAAGCCATGTGATGTTCAGAAGTATTAGTACCTCCGCCAACCTCCTCGGGAATATTCGGTGTAAACGTTCATGTTATTATGTCATGTTACACATACACTCACAGCGATAACCCGCAAAAATGGGTAGCCGGAGCTTCAGAAATAGAAACTCCTCAGCCACTTTCGGAAGTTAATCGGGTAGGGAACAAGATAGTAATTTTGATATATGACACATGATTAATTTTTTGCCAACTTTGAAACAGGAAAAATACCAAAGCCAATGGACTAAATAAAAATAAATATTACTAGGATCCAATTAGCACCAGATTTATCACTACATTTCCAAAACCGTTACCACTTTTAATATACCTAATGCCTACCTAATATAAAATAAACCTATACATAAATGCTGAGTATAGAATAGAACTACCCCATTTCTTCCGGTGGGTGTACGTAAGAGGCGACTAACGGTATTTGGGGCTTTTAAGCTTTTAAGGGATTTTTGGGCGATGCGGTTGGAGACCCATCACCAACAACCTTTATTTCACCATCTTTTCCCCACGCAACTTCCAAAAGTGGTTGAGGAATTTCTAATTCGTTAGCTCTGGCTACCCCTTTAAGAGATTTATAGCCGTGAGTATAAGTATGTTAGTATGTATGAAATTTCATAGACATACGAAAAATCTTGAAGTTATGCAAATACAATATGTGACTTGAGCTAATGTAAAAATTATTATTTCCAATACCACAGATAGCAAGATAGTATACATTCCAAAACACAAATCACACCCAAATGCCAGTGTAACAGGCCAATCAAAACATGAATACAGTAAAATCCGGTTGTCCCAGATGAGGTATGGGCTCGTGACTCGACTGCGAACGGGGCGTCTGCCATGATGGATGTGGCTATCCGAACTGGCTGTGATGGATTGTCACCTGCTTAGAAGGATATTTTATATAAAGGAAATTTCATAGAAATACGAAAAAACTTGAAGAGACACATATATATTGTGTAGCATGTGCTTATGTAAAAATTATCTTTATTAGATAGGAGGTGATCCATACAGTGTAGTGCTGGCTTAGAATGTTGCTACCCCGTTCTACCCACGGGTGTCGTAAGAGGCGACTAAGGGTATTGGGGCTTTTTATTGGATTTTTGGGCGATGCGGTTGGAGACCCATCACTAAAAACTTTTATTTTTACCATCTTTTCCCCACTCAACTTCCAAAAGTGGCTGAGAAATTTATAATTCCTTAGCTCTGGTTACCCCTTCTAGGGAAATATAGCCGTGAGTATATGTATATATGTATGTGATCCATACAGAAAACATTGACATCAAAAAGAAAGTATGCTTTAAAAGATAAATGTCCTAAGGGTTAAATAATAAGAGGATGAATCAACATATTTATAAATATTAGCGTACCTTGAAAGATGTGCGATACTGATAGAAATTTGCAATATATAGCATCTGCCTACCCCAAGGTGAACTAAAGATATACGTATATAAGCATCGTTTCAAAGAAAAGGTAAAATTATGTCTTGACTTGAACTATGCAAGTCCTGTTTACCTCATACTACTGATACCAAACTACGCCTCTGAAATACAAATATAAACAAGTTTCTTATTTTCTCTTGTTGATTATTATTAAGGTAAAAATTTAAAATATCAGAATGTAATTGTGTTTACAATGTATTAAACCTTATATAAACATAGCTGAAATTTAATTTAGGTTTCTTTTATTATTTCATACATACATAGTTACATATACTCACGGCTATAAATACCTTAACGGGGTAGCCAGAGCTAAGGAATTAGAAATTCCTCAGCCACTTTTGGAAAGTTGGGTGGGGAAAAGATGGTAAAACAAAGGTTGTTGGTGATGGGTCTCCAACCGCATCGCCCAAAAATCCCTTAAAAGCTCCCAATACCGTTAGTCGCCTCTTACGTACACCCACCGGAAGAAATGGGGTAGTTCTATTCTTAGCCGACACTACACAGCAAATTGTAATATAAATTATCATTTCATAATGGTATTTTTCTAAGAAGCCTCAGGTATTTTCCTTGTTCTACGAACCTATTATAATTCAATAATCTCAGATTTGATATCTCAATTCCGCAAACATTCCTTCTATTATTATTCAATAAAACTTCTTCAAAGTACCTACTTACACTAAAGGCTTCAATGTTCAATAGAACCACCAATTTTTATGTTCCAACGTTTATGTAAGAGATATAACATTTCCACGTTTATGTTGTAATTCCGGTAACGAGCGGCTGAAAGCGGATCGAACCGGATCGAGCCAGATTGGTCCGCCCGTCTTGTCTCCTAACATACGATTCTAGTAATAGATAGATAGATAGATAACTCGTTTATTTATGTTAACATAACACCACATACAATATGAAAAACAATACATAAAGTGAAAAAAAAACAATATTTTAAACTTAAAATTAGTGCTATGGTAACACAAACTAGGTCCTAACTCAGTGCTTGATATTGCCAAGTGGCAAAACACTGGTTTTCAGTTAAGGCCTACACTACACTACACATAATTAATTAATATATAAACAAAATAATCTGTGTCTGCCACATTTGAAGTAAACAAAATTGAATAAATAGTAAAGGAACAGACAGTAAACTAAACAAATGCACAACAAAAAAAATAAAAATAAAATAAAAAACAATATCTTTTAAAATTATCTTTAAACATATTCGCTCAGAACATTAAATAATTAAAAGAACAAGAAAAAATTATCAGTATTCACAAATTCTCAAGTAAAGTTTCACATGAGAAAACCAAGCAATACATTTATACATTAGTTATTTTTATTATTTTACTGGAAGTTTACTTGCACGTGTGAGAAAGTCTTTGAGATATTAATTTTTTGTTGATTCAGAAGGAGCGTTTTGTACTGTTTTTTGAAATTAAATTTATTTAATATTTCACGCATTAGCCATTCGGAATGACCTCAGATGGGCTGAACACTCGGCGGCATATTGGAAGGTAGTTTCATATTTGTGAATTCAAATGCAGTGCTTTGTCTTTTTATATGAGGGTAGATTGTTATTAGTTATGCAACGTTAATACAAGCACTTATTGCGCGTATTGCTGAATAAATTTTTATAGTGAGAACCACATTATTATAATATAATTATATACTATATATGATATTTTAGTTAGTTTTTAATTGTAAAATGAAATTGTTTTGCCGTGTAGTGCCGGCTTAGAATGTCGCTACCCCTTTCTACCCACACGGGTGTCGTAAGAGGCGACTAACGGTGTTGGGGCTATTAAGGGATTTTTGGCCAATGCGGTTGGAGAACCATCACCAACAACCTTTATTTAACCATCTTTTCCCCATGCAATTTTCCAAAAGTGGCTGAGGAATTTCTAATTCCTTAGCTCTGCTACCCCTTCTAGGGATTTATAGCCGTGAGTATATGAGTATATGTAGTTAGTTTTTAATTGTATAACATTATGATTACAGAGTATTGAATGTTGAACTTAGAATTCACACTCACGAATACCCATTTTCTACATACATTTTTCAACTTTGTGTTTTATAGTGTACACCGACTCAGCATATTGTATGTGAACATACATACATACATACATATTCTCACGCCGTTAGTTCCCATTGGGGTAGGCAGAGACTATCGATCGCCACTTTGTACGATCCTGGCAAACCTCTCTAGCTTCATTCACATCCATCAATCTTTTCATACATGCTCTTTTATTCTTCGTACTTCGGACACCTGCCTTTTTGAGTACATTTTCTATCTGATCTAAATGTGTCCTCCGAGGTCGTCCTCTACTAACATTACCTTCCACATTGGCTCTATATATCTCTTTCACCACTTTACTGTCATCCATCCTCTCTATGTGCCCAAACCATCTCAACATTCCTTTTTCTATCTTTCTTACAATATCATCTTTTACACCACACCTTTCACGAATCACATCATTCCTCACACGATCACATAACCTTACATTACAAACTTTTCTGAGGGATCTCATTTCTACTGCATTCACTCTGCTTTCATGCTTCTTCTGCCACACCCAACATTCACTGCCATACATAAGCGTAGGAACGAGGACAGCATCATGCACAGCCATTCGGGCCTTTTCGGACACCGATTGACTAGACATGAGACTATCCAGTGCTCCATTTACCGCATTACCCTTTTTTACTCTTCTTTCAATGTCTTCATCACACTTACCATCCCTAGTAAACAAACTTCCCAGATATACGAACTCTTTCACTTGTTCCACTTTCTTACCATTGATCTCAATCACGCATTCAGTCATATTCTCCTCTCTCTCGAAAACCATGGTTTTGGTTTTATCTACATTCACTCTCATTCCTTTTCTTTCAAACGACGCACATGCAATATTCATCATCTCTTGCAACTCCTCAACCGACGATGCAAGTAACACTTGATCATCAGCATATAAGAGGCATTTGATGACGAATCCACCCATTCTCAGTCCATAATCACTTTCACGCAACTCTATCAGACAGTCATCCATGAACAAGTTGAAGAGCCACGGAGAAGCTACACATCCCTGTCGGACACCCCTAGAGATGCCGAACCAGTCTGTGTTTTCCCCGTTTATTCTTACACATGCACTAGAATCCTCATAGAGTGATCCCAGTGCACGTATAAGTTGGCTCCCCAAGCCGAACTTGGATAACACCTCCCACAAATACTTCCTTACCACCCTATCATACGCCTTCTCTAAATCTATGAAGGAGCAATACACCTTTCGATTCTTGGCTAAGAACTTTTCAGTGATGCTCCTTAAAGAGAAGATTTGATCCATACATCCCATTCCCTTTCTAAATCCTGCTTGCACATCCCAAATTTTGTCATCTGTTTCTTTCATCACTCTTTCAATCAATACCTTTGCATACAATTTACCGACAACACTGAGTAGGCTAATTCCGCGGTAGTTTTTAGCTTCCTGGTGTGACCCTTTTCCTTTATATAAGGGCACAATTACTGCCCTGCACCAATCTCGTGGTACTTTACCACTCGACCAACACTTTTGAAAAAGGAAGTACAGCCAGGAAGCCACCAACCCTTTACCAGCCCTCAGCATTTCGATACTTATCCTATCATACCCTGCCGCTTTCCCTACTTTCATACTTTTCAATGCTTTCATTACTTCTTCCATACTAATCTCACTGTCACTACTGTCACCCAATGCCTCATTCCAGTCAACATTGCTGCCGATCGGCGAAGAAATAGGTGAATCCTCTTTTTCAAAGAGTCCCTCAAAATAGTTCTTCCATACTCGTCTTATGCTACTTTCATCCGTCGCCAATTCACCCTGTTCATCTCTCACTACATTCACTCTCGTGTTTTGGGAAACTCCCTTTTCTTTCCGGATATATTTCCAGAACAACTTTTGGTTATTCCGGAAATTATCAGAGAGTTTCCTCTCACACCATTCTATCAGATCACGCTTTTTCTTTTCTATTTTCTTCTTAACCTCATTCTTAACTCTCTTATATTCATCTTCACTATTCTTCACTACATCATCTGTTACTCTCGCATCCATTCGTTTACTAGCTTTAATCGCTAGTAAATCTAACCAAGCTTTCTTCTTATCTCCAACTGCCTCTTTCACATCTTTATCCCACCAACTTGTTGGTGGTCTATTTGTTCTTTTACTCAATCCACATACTTCCGTCGCACATTCAACCATTGACGATTTGAGCACATCCCAAACTTCTTCTATTTCCAATTCATCCTTCATCTCCACGCAACTTAGCCTGTCGTCCAATTTCTTCATATATTCATCTCTAATATTTTCATCCTCTTCCAATTTCTCCACTTTTATTCTCGCAAATTCAGTTGTTGACACTTTGGCCCTGTGACGCCAACGCTTGCACAGTCCCCTCATTCGTGATATCACGAGGAAGTGATCTGTGCCAACGTTAATGCCCCTGTAGACTCTGGTGTCAACAACCTTTGCTCTTAGCCTTTCATCCACTAACACAAAATCTATCATACTTCTCTCGCTTCCCCTCTGTCTAGTATACATATGGATATCTTTGTGTTCAAACAACGTGTTCGTAACACAAAGATTCCTCCCCAAACATACATCAATCACTTTCTCCCCATTCTCGTTCACTCTTTTATCACCAAACTTTCCTAAAACTCTTTCACAACCGTTGCGTGACACCCCAACCCAACCATTAAAATCTCCTAACATAACAATTCTCTCATTCTGATCACACCCATTCGCAACATCGTCTAACAAATTCCAAAACTCCTCCCTCTCGGATAGTGATTTGGACATGTCCGGAGCATACACACAAATTATGCGCATCCGGACCAGCCCTACTTTCACTTTTATCCATAGGAGCCTTGGACTCACACAGGCATAATCTTTCATGCACTTAGCCATCCTTTCAGATATTAGAAGTCCCACGCCTTGGCAAGCTCTGTCACTCTCGGCAACTCCCGACCAGATAGCTGTAAATGGGCCAAGTTGTGAAACCTCTTTTTCCTTGCGCTTCGTTTCATTTACACACAGAAAATCTAGGTTTCTTTCTTCCATAATCAAACATACTTCATCTAATTTTTCATGCATCCCTCCACACACATTCATCGTACCAAAGCGGGTCTCTTCAGCCCACTTTTCGCCCCGCGAGGAACCACGGCGTGATAGGTGGCGAGCCACATCGCCGCCATCGTGTTTTATTTTTGATTCGAAACACATTTGGACCCCACGAAAAGCAAGAGAAATGAACTGTCCGCCTAGCCAGAGCCCCGCTTGACTAGGTAAGGTTATTTAGTACCCGGAGTGCACCAAGCTCCGGGACGGCGGCACGCTAGAGACCAGGCTCACCCCTGGCCACGCATCCCTCGGCACGGCAGACCTTGGATTGGTGTAAGGGCGAAGATGGAAAAGCCCTGTTCCCTTAGTCGACTCCTACGAAACACCCACGGGACGAGATGGGGTAGTGCTATTCTATGCCGACACTACACAGCACACTATGTGAACATCTGAAAGTAAAACCTGATACTGTCTTTTACAGTTGTTCATAACCTACCTAACTGAAGATGTGCATAATGAAAAACAACAGTACACTGAAATATAATTAGACTTGTTTGTGCATGAAACCTCATGTGGGGATTATTTACTAATCAATTAAGGAAATAATATTTTTGACACTAGTGGGATTTTGAATGTTTTGGGTTCGAATCCAGTTGGTTTCGATTTTTTTTTTAATTTTATTTTAGAAGCCTTAGAAAGATCTATTTTTGGCAAACACACATCTATCACCTATTTTTCTTATACAAGATACAAACCTTTTCTTCTACTGATACAGTGTGTAAAAGTAAGAAAAGTAGTGCAAAGTTATATCGTTGCAATTCTCGGGATGTTCCCGAGCTGCTAGTATAAAACAGGACAAGCGGTGGGTGCTGATTGTGCTACTTGTTTGAAACGTTTTGTTAAATCTCTTGAAATAAATATTCAGAAAAGTATGAAATGTTGTAAGTGTATGTTTTATTAGAAGTAAATCCCCTGCATCCTGAATTTAGGCTTCGATTTTCCACTCTACAGAGTTTGTTGATCATAAAGAACTACTAACAAGTCTAATGAACAACTATATTATCGAGGTCACAGTTATGGTTTTTCTCATACAAAATAAGTGCAGATTCCATACAGTATGAAAAGAAGTAGTGCAAAGTAATATCGTTGCAATTCTCGGGATGTTCCCGCCGAGCTGCAAGTATAAAACAGGGCAAGCGGTGCTGCTGATTGTGCTACTTGTTCGGGAACTATGACGGCGGTGCGGTGCAAGGGAGCTGGGATGGACTCACGGGACTGGAGTTTTGAATTTATTTTGTCTTTATATAGATTATAGACAAAAATAATGAAAAGGTTTGAAGTAATGAATAACAAGTTTTGTTTATTAGCATGACGTGATTAAGTTGTAAAATAATATGTAAAGATACTGTACTTTTTTATTAAGAAATATATAATTGACTGCTTAATCAGGACTAGCTTTAAATAATTTACGAAATGACAAAAAGTGCACTTTTAAGGTGCATTTGAGTTAATTACTTCAAATAAAATTATTATGAGATTATGAGAAAAAAAATTCTCAGCATTTTTTTACAAGATATTAGTTTAAATCATTATTAACTGTCAAATAATTGCTGGCTTTTATAAGTGGAAAATTTGAAAATGCAACTTTTTTGCAATGCAATTTGTGCAAATGCAGTGAACTGTTTGCACATAAAAACAGTCAAACCAATAAATAATAAAGGCTATGCTTTGAGTTTTACTACTTTTGAGAGTTTTCTTAAACAAGAAAAACCATACAGGAGCAGATTATATTCTATGTCAAAAAGTTGTTTAATTACGTTTTTCACGGCAAATAAAACTTGATACGAATGAAATTGTCTTCCCGTATGTCACATCCAACAGAGATTTTTGGCAGCTAGCCGATGTCGATACAAGCCATTACTTCAAATTACGCTAACGACTTTAATGCCCCTAGATAGGGTTGAAGTTAGCTCGTTCTGAACATGTCCTAATTAGCGACTTTCGTACCGGACTTTCTAATTAGGGACATTATGACTTGTACTAAACTTGTACTATTTTATTGGTTACTCAAGTTTTCTCAGCTTTTATTATGCTGTTAAACTTGTTGGAATCGTCGCTTGAGGTCAGTGGGAAAAGTTTTAACTAGTCGTTATGGGAGCAAATATCGTGTTGGGTTCACACCATATTTACTGATCGCTTGTTGAACATATTTGTGATAAACGAATTCGTGAGTAGGTTATATTATATTTTACTGCATAGATAGACATATGTTTGCTGATGGCTATGATAAGATTTATAGATTAGATATACAATTGTTTTCGGAAACTCTTTTTTAAGATTCATACTTTCAGAATTGAATATTTCAGAGCCGCCTTGGAAAGTTGTATGGTAAGAAGATTGTGAAAAAATGGATGATTGATGACGAGACATCTAGATCTATCGCCCAACTAATACTTTAAGACCTACAGTTGTCTTAGTCGCATATTACGATACGCCCGTAAAGTAATATGTTAGTAATTTAGTACTTTTATAAACAAAAAACAAAGCTATCATTATTACAACCTACGTTAGCTGTGTAATGTCGGCTTCGAATAGCACTAACACATTTTTTCCCATAGTTAATTGTAAGAGATGACTAAGAGTATCGAGGCTCTTTAAGTGAGCGATACGGTGGAGACCCATCACCAAAAACATTTATTTGACATTTTTTCCCCACTTAACTTTCAAACTGGCTGAAGAATTTTCTGATTCTGAAGCTCTGGCTCCCTTTTTAGGGATTAATAGCTGCTAGTGTGTGTATATATATGTATGTCTGATAAAATCTGCATGTCTTTTAGAATTCGACGTGAATTCATGATATTTCAAATATAATGTAGAAACCAGTTGAACCGTTCACAAGTCTTCGGGAAGCTGTGCAATATCATCTCGTCGAAATTCCGCAGTGCTAGCAGACAAAAGTGTCTTCAAATAATGTATTTGCCAGTTATGACATATGACATCGACTAGTGGCCTCATATGAAAAGTTAAATCAAGTTAAGTGCATTGAAAATAAATCATTCAGAACAATTTACCGGAGAGATGAGAGAGAAGTAATTTGAGTGAATTACGATGGAGTGCGTAAATGAACAGGTATTAAATATTGAATGCAGAAACGATAAACATTGTGTCAAGGAAGTCGCCAGAGACAACAATAAGAGTTACCAAAATTACCAGACGATAAGGTGAAAGTATGCTTTTGGTCCTGTAGCGACGCGCTATCAGTACACAATGACGCGCACTGCATAGAAACGCTGACAGTGCAAGAAGAATCACATTCCACAGCAACACGAAACCAAGCAATTTGCGTCACACGCGTCATCAAAACTCGCCATACAAATCGTACATCGGTCAATCGAAGTTTCTGTAACATTTACTAAATATAAAAGTTCCAACTTAATACAGTAGAACCGCGGTCCCCAGGCATACCACCGCCGGGCGGAAGATCTTCCTTTTTCCTCCATAGTCCCTCTATTAAGATACAGCAACAAAAGAAGTATATTATTGACAATATTTCCGTTAACAGAGTGTTGACATGATAGAAGATAGCTATATCACTATCTTGTAAATACATACATACATATACTCACAGCTATAAGTCCCTAGAAGCGGTAGCCAGAGCTAAGGAGTAAATAATTCCTCAGCCACTTTTGGAAAAGATGGTTGTAAAATAAAGGTTGTTGGTGATAGGTCTCCAACCGCATCGCTCAAAAATCCCTTTAAAGCCTCGAATACCGTTAGTCGCCTCTTACGCACACCCACCGGGAGAATTGGGGTATTGCTATTCTAAGCTGACACTAAACAGCTATCTATCTTGTAAATAATTGGTAAAATACGGCCATATTAATAAATAAAGGAAAGAAAAATTTCGACACAGGCGGGTATAACCCGAGGTTGCGGGTTCGATTCCCGCCTGTTTCGAAATTTTTATTTCTTTTATTTATTCTTTATCTATTAGTAATAATCCCCACAAAAGGTTTACATGAACAAAAATATTTAAATTATACAGCCATATTGTCTACCACCCAAATTTCCCCTCACCTTTGTTTTCATATGCGATTTCTTGGACAGTCAGAGGTATCTCGCCGATTAAAAATATATTTTATGTTTCATTATCTTGTATCGTTTCTCTTAAGATAAAATAAAATGCGGATATTGACCAACTATGCAATTTCGTACATTAACATCAAAAGTTTATTAAGAATAACTAATACAAAAGTATGCTAAACAGTTGTATCTACTACAAACTCAAACCCAACGTGTGAATACGTTTAGTTTCAGTAAAACAGTTCAGCAGCTCCAGCACAGCATCGTGATAGAGAACTTTGGTTTGAACCGGCTGAAACCGGATTTTATAGAGATCCTAAGCTCACTGCTTATTACCTGTTTATACTGGTTTGAGCTAGTTTGGTATTGATCAGATTACTCACCTCAACTATTCCACTCCGCTCCAATGACACGCTGAACTGCTAACAGTTTGTTTGTAATAGAAGATACGTGGCGTTTGAACATGACACGAAGTAGGTGTAGCATTCAGACTGTATGTTTTCAGGGATGTGGTAAAGGAACTTGTGATTTTAATCTTAATGTTAGGTTTTATATTAGACGTCATTTTAGTCTATCTTACGTAAAACTACATAAATTTTAGCATTTCACTTCTGTCATATTTTATTGATTTAGAGTGTTTAATATAAAAATAAAATAAAAAAAATACATTATATTCTATTCCTTAGTTATTTGAAAACTATACTAAGTTTACAAACTTAATGAATGAAAAACACAAATGAGTTTATCAAGAATAGCTAACACAAAGTATGTTAGATAACAACTACCTTCCAAATTCAAACCCAACATGTGAATACGTTTAGTTTGTAAAACAGTTCAGCAGCTCAGGACAGCATCGCGTTAGACAACTTTGGTTCGAACCGGCTGAAACCGGATTTTATAGAGATCTTGAGCTGCTTATTACCAGTTTTTACTGCTTAGAGCTAGTTTGGTATTGATCAGATTACTCACCTCAACGATTCCATTCCGCTCCAATGATACGCTGAACTGCTAACAGTTTGTTTGTAATAGAAGATACGTGGCGTTTGAACATGACACGATGTAGGTGTAGTATTCAGACTGTAGGTTTTCAGAGACGTGGTACAGAACCTGGTGATTCTGAATTAAAGGTTGTAATTGTTACCTAAGGTGATATTTTACGCGATCTAAAGCAATGTTACATTAATTTTTATGGTAACATTTGATTAAAAGGTTGGTATAGTATTAGTTATTGTAAATAAGTAGGTATAATCAATTTACCGTGTTATATTTACGATTTAGTGCCTGGTTAGAATGTCACTATCCTTTTCTACCCACGGGTGTCGCAAGAGGCGACTAAGGGTATGGGGCTTTTTTAAAAAGTTTTTGGGCGATGTGGTTGGAGACCCATCACTAACGATATTTTATTTCTACCATCTTGTCCCCTATCAGCTTCCAAATGTGGCTGAGGAGTTTCTAGGTCCAAAACTCTGGCTACCCATTTTGGGATTTCTGGCCGTGAGTATATGTTTGTATATGGATTTACATTGCCCTCCATTAATAAACAGATAACGTTTTTATACTCGAATTTCAGTAATTTAAAAAGAACTATACTGGTAGATTCAGTTGTTTAATGTTACTAATAAGCTTTTTATAAATAAATACGAATCAATACAAACTTTACCGTAAGTTAATTAATAATGATAACAATTCCACGTATTTCCGCCGTACACGAGTATGAAATGAGCAAACTCCGTAGTTACGGTAAGTAACATACTTCAAACAAAGCCGGCGAGGCTGCGGCGGATATGGGCTGGATGTAAAACCGGGTATCTGTGCTTTACCTGGGATCATTTTGATAAAGATTTTGTTATAGTTTGTTCGAAGTTATTGAAATTCTCACTTTTTATTAAGAATGCTGTTTATATATAACGTAATAATATATAAACTATGTAAAATATAATATACTAGCTTTTTGCCCGCGACTACGTCCGCGTGGACTACATTTTTTGCATCCAGTTTATATCCAAAATATCAAAACACTATCTCAACTACTTGTTTTTTGGGTGATGTAAAGGATATAAAGGACATTGAGAATTTTTTAGTGATTGTTTGGCTATGCAGTTGGAGACCCATCACAAAAATCCTTTATTTGAGTACCTTTTCCCCATTCAACTTCCAAAAGTGGATGAAGAATTATTATCTCCAAAGCTATGGCTACCCTTTTTGGGATTTATGGCTGTTAGTATATACTCATGAATGATTGATAGATGTATTTCATAAATTCCTTTTCTACAGATCCACAAACTTTTCTTGGCCGACGGCAGAATTGGTACTACTATCGCCATTTAGAAATTCATATTGTCATTGTCAGTTAGCCCTCTACTAAATATAAACTTATAGTGTGACCTACGTATATAATAAATTATCATTTTCTTTTTAATAATTTTATATAGGTAACTATTTTTTAAACACAATTAATTATATAATGTTTCTTTGCTTATTTATAAACGCTTTTATTTCAAGTACAACCTTTGTTGAAGCATCTTTTCCCCACTCAACTTTCCAAAAGTGTATTGTAATTTACATGTTTATATTCGTTTGCAATATATTACCTTGTTTTAAATAACACACAGCGCCATCTCCCATTCATCTAGCAAGCCAACAATGTTTTGGTTTTCCCTCAGGAATATATTTTTTTCAGTGATAAAAAGTACCCTATTATTTAATTTGGACTTCCAACTATTCGTCTGCAAAATTTCAAAGCAATCGGTTAAGTAGTTACGGCGTGAAAGCGGAACAAATAAACAAACAAACAAACTCACTTTCCGATTTATAATATTAGTATGGATTAGAAATTATAATATTTTACATTAGAAAGTTTTACATCGTGATTCAATATTTTGAGTGCAGCTTAGTGTGAATTTGAGTTTGGTCCCCGGAGCATTTCATTTGTGAGATTGCAGGCTTGAATCATTCAAGCTTAAGAGGGTATGTGAAGTAGTGTCAGCGGCTTCTACCACAATGGTAGTGGTAGTCTGTCAATCCGCACTCAGGTAGCGTAGTGAACTGTGACAAAATCACTTTATTCGGGGAAGGCTTCAGCCTCTCATATATAGGCATGTGGAAATATGGGTGGGGATATGAAAAGAATTATTAAAGTAATCGATAGAAATTAAAAACAACCGTTCTGAAGTTGATTCTTAAAATATACTGTTTTTAGATTTCATATCCATCTTAATTTATAAAACAAAAACTTGTGAAACAAAATAATTACATTAATTTAGTTCCGGCGCATAGTGGACGCTACTCAAAAAATATTCTTGCGTTCTCTCGCATTCACTTGTTTTTTCAGCGCGCGTCGGCTAATGAACAGAAACTTTGCGCTAATGAAAAGCATGTACACTACATTCCTTTAACACTTCATTGCAGTACTATGTTAATTAATTAAGTACTTTTCATCGCCTTGTTTTATTTAAAGTGAGTGCTTAGGAGAAAATTTACCGGTTTACATTAAATTAATTTGTAAAAAACTACAAAGGAGAGAAGTAGTCATTTGAATTTAGTTGTGACTTGGACTTTTTAACTTTAATTTACTTTATTGGAGCTAAAGCCATGTTGTACACACCTTGGATTTTTACCGATTAAATTAAGTATTTTGTGTATTGAAACACCTCACATTTTTCCCGCATACTTGCCGTGTAGTGCCGGCTTAGAATGTCACTACCCCTTTCTACCCACGGTTGTCCTAAGAGCCGACTAAGAGTATAGGGTTTTAAGTGGCTTTTTGGGCGATTTGATCGGAGACCCATTACCAAAGATACTTTATTTCTACCATCTTGTCCCCTACCAACTTCAAAATGTGGCTGAGGAGTTCCTAGCGCTGAAACCCTGGCTACCCCTTTTTGGGATTTATGGCCGTGAGTATATGCACTGTGCTCACGTATAACACACATACGCTTTGGACTAATTTTCAATTTATTTTACTGTTACTTCTTTTTGGGGCTAATGCTATGGTCTAAACACCTTGTATTTTTACCATCATATAAGGTTATTTTGGGTTTCAATTACTCTAAATCACTGATCTCTATATTATATGATCTTCTATTTTACAAGTTTATGTATCATTTGTTACAAGTAATATCCTTATATCTAACACAGTTGAGTCTAAATATATAATGCAATACCAAGGGAACATGGGCTAAGTTAAACCCCTATAAAACAAGCACCCCGACAGATACAATCGCGCCAAGGAACCCGAGGTAAGGGCCACTATCTAAACGTGTTTTCCGAAAAAACAGCACTAGAAAAAGGCAATTTATATAAGTGCACAAGCGGTCAAAAGGATTCCTTCCAAATTGCTCGTACTGACCTTGCCAAACTATCTTGATCTACCTGCAAACCATTCTCAACTCTACTCCTTTATCTTAAGGGTCTTAAGTTAGTAATGTTATAGTGGTTGTTGTAATAGATCAGGATTCTAGTATCGATTGAGTGATGGGCTACATCTAACGTGATAAGAAAAGACGGGACCCGTTTTAGTCTTGTGTTTATCAAGATTTATTTTAATAGATTAATGATTCTTCGTCTTTTTGTTATTGGTGATTTTTCTCTGGAATTCTATATTTTGATTTGTTAGTTGTATCTACATTATACTGTATTACTATTATGCAGACATACATACATATACTCACGCTATTAGTTCCCATTGAGATAGGCGGAGACTATCGACCTCTACTTTGTACGTCCTGACAAACATCTTTAGCTTCGTTTACATCCATCAAACTTCTCATACATGTTCTTTTATTCTTCACACTTCTAACGCCTGCCTTTTTAAGGTAAATAAACTCTCTCTATTTGGTCTAAATATGTCCTCCGAGGTCTGTCTCTATTAACATAACTATCCAACATTTTCATGTTTTTATCGAATCTCATTAAATATCTCAATTCAGAAACGTTACCTTCCAACATCGATACAATTTCAGTTCAATTTGCTTGTACGATGGGGCAACAGTTAACACCTATGGGAACGGCTCAAAGATATAAGGGGTAGCCAAAGCTTCAAAATAAGAAATTCCTCAGCCACTTTTGGAAGTTGAGGGGAAAAACATACATACATATACTCACGGCTATAAATCCCTTAACGGGCTAGCCAGAGCTTTGGAATGATAAATTCCTCAGCCACTTTTGGAAGTAGATTGGGGAAAAGATGATAATGATAAACGTTTTTGGTGACGGGTCTCCAACCACATCGCCCAAAAATCACTTAAAAAGCCCCTATACCCTTAGTCGCCTCTTACGAACACCCACGGGTAGAAATGGGGTATTGTAATACTGTAGTGTAATAGTGTAAGCCGATACTACACGGCTACACGGAGGGGAAAAAATGTTGTAAAATAAGGGTTCCTCGGTGAAGGGTCACCAACTGCATCGCCTGAAAATCCCCTAAGAAGCCCCAATACCCTTAGTCGCCTCTTACGATCACCCATGGGAAGAAATGGGGTAGTGCTATTCTAAACCGACACTACACCGCCAAATAAAGATAAACATAAAATATTTCCGCTTTTCATATAGCACTGAAACAGGTTGCGTATTGCAGTAATGGAATAAAGAATAACCACGGAGAGCTATGCTATAATATACGGTGTTGTTTAATTTGACGCTCGCTTCGTGACGCCGTTTTACGAACGGCTAAGATAATAAATAAATGGCGGACGACCGTACAAAGCTGATAGCCAAGGACTTCTAGCTATTGGACTCAACTTTTCTACAAGTTATAATTTATAGAATATAAATAAATACATATAAACTTACAATAATTTGCTGTGTAGTGTCGGCTTATAATAGCACTACCCCATTTCTTCCAGTGGGAGTAAGTAAAAGGCGACTAACAATATTGGGGCTTTTAAGGGATTTTTAGGCAATGAGGTTGGAGACCCATCACCAGCAAACTTTTATTTTACCATCTTTTCTTCACTCAACTTTCAAAAAGTGGATGAGGAATTTTTAATTCCTTAGCTCTGGCTACCCCATCTAGGTATTTATAGCCGTGAGTATATGCATGTTTGTATGTAAATAAATACATTTACTTTAGATTCTAACAACCTTTATATAGCTCAGTTTGTAGAACACCTGTCTTGCCATACCCACAGGCGTGTTGTTAAGATCCCGGGTTAAAAACATGTTATGTTTTTTTTTGTTGTGAATGCAGCTATTATTGTACTAAACTAAGATTTAAGTTTTTCTATTTAAGTTACATTTGTTAGGGTATGTGTACAAATCAGCTTAGTGTTTTCCCGGCAAAGTCACCAAAAGAATCACTTAAAAACTCTTGATCGCCTATTTCGACTTCCCCGGGCAGAAATAGGGAAGTGTTTTTCTAAGCTAACGTTAGCACAGCTCTGAAATTAAATGAAAGAAAGATTTTTTATATATTATTATGCGGTTGGAGTCCAATATATATGTAGTGCTAGTGGAGTAGCCGTAATAAAAGCGTGATGAAAAACCTGAAACAGCCTTGCCTTGCATGCTAAATAGAACAATAACTTCATGAGAATTTCATTTTATCTTACTTTGGTTTCAATAGTGTTCATTATTGCTAATTATCATAAATATTCCGAGTAATAACATATTTATTCATAATTAAATCACCACTTAAGTTTTTAATGTTTTTTTAATTCCATATTTTTAGCATAGCTATGTTGTCCGCAGTGCGCGAGGATCTTCACAAAGAAGATTGGCTATGTCAGCCACATGCGAGCCCACGACCGGCGTCCATAGATAACACGTTGAAGCGGTCGCCGTGACCGAAATCGGTTGGACCACATTCATCATCATGTTGTAGAATATCCATAATACCCCATCTCTGACTGTGATTACTTTTAAGATGACTAACTAAAGGACACTACTGAAAAGTGTAAAAAAAACAAAGGATAGAAGAATTTCGCGCTGGCAGCCATTGACACGGTAGCTCAATTGGCAGAGCGATGGAGACGTATACTCGAGGTCGCGGGTTCAATTACCGCCTGCGTCGAAATTTTTCTTTCCTTTATTTATTAGTAATAATAGAACATGATATTTATTTCTACCACCTCAACTTACTATTAACCTTTTTTAGAATGTATCTCAACATAAATCAAACGAAACCGATTGTATATAGACTTCGAAACCAGTTTTAAGTTACAGTCAAATTAAATTAATATACGTCATGTTTTCGCTACACATTTTACTCTCACACGTGTACTCGTTGAAAAAATATACACAAAGTTATTCCTGAAAATGTAAAAAGAGGAAAAAAGCCCGTCAGTGCTCGACACGATATCGACACGATAAAAAAAGCAAAGGTTTTTTGACATCGGCTTGGTTCAGCTTGTTACAATATTTAAACGAACATATTCTTATTTCATTCCTGAAATTTCTTTGAGTTACACAATCGAGGAATTTTATTTACCTTTGATGGCTTTTTACTTAAGCTTTTAAACAGATTGCAAAGCGTTGTGAAAATATCGGTTTAATGAATTTAGACGGCCATTGCAATTCATTTACAGCAGTATTATGAATGAAGGATGTTAAATGTAATTTACTATTACATATGAAAACTGTGTAGTGTCGGCTAAGGATAACACTACCCCATTCTGCCAGTGGGTGTTCGTAAGAGGCGACTAACGGTATTGGGGCTTTTAAGGGATTATGGGCGATGTGGTTGGAGATCCATCACCAACATCCTTTATTTTGCGATCTTTTCCCCACTCAATTTTCCAAAAGTTGCTGAGGAACTTCTAGTTTCTTAGCTCTGGCTACCCCTTCTAGGGAGTTAAAGCCATGAGTATATGTGTGTATGTATGTATAAAAACATTTGATATATTTTGTTATCTATATAGTATCGGCTTAGAATGACACTACTCTATTTTTTCATGCTGGCGGCCCATGAAGCGACTAAGGCTTTGTGCAATGTGCCCATGTGGATATGAACATCTATTTTATCTTTTCCCCACCAACCTTCTATAAGTTACATACATACATATACTCACGGCTATGATTCCCTGGAAGGGGTAGCCAGAGCCAAGTATTATAATCCCTCAACTACTTTTGGAAAGTTGAGTGGGGAAAATATGGTATAATAAAGGTTGTTGGTGATGGGTTTCTAACCGCATCGCCCAAAAATCCCTTAAAAGCCTCAATACCTCACCGGTAGAAACGGGGTGACGCTATTCTAAGCCGGCGCTACACAGCAAAGTACTTTTTTAAGTTGCTGAGCAATTTATAATTTTACCATTTTTTCCCCCTAAACTTTCCAAAAGTGGCTTAGGAATTTCTAATTCTTTACCTCTGGCTACCCCTTCCAGGGATTTATGGCCGTGAGTATATGTATGTATGTATGTATAGATAAAAGAGTGTTGAGATGGTTTGGGCGAAAAGAGAGTATAGATAATGGTACATTGGTGAAAGAGATCTATAGAGCCAATGTGGAAAAAACATGATTGACAATTCATTGTTAACATTGTTCACAATGTGAAAGGTAATGTTAGTAGAAGGCGACCTCAAAGGGCGCATTTGGACCAAATAGAGAGTATGCTCATAATGTAAGGTGTCCGAAGTATGAAGAATAAAAGAGCTTAGATTTGAAAGAAGCTAGAGAGGTTTGCCAGGATCGTACAAAGTGGCGATCGATTGTTTCTGCCTACCACAACGGGAACAAATGGCGTGAATATATGTATATGTATGTATTAATGTGATGAGAGGCAGGCCTGTCGCTGTTTTTGGAGAAATAACTACAACTTAATTATGTGCTTTTTGGGTTTCCTCACGATGTTTAACCACACTTATGTCTTTAGAAAAGACAAATTGGTGTAGGACTAACCCGGGATTTGAACACTAGTCGCTTGCACGTTAACCGGTGTTCTACCCATTGAGCTATCACGTCGTACAATTATTATGCTTGATCTACTTATAATAAAACAATAAAATTGGGTTATTTAAAATTTTCAATATTTTATTTTGTCTATTCTATGCCTTTAAAATTCCAAAAATTCCAAAACCTCGAACACATCGTGAAATCAGATTACTAAACCGTATGTTCTCGTTTTAAATATAATATTGAAATAACTCCGTACCAATAATGAGCGACATGTAATTATTGAACACATTAAATGTACAAATTTAAATTGATCTCGATGTAATTGGATTGAAAAACCAATTAGTTTAATTGCTCCGGAATTCAGAGAGCGAATGACAGTGTAGGTGACTTTATCTTTGCACGGAATTATTTTTATCTGGGAATTATATTGTTATTTGTAGATTATTTTTTGCTGTAAATAACACTTTTTTGTATCTCAAATATGCCCTGCTATGTATATGATTAAATCCTTTTTTTTTCTTTATCTCGATTTTAAAGTCTGCATATTTTTTTAGTTTAATTGTTACATACGAGTGTATACGGCAAATCACCTGCCACAGTTTATCACCTTTAATTTGAATCCAAGACTAGAAAACACTATTTATGATCATCACATAAATGTTCCTCGCAGCGTGATTCGGACCCGCTACCTCTGGACCCAGAAGCTAGTCGTCTAACCACTCGGCCACGGACGTCGTCATAACAAAAAAAAACATACACACATACATATAATTTAATGTTTTTTGACATGAATTCCTCAAAGCGACGGGGGCGTATACCCGAAGGTCGCGGGTTCGAACCCCGCCAGTGTCGAAATTTTTCTTTCCTTTAATAACATCATTTATTTATGAGTAATAATCCCCACATGAGGAATTCATGTCAAAAAACATTAAATTATGTGATAGTTAGGCGTTTCCAACATTTGCATTCTATCTGAAAAGGTAGACAAGTGGCCGTCCGAATTAGTTAAAATTCGGAGGTAGGAAACGCAAACACTACTTGAACGTGTAAAAAAGAAACAAAGGATAGAGAAATTTCGCGCTGGATGCCAACTGACACTGTAGCTCAGTTGGCAGAGCGACGGGGGCGTATACCCGAAGGTCGCGGGTTCGAACCCCGCCAGTGTCGAAATTTTTCTTTCCTTTAATAACATCTTTTATTTATGAATACACACATACATATCCTGGCTATAAATCCCTTTACGGGGTAGTCAGAGCTTTGGAATGAGGAATTCCTCAGCCATTTTTGAAAGTTGAGTGGGGAAAAGATTGGAATAATAAATGTTTTTGGTGTCGGGTCTCCAACCACATCGCCCAAAAATCGTTTAAAAAGCCCCTACACACTTAATCGACTCTTAAGATCACACACGGGTAGAAATGGAGTGTTATTCTAAGCCGACACTATAAGGCACAAAACACAAAAAAAAACATTTTTTTTTTAAAATGTCACAATTAACTTAAGTGTAGAATATTAGACTGATATTTTACCTCGGGTTTAGGAGGTGTATTAATATAGAATTAATATAGAAAAAACCCTGATGAGGTTGAGGCTTGATATAGTACTGCAACACATGTGAAACAATCAGTGTATCGAGTACGTGTATATTACCCAAATGTGCGGTCACGAATGCTCTCTTTGTTCTTGCTTTAAAATTTATAACACGTACCAAAGCAGCAGTGTAATTACATAAAGCACTTTTCACTCGTTGTTTTATTGCTCGCGGTGAACTTTACTCTTACTGGGTACCTGAAGTCTGTGGACTTGCTGAGTGACTTAATATTATACTTAGAATCAAAATTAGTACACAGAGACAATGGATTTTTATATAAACTAGTGGTGGATCGAAATTCAACAACATTTTTACATAAACGTTTACGCCGTTTATCCCCGAAGGGGTTGGCAGAGGTACCAATACTTCTGAACTCACATGGCAGCGCCATCTAGTGTCCAGAGAAGGTACCCACGTTTTGCTTAGACAGTGTACTCACTCTCGTGATAGGGAGCAGGCCTATCGCCGTTTTGTACGAATACATTGTCACATGACTAAGTACAACTCAGCCATGTGGGTTTCCTCGCGATGTTTTCCCTCACCGTTAACAACCATGCTGAATTAATCACACATATGACTTTAGAAAAGACAAATTGGAGTAGGCCCGACCCAGGATTGGAACTCACGCCTTTCTGTTTTCGGGCGGGTGTTCTATCCACTGGACTATCATGTCGTCAATATTTTTAGTGACACCATAATATAAATTTCTTGCATACATACATATAATCACGGATATAAATCCCTTGAAGAGGTAGCCAAAGCTAGGGGATTAGAAATTCCTCATTGGAAGTTGCGTGAGGAAAAGATGGTGAAATAAAGGTTGTTGGTGATGGGTCTCCAACCGCATCGCCCAAAATCCCTTAAAAGAGCCAATACCGTTAGTCGCCTCTTACGTACACCCACCGGAAGAAATGGGGTAGTGCTATTCTAAGCCGACACTACACAGCTTACACTAAATTCCTTACTTTAGACAAAAAATAAATTTATTATTATTGTGGGGAATGGTGGCTACGTACAAGATGATACAAAGAGACTTAACACAGCGTAGGACCAGTCTCTGTAAGGCTCTGAAAACCGTAGACGTTGAGATTAAGATTGATAACAGTAATTAACATAAAACGTCAACCTAATTTACTTAATAAAACAAACAAAAAATATTAATTTAATGTTTTTTGACATGAATTCCTCATGTGGGGATTATTACTCATAAATAAAAGATGTTATTACTTGAACTTGTAAAAAAAAAAAGAAACAAAGGATAGAGAAATTTCGCGCTGGATGCCAACTGACACTGTAGCTCAGTTGGCAGAGCGACGGGGGCGTATACCCGAAGGTCGCGGGTTCGAACCCCGCCAGTGTCGAAATTTTTCTTTCCTTTAATAACATCTTTTATTTATGAGTAAAAAATATTAATGTCAACTACATTTTAAAGTCTGAAAAATATTTCCTAGAAGTAGTTTTGAATGCAATCCACGTTTGTGCTGATCTCGGAGGAGCAAGTTGTTTTATATTGCGGCCACAATTCCCCGCGTTCGTTGCGGCGACTAGACGCTATGTAGAAACACTGGGACTCGAGTTGCACCGCAGCACGCGACCGCTGCCGGCTGCCCTACTACATTATAACCTATTACTGTTTTTATTTGGGATATTTATATGTGATAGCCCAGTGGGTAGAACACTCGGTTATCGTGCAAACGACTAGTGTTCAAAACCTGGGTCGGGCCTACACCAATTTGTCTTTTCTAAAGACATATGTGTGGTTAATTTATCATGGTTGTTAACGGTGAGGGAAAACATCGTGAGGAAACCCACATGGCTGAGTTGTACTTAGTCATGTGACAGTGTATTCGTACAAAACGGCGATAGGCCTGCCCCCTATCACGTGAGTACACTGTCCATGCAAAACGTGGGTACTCTGAACACCAGGTGACAAAGTCACGTGATGTTCAGAAGTATTAGTACCTCTGCCAACCCCTTCGGGGATATTCGGCGTGAACGTTTATGTTATGTTATGTTATTTATATGTGTTTTATTTTGTTTAAGGCAATAATTTTAAGCTGCGGTGTGTCGGCTCAAAAGAGCACTACACCATTTCTTCCGGTGGGCGAACGTAAGAGGTGACTAACGGTATTGGGGCTTTTTAGGGATTTTTGGGCGATGCGGTTAGACACCCATCACTAACAACCTTTATTTTACTATCTTTTCAGCACTAATTTTTCCAAAAGTGGCTGAGGAATTTCTGATTTCTTAGCTCTGGCTACCCCTATTAGGGATTTATAGCCGTGAGTATATGTATGTATGTATGTTATTTGGGATAATTAAATGCATACATATCTTACTGCTTATGTCATCTTTTTATGTATAAGGCCCATGTGCACAAAAATACCCACATATTGTACATTAGCTATTGGCTAAGAGTATTGTATATTTGTGCGTGTGTATGTTATTTTGTGTGTTTAGTTCTAAGTTTGTTTTTAACTGGGCTAGCAACCGCGATAGCCCAGTGGGTAGAACACTCGGTTATCGTGCAAACGACTAGTGTTCAAAACCTGGGTCGGGCCTACACCAATTTGTCTTTTCTAAAGACATATGTGTGGTTAATTTATCATGGTTGTTAACGGTGAGGGAAAACATCGTGAGGAAACCCACATGGCTGAGTTGTCCTTAGTCATGTGACAGTGTATTCGTACAAAACGGCGATAGGCCTGCCCCTTATCACGTGAGTACACTGTCCATGCAAAACGTTGGTACTCTGAACACCAGGTGACAAAGTCACGTGATGTTCAGAAGTATTAGTACCTCTGCCAAACCCTTCGGGGATATTCGGCGTGACCGTTATGTTATGTTATATGTTTTGTTTTTAAGTTTTATTTAGTTATAAGTATTGGTTAGAGCTGAAAACCGGAGCTATCTGCTTTAAGTGGTTAGACCGAGCTCGTAACCATTTTGTCTTTTTTTTATTGTTATTAATTAGTTCTTCTTTTTTAACTTCTTTTCACTGTATTATTATATAGATTTTTTGTTGTATGTGTAAAAAGACAAATAAAATCTTTTTATTTTACTTATGACCCCCAACTGAATAACTATTACTGTAACAATCATTTCAGATATTTAATAGCATTCCTACATAGTAATTATTTGACGAAAGCCGTGACCGAGTGGATAAGAAACCACTTTTTCTTGCAGGTGTCTTATTAGGCAGCTCAGGGTTTTGAGACTTTATTAGGCATCTCAGGGTTTTGGGGCTGGTAAGTGATTGTTTGGAGAATGTAGCTGGCGACCTATAACGAACTTAACTCTATTTCCCCTTCAACTACCGAAAGCGGCTGAGGAATCTCTAATCCTTGAGCCTCCCCTTTGGCAATAAACTAAAAATAATTCAACATACCAAATAATAAAAAAATAAAAAAATAAAGAGGTAGGTAAAGTATAGCAGTAAAGTAAGGTAAGGTAACACAGCAGTAGTAATTAATGCAGAATGTGTAAAAAAAATATATTTAAATAACTGTTTACTCACAGCTACAATACCACAAGGGTAAAGCGATAGTTGCTTCAATACATACATACATACATATACTCACGGCTATAAATCCCTAGAAGGGGTAGCCAGAGCTAAGGAATTAGAAATTTCTCAGCCACGTTTGGAAGTTGCGTGGGGAAAAGATAGTGAGATAAAGGTTGTCGGTGATGGGTCTCCAACCGCATCGCCCAAAAAATCCTTAATAGCCCCAATACCGTTAGTCGCCTCTTACGTACACCCACCGGAAGAAATGGGGTAGTGCTATTCTAAGCCGACACTACACAGCATTGCTTCAATACTTTTGAAATACTTCTTACATGCTCTTTTATTTCTACTAGCTTTGTTGACATCCATCAATATTTTCTTACATGCTCTTTTATTCTTCATACTTTGTACACCTGCCTTTTTGAGCACATTCTCAATTTGGTCCAAATGTATCCGAGGTCGTCCTCTACTAACATTATCTTCCACATTGACTTTTTAGATCTCTTTCACCAATTTACTGTCATCCATCCTCTTTATGTGTCCAAACCATCTCAACATTCCCATTTCTATATTTTTACAAT
This sequence comes from Bedellia somnulentella, assembly GCA_963576735.1. NCBI lineage: Eukaryota > Metazoa > Arthropoda > Insecta > Lepidoptera > Bedelliidae > Bedellia > Bedellia somnulentella. Next base: position 420,227 of record OY755182.1, on the reverse strand, counting down.
ATCATCTTTTTTGTTATCTGTTATAGTGATTATAAAACGAGGACAAAATCATTAAAATCATCCAACTACTCGTATCTATCAACCGTCCATCCACACGTATAGTAAATAACTTAATGCAGATAAAAAATAAAAACCCAATGAAAATGAAAGGTTTATAAAAGTTTAATACAAATTGGAGGTGCAAAATATTTTAATAAACATTGGTGTTTACTTTGACATGACGTCGCGTTGTTTCAGTATTAATTCTTCATGAAATATTCACCATTTTCATTCGATTCTGAAAACAATTCAGAAACGAATTGCGAATACTATGCATTTATTGTCGTTTTGCGCTTAAAAGATCAGCTTTCCTATTTACTTTTCTTTCTGCTTTTTGATGCCTGTTTGAATATGATTTTAACCGTGTTATTTTTCTCATGACTTTTTTGTGTTTTTCAAGGATACCTTTAAAATAAATAATATGATTGTAATAAATAAAACGAGTTTTTTTTAGTAAGTAAACATAACATATTCTCACGGCTATAAATCCCTAGAAGGGGTAGCCAGAGCTAAGGAATTAGAAATTCCTCAGCCACTTTTGGAAATTGAGTGGGGAAAAGATGGTAAAGTAAAGGTTGTAATTACTTTAGTAAGGTATTGATGTAAAAGAGGCATATTATATGCAAGAGAAAAAGAATGATTTTATTTGCAAAACTCTTTTCTCTTTAACTTAAAAGCTTTGATTTGCCCTTTGATATCAATGGATTATGCACGACTGATATCAAACATGATCTTAAATATGAAAGATAAGAACTAAGTACTAGTTCTGTTTAAAGTAGGTTAAACATATTTAAGTCTATATACAAGACTGAGAGTTATATAGAAAACTTATATTCTAAAATACCTTTGTCAACAATTTTACATCAAGAAAGAGTACGGTTACAAAGAAAAGTTCAACTCAAAACGAAATTGCATCAGCAACGTTATTTTCACGAACCCTTTGATTAACCGTCCGTCGCGCGTTCCATTTTAAAACTTGCTCCTCTTATCTTAAAGACGTAATTCAAATAGCTAAGTGTGCTTAATGTTTGCTGAGAAAAATGTGAGTGCAGTTTCTCGGTCTGCGGGCAGTTTTTATTATTCATTAGCGTCGACAAGAAATGTAGTGTTGTGCGATAATACCGCCGTTTGTATTCGACTGTACTTTTTGCATGCTCTTTCTAAGTATAGTAAAGTTTGTTATCTTAAAATACTTTATGAAGCACTATGGTTATTTTTATGCTGCTCATAAAACTTATTTTTATATTTTACCATTTATAATTTTCGATTAGTTAATCTTTTGTAATGAGAAGCACATTTCAAAAACAATCCAAGTTTTAACTGTACGGACGAATGAGGATCGATATTTTTTTTATTACCGAATTATCAAAGACACTAATAATATTAATGAACCACTATTCCGTGTCAGCTTAAAATAACACTAACCCATTTTTTCTCGCGGTTATTTCAGTTTTGATGTTTCATAAATGCATATTTAGCGATGTGGCTGGGTAATGTTCCTTCAACATCCTTTATAATATTTTTCCACTGAATTTCTAAAGCTCTGACTACCCCTTTTGGATGTGATAGCCATAAATAAGTATTTGTATGATAATTAAACCGTTCTTATAACGACAAAAATCACTCATTAAAACTATATGTTCTAATAATTCAGAAAAAGCTACAAAGGCAGGAGAATATCTACTTAAAATAATTAAAAAGTTTGCAGAGATCATAATAATGATTGGTAGTCTTAGTCATAGCCAAAGGGAAAAAGGCACCTAAAATAAAAATAAAAATGATTCATATTACAGCATGATGTGAGGATCTGAAAACAGCCAGAGAAATGGTTTGGATCGTAAAAAGTTTATATCAATAATTTCTACCAACAAAAAAATCCTTAAACTCTAAACTATACTCAAACATTCACGCCGTATATCCCCGAAGGGGTTGACAGAGGTACTAATACTTCCGAACATCACATGACATTGTCATCTGGTGTTCAGAGTACCCACGTTTTGCTTGGACAGCTTATTCTCGTGATAGAAGGCAGGCCTTTCGTTCTTATGTACGAACTAAACATATGACATAAGAAAATACAAATAACTGTAAGCCTGAACCGGGATTTGAACCCTCATTGTCTGCACGATAAGCGGTGTTCTACCCACTGAGCTATCACGGTTGCGACGTGTATCACGGTATAAAATACATACATACATATACATATACTCACGGCTATAAGTCCCTAGAAGGGGTAGCCAGAGCTAAGGAATTAGAAAAGATGGTAAAATAAAGGTTGTTGGTGATGGGTCTCCAACCGCATCGCCCAAAAATTTCTTAGAAAGCCCCAATACCGTTAGTCGCCTTTTACGTACACCCACCGGAAAAAAATGGGGTAGTGCTATTCTAAGCCGACACTACACAGCGTAAATAAATAAAATAAAGGTATAAAATAAAGATTGTGAATATCACTAAATGAGATCTAAATTCCCAACCGCATTTGTTTAAGAACCATAAGTTTCCAAGAAAACTAAGCGAACATTATACCCGTAAAAATGTGAAGAAAAACATATAATGTAATTTAAAAGGCGTCAGATTAAGTATGAAAAGTCCACACGATTCGTGACTGCATTTCGTGGACTTAGTAACAATGTTGCATTACATTACTATCGATTTTACGCCGAGCTCACGTCTCCTTGCTGAGCCGTAAATAATGTTGAGCTTACGTGGATTAGCTTAACAATATATTAGGATTACTTTTGAATAAACAAATAAAAGAATTACTTACGTTTTGGAAATAACATAAAATAAACGTTCACGTACGAGGTACCAATACTCCTGAACTCACATGGCAAGCGCCATCTAGTTACCAGAGAAGGTACCCACGTTTTGCTTAGACAGTGTACTCACGTGATAGGGGGCAGGCCTATCGCCGTTTCGTACGAATACACTGTCACATGACTAAGTACAACTCAGTCATGTGGGTTTCCTCACGATGTTTTCCCTCACCGTTAGCAACCATGATAAATTAACCACACATATGACTTTAGAAACGACAAATTGGTGTAGGCCCGACCCAGGATTGGAACTCACGCCTCTCTGTTTTTCGGGCGGGTGTTCTACCCACTGGACTATCATGTCATGTTCGTTTTGGAAATGTATTCGAAATTTGAATATGTTTTTGCGAATAAACTAATTATTCAGATTATAAACATACATGTACTGACGGCCACAATTTCCAAATAGGGGTAGCCAGAGCTTGAGAGCTAGAAGCTCTTCAGCCGCATTTGGAATTGATAGGGAACAAGACGGTAGAAATAAATTATCGTTGGTGATGGGTCACCAACTGCATATGTTTGATGAGATGCTTGAGAGGCGGTTTTGCTCCCTACTTAGTTATTACGTATCACATGGTTTTATATGATGTCACTTCATATTGAAGTGCCGTGTAATGCCGGCTGAGAATTTCACTACCCCTTTCTAACCACGGGTGTCGTAAGAGGCGACTAAAGGTATGGGGCTTTTCAAGTGGTTTTTGGGCGATACAGTTGGACACTCATCACCAAAGATAATTTGTTCCTACCATCTCATCTTCTATCAACTTCCAAATGTGGCTGAGAAGCTTTTAGCACTGAAGCTCTGTCTACCCCTTAGGTTAGGTTAAGTTAATATGTTTCCACACATAACTTCTTATAATTGAAACAACTATTGATTTTCGGATATTTTAATCGCGTGATATTACATTATTTTTAAAACCCGACGTGTCGAACACTTTTCAGTTATCATGGTCACGGGAAGACTGAGGTGTTATTTGTCATTATACAGTACTATAAAATTATTAATACTAACTACCTTCACAAAATTTTAAGTTACATTTGCGTTTAATATTTGCTATGTACAAAAAGAGCTAATGTTATCTGGAGTTATTGTTCTACCCATAGTTCTACTACATAGCTTCTTATCGGAACTTTTGTACGTGGACCCTGGCCGTTTCACTCAATCCACCCTACCTGGCTACCCTTTTTTGGGATTTAGCCGTGAGTATATGTATGTATGTTGCTCTATGAATACTGCAAATCAGATTTATTTTACTAGTTATAACTGTAAAAAGTATTAAAGAGACGTAGTTTCCATTTACTTACACTTAGAGTAACCTAACATCATTATTCTAGCGACCCTTAAGAAAAAATATAAAAAGTAATACAATACTTCAATAAAATATTTAGTTCACTTACCAAAGTAATGAGATTTCCATTGAGACGGGACCGCGCCGAAATAAGGCGTAAAATCTTGAAAGCAAAATTTGGGACTAAAATTATGTACTGCAAATGGCTTCTAGTACATTACTTTAGAAAGTATTTTAAGTCTTTAGATGCAGTAAAAAGAGTCTGGAAATCCATTGATGATAACTATTCACATGGAAAAACACAGAATTCAAGATGAATTAAGTTAAATTTGGAGGTGTAGAAGGATTAGTATTCTTTTGAATATATAAGTGATGACTGAGTTTATTGATTCATTTATATAGGCATTTTATGGATTATACATACATACATATTCTCACGCCGTTAATTCCCATTGGGGTAGGCAGAGACTATCGATCGCCACTTTGTACGATCCTGGCAAACCTCTCTGGCTTCGTTCACATCCATCAATCTTTTCATACATGCTCTTTTATTCTTCATACTGCGGACACCTGCCTTTTTGAGCACATTTTCTATTTGATCCAAATGTGTCCTCTGAGGTCGTCCTCTACTAACATTACCTTCCACATTGGCTCTATATATCTCTTTCACCAATTTACTGTCATCCATCCTCTCTATGTGCCCAAACCATGTCAACATTCCTTTTTCTATCTTTCTTACAATATTATCTTTTACACCACACCTTTTTTATGGATTATGGTTATAGATTATTACGCCAACGATTAATAACGACGTGAGTTTGTATGTAATTCTGATAATCCAAACAGTAATCAAAATAGAAAAAAAAACCAAGAAAAAGCAAAGAAAATATGTACGAAAACAGACATCAAAGGCTTAAAGAATTAAAATATCGGCTCGTGAAGTATGTTTGTTAAGTTCAAAGGCTGTGTTTGAAGGCCTAAGCACACATGCCCTCCCTCCCCCTTAACTCTTTGAAGCTTTGGTAAGTACGCCTAAGAATATTTGTAAATAGGACCTATTTTTCTTAGACGCTTTTGGAAAAAAATAGATTTTCAGTACTTTTGTCTTGTTTTAGTTCGAGACCGTTCGTGAGTTTAATATTTATTTTTGAAGATTTAATTAGTCACTTAGCTATATACAAAATTATTTTAAAGGCAAGCAATACTTACAACTTACATATACTCACGGCTATAAATCCCTTGAAGGGGTAGCCAGAGCTAGGGAATTAGAAATTCCTCAGCCACTTTTGGAAGTTGCGTGGGGAAAAGATGGTGAATTAAAGGTTGTTGGTGATGGGTCTCCAACCGCATCGCCCAAAAATCCCTTAAAGACCCCAATACCGTTAGTCGCCTCTTACGTACACCCACCGGAAAAAATGGGGTAGTGCTATTCTAAGCCGACACTACGCAGCAATAACAATACTTACAAATATCTCTATAAAAATATCATGTCGTAAACATAGGCCAGGCAGCTTTCACGGCACCGCGGCTTTATCAAGGCTCATTAGATTCCGAAGTCATTAGGTATTCACAACCGAACAATAATTGTGGAAAAACTTGAGATAAGAATGAAATAAGTCAAGTGAGGAAGTCCACCATTAATCAAATGGGGGATTAATTCAGTGACGAATGGGTTGTACGTTTGGGTTCTGTAAATAAGAGTTTAATATATATTTTATGTGTTTAGTAGGAGTAACAAAACCTTATGGATGTGTGTTACTTGCCTCTTTGCCTTTTATAACCGACGAACGAATAAATATTTTTTGATTCTAATACATGTCGTAAAGTCTTATAAAAGTTTTTTAAAACTTCATTTAACATTAACCTATAACCAAAATTCTTAGCAACTCTATCAAAAACGAATTTTAATCCCACCCAATCAATCAAAAACAGCAAACCACCAAAACAGTGATTTACTAATTTGCATAAATGGCCCCTCAGTTTTCAACCGGAGCCTCAAAACAAAGTTGCAGCGGCGAGTACCGATAAAATAATTGTGGAACACGGTATATGCAAAGAGAACCATTACGGAACGTGTAATTCCAAACCTAACTAGTCGATATAAATTGAAATATCGCGTGCGCTACGGATTGCCGCCAAATGGGTTAAATCTAACGTTCAGATTGAGACGTTTCAGTGGGAGGCGGGTGACGGGAAAATAACGCTAAGTATTTCTGTTTTTTTTTAATAATGATAAAAACATAACACACGAATGTGCTTTTCATTTCTACGAGTAATATAAGGATGAAGTATTTAGGTTTCTTTTAATACCAAATTTCTTTTGATAACATTTTTGATGACTTTGTTTAAACAAAGGTAGCACATCATACTTCTAAACATTATTGAATAAACTATTTATATTGTTTTTGTATGCAAGTTAAAAGTAAAGCAGAAACAGACAAAAAACGCCCTTATGTAAATGCTTCCTTTCCATACTCAATCCCAGTGAGGTTTTTGAAAACGGTTATATTGCAATTGCTGGATATTTGTTTTAGAATAAAAATATAATATGCATACAGATTTATCACGATTGGATTAAACGGGCGGGCGGCGGCGGCGGGCCGATACGAAACATTTTCGGTTTTATAACTTCACTTAAGTTTTAGGTATTTTTTAAGTTTTCTGTGAAATTGTATCTGAATGGAAGTGATTTCTTTTTGCATGAACTCTTACATGTTTGTTAATAAAAAATTAGCAAGTTTTTTTAGCATAACTGTTTTAGAGTCCGCTGAAAATATTATTATTTGTGTGTAGGCTTAGGTTTGCCGTGTAATGTCGGCTTGGAATAACACTACCCTATTTCTACCCGTGGGTGATCGTCAAAGGCGACTAAGGGTAAAGGGGCTTTTTAAGTGATTTTTGGGTGATGTGGTTGGAGACCCGTCACCAAAAACATTTTTTATTATTACCATCCTTTCCTCAACCAACTTCCAAAAGTGGCTGAGGAATTTCTCATTCCAAAGCTCTGGCTACCCCGTTAAGGGATTTATAGTCATGAGTATATGTGTGTATGTATGTACGTAGGTTTTCATGCTATATAACTGGTAAAAGAGATATGAGAGTTATGCTGTATAGTGCCGGCGTAGAATGTCACTACTCCTTTCTACCAACGGGTTTCAAAAGAGGCGACTAGGGGTATTGGGATTTCCGAAGTGGGTTTTTGGCGATGTGGTTGGAGACCCATCACCAAAGATACTTTATTTCTACCATCTTCTCCCCTTTCAACTTTCTAAATGTTGCTGAGAAGTTTGTAGCTCTGAAGTTCTGGCTACCCCTTGAAGGGATTTATGACTGTGAGTATTTGTAGAGAGTAAGGGACAAGTGATATTTGAATATTAACAAAAGGCGGTGACAGAACAGGTTTTGCAATGAATCGAATGTTTAAATAAAGTTACAAGAAATTATGAAAGGGCAAATTTCTAACCTATTTAATGTGTTATTAAAATTTATAAGAAAGAATAGCTGTGTAGTGTCGGCTTAGAATAGCACTACCCCATTTCTTCCGGTGGGTGTACGTAAGAGGCGACTAACGGTATTGGGGCTTTTTAAGGGATTTTTGGGCGATGCGGTTGGAGACCCATCACCAACAACCTTTATTCTACCATTTTTTCCCCACTCAACTTCCAAAAGTAGCTGAGAAATTTCTAATTTCTCAGCTCTGGCTACCCCTTTTAGGGTTTTATAGCCGTGAGTATATGTATGTGTGTATGTAAGAATCATATTTTTTTTACCTATCTTCAAGGAACAAAACCATACAAAAACGTATGTTTTGTTCATGAATGTTGGTGTTATTCATAAGTATTTTTAAATGTGGCTTTGCAGGTGATTGACCTAAGGGGTTTCGAGTGCGTGGGTTTCAAACCCGCTGAGAGCATTCATTTAAATGGCGAATATAATTTGTGTGTTCCTTAGTCTTGGATGCTATTTATATGTATTTTATATATTTATTACTTATACCGTCTACTTATTATTCCTTACCAGAGGTCATTGAACTTTTCTAGGGGCTAACTTGACCTGTATAATATGTCCTCTGATATAATTTATGGTAATACAGTTATTTTAGACAGGCTCAATTGACCTGTAAAAAAACAACTCATAAAATCACCTAGTAACTAGCTAGGAGGTTACTAAATATAATATACATAGATACATACATATACTCACGGCTATATTTCCCTAGAAGGGGTAACCAGAGCTAAGGAATTATAAATTCCTCAGCAACTTTTGGAAGTTGAGTGGGGAAAAGATGGTAAAAATAAAGGTTTATGGTGATGGGTCTCCAACCGCATCGCCCAAAAATCCAATAAAAAGCCCCAATACCCTTAGTCGTCTCTTACGACACCCGTGGGTAGAAAGGGGTAGCGACATTCTAAGCCGGCACTACACGGCACACACATATACTTACGGCAAAAATCCCAAAAAAGGTTACCCAGATTGTCAGAGCAAAAAAATTTTTAGCCACATTTGGAAGTTGATAGGGGAGAAGATGGTAGAAATAAAGTATCGTTTGTGATGGTGACAAACTATAAATTATGGCATATTAAATCCGTAAATTAAGCTAACTTTGTTGTTTCAATAAATTTATCGCTACCGCAACATGATTGAAGTCTCCATCTTTATAAATAAACACAGACAAATGGCGCTCGTTAATACCCGCGTTATTAATAATAGCCTTTGATCAGAGTCTGAGTGGCTTTGTTGGCTGATATCAAAATAACTGGTACTGGAGTTTCCGAGAGCGAGGGTCACGGAAAATTTGATGTTTTTTTAGAAATTCAAAATAACTAAGCTTTTTTTACATTGTACATATACTCACGGCAATAAATCCCTAGAAAGCGTAGCCAGAGCTAAGGCATTAGAAATTCCTCAGCCACTTTTAGAGTTAAGTGGGGAAAGAATGGTAAAATAAAGGTTGTTGGATGAAATAGATTTTCGGGCGTTGCAGTTGGAGACCCATCACCAACAACCTTTATTTTATCATATTTTTCTCACATAATTTCCAAAAGTGGCTGTGGAATTTCTAACCCTTTGCTCTGGCTACCCCTTTTAGGGATTTATAGCCGTGAGTATATGTCTGTAATTTTACATTCACACAACTATTTGTAATTTTCAAATATTAATTACTTTGTAGTGACAGGTTTAGGATAAATAAAAGGTATTAATTCCTTTCAGCGGTGTTATAAAAGGTTATGGTAAGGCGAAGTGGCTGAAAATCCATCACCTTTCTTTGACAATCGTTTCCCTACTCAAGAAATGCTAAATAATTACTTACTCTAAACCTTTTATGGAATTTAAAGCAGTAATTTTATGTTTAGTTTCGTAAACAAATTGTATCGCCCATTGTACCTCACTGTAAACTGTTTGATCATATTATCATATTTTTGTAAATTTGTGTTTGATGTACAATGAAGAGTTACATACATAAATATACTCACGGCTATAAATCCCTTAACGGGTTAGCCAGAGCTTTGGAATGAGAAATTCCTCAGTTACTTTTTGAAGTTGATTTGAGAAAAGATGGTAATAATAAATGAAGAGTTATTCTTTTATATTCTATACATATGGTATTTCATACATTTTATGAAAGCAATATGGTCTCTAACTTGTTAAAATCAACTTATTCAAAAAGCAAACTGTAAAATAAACAAGCATGTACAAATAAGTGTCAGTGGACTCAGATTATGTCACTTTGTCTTCTAAAGACGAGACAAGACAGATAGACAAAAGTTATAGAAGTTTTGCGTCAAACAACTCTTAGCAAGAAATCCATGTAAAACACAAATCGTCTAAAATATTTCCCAAAGACTAAGAAAGCTCGCAAGTAAAAAGTCACGAATCATTTCTCCCTCATTCAAAGTTCGATGGAAAAGTTTGGACGAAAAATTTTCGTTATTCATCATTCACATTGCCAGTTTTATTCATTCCATTATCAGAGTATTAATCAGATTCTTTTAAATGATACAAAAAGGTTTGTTAATAACTTCTTTATCCAAGAGCCTTCAAATTACAGCCGTGAAAAATTATCTGTTTTGTTTGCTGTAACTTTTTATACTTCCCGAGTTTTCTGCAGTGTTATATTATATTAAAGTGTTATTTTTTGCCGTGTAGTGCCGGCTTAGAATGTCGCTACCCTTTTCTACCCACGGGTGTCGTAAGAGGCGACTTAAGGTATTGGGGCTTTTTATTTGATTTTTGGGCGATGCGGTTAGAGACCCATCACCAAAAACCTTTATTTACCATCTTTTCCCCACTCAACTTCCAAAAGTGGCTGAGGAATTTATAATTCCTTAGCTCTGGCTACCCCTTCTAGGGAAATATAGCCGTGAGTATATGTATGTGTTACATCAAGCTTTTTAAGGTTTATGGCTAAAGGTGAAATACCTATTTGCATCATTTTTCTAATTGCCTAAGGAATTGATTTTGAAACACTGACCAGATTTTCAAATATTTTAGTTCAAGTCAGCTTTTAGCTTTTGATACTAATGAATATATATTTAATATTGATATTGGTTGCTTGGCCACGTAACCACGATTTGCTATAATCATATTTTCGCTGCAAGTATTAAAAGAAACCAAAAAATAACAACAATCAATAAAAAGTAACATGAATGTATAATAACAAAATCATTGCCTTACTACATTAATCTATCACATAATTTGGTCCCTAACATACCTCTGACAGTACACAGTACAGTACAGTGTGAGTAAGCGTAATTGTTTACGCTAAGTTAATAAAATACCATTGTATCATATTTTTAGCACAAACTTTGGAAAATCTCGCATAAGAATATAAAAAATTTAAAATACGAATACAAAACAAAACACATCCGAAAATAAACGTACAGAATGAAAAATAACAATATAATGGAAACTACATCACGTCGGAATATTCATAACTGACCTATTTACGGAGTAACAATTCTAGCACATTTACATACAATTAACATAACACTTCATTTCAGCCGTGTTACAATTTACCTTGTCTACGCTGTGACGTCACAAGTCAACCACTATCGGACGACTTATAAAACTTTTAGTGCTTAAAGTTGTTCGGTTCGAGCGCTGCACCGGACTATGACAGTTTGACAGTTTTTCATTGTGACGTACTTTAGCGTAAAGCGTTTGCTTAGAGTGCTGAAAGTCCTCAAAGATTCACTACAAATAGTTTTGGAATTAGAAGTTTTAGTTATTTTTAGATACTGTACATTGTATTGTAATATATGTTTTAGATTTTGATTTTTAGCGACATGATAGTCCAGTGGGTAGAACACCCGCCCGAAAACAGAAGGGCGTGAGTTCCAATCCTGGGACGGGCCTACACCAATTTGTCTTTTCTGAAGTCATATGTGTGGTTTAATTTATCATGGTTGCTAACGGTGAGGGAAAACATCGTGAGGAAACCCACATGGCAGAGTTGTACTTAGTCATGTGACAGTGTATTCGTACAAAACGGCGATAGGCCTGCCCCCTATCACGTGAGTACACTGTCTAAGCAAAACGTGGGAACCTTCTCTGGAAACTAGATGGCGCTTGCCATGTGAGTTCAGAAGTATTGGTACCTCTGCCAACCCCTTCGGGGATAAACGGCGTGAACGTTTATGTTATGTTTATTTATTTTGATTTGTCAATTTGTATGCTTTCTACAAAGTGAACTGCAGCATTCTAATAATACCGAAGCACAAACTTAGTAGGACTAAGGGTTCTTTTAAAATAACAGCCTCAAAATGCTGGAACGTCATTCCGCCGCCAATTAAAAATGCTCAGTCTATTCACACCTTCAGACAAAAACTACGCAAATGGCTGTTATTATCGTAGTTCAATGAATTTGCTGTTCCCTATGGTTGTGCTTCCAATATCGAATGAGTTTTTTTTACTTTTTCTTTTTCTTACATGCATATACTCACGGCTGTAAATCCCTAGAAGGGGTAGCCAGAGCTAAGGAATTAGAAATTCCTCAGCCACTTTTGGAAATGATAGTGGGGAAAAGATGGTAAAAATAAAGGTTGTTGGTGATGGGTCTCCAAACGCATCGCCCAAAAATCGCTTAAAAGCCCCAATACCGTTAGTCGCCTCTTACGTACACCCACCGGAAGAAATGGGGTAGTGATATTCTAAGCCGACACTACACAGCATCTTTCAGCAGCTTTCATTTTCAGCCGTTTCTTTTTTTCTTATATGTATATATACTATATCTATTATGTATGTCATATGTGCTATAACTATATATGTGCACCTGTGTGTAAGTATTCATTAGGACGCAAAAGAGTATCATTTGTTTTTATTTTTGTTTTGAACATACTTCATACCTATAATTTTCATTTGTAAATATTAAGAATTTTGCACAAATGTCATCTTTTTATGTATAAGGCACATATACCCAAAAATACCCACATATTGTATTAGCTATTGGCTAAAAATATATTAGTATGTGTGTATGTTATTTTGTGTGTTTAGTTCTAAGTTAGTTTTTTAAGTATTGGTTAGAGCTGAAAACCGGAGCTATCCGCTTTAAGTGGTTAGACCGAGCTCGTAACCATTTTGTCTTTTTTTTTATGTTATTTAATTAGTTCTTCTTTTTTAACTTCTTTTCACTGTATTGTTATATAGATTTTTTGTTACATACATACATACATATACTCACGGCTATAAATCCCTAGATGGGGTAGCCAAAGCTAAGGAATGAGAAATTCCTCAGCCACATTTGGAAAGTTGAGTGGGGAAAAGATGGTAAAATAAAGGTTGTTGGTAATGGGTCTCCAACCGCATCGCCCAATAATCCCTTTAAAGCCCCAATACCGTTAGTTGCCTCTTACGTACACCCTTGTTGTATGTGTAAAAAGACAATTTTTAATTATTTTTTTTTTATTTTATTTATGTATAGGGAAGCCGGTGGAAGAAACTGTGCAAGACTGGTAGTTATAAAATATTTGGAGGAGGACTATGTCGATGAACATGACGTTTTATTTTATTTTACATTTTATTATTAGTTATAAGCACAGTTTTTGTTTATAAACCATTATAATAATTATAATTGAACGCTTTTCTTGAATAAACTTTTTGTATTTGTGTAGTGTCGGCTTAGAATAGCACTACCCCATTTTTTCCGGTGGGTGTACGTAAGAGGCGACTAACGGTATTGGGGCTTTCTAAGAAATTTTTGGGCGATGCGGTTGGAGACCCATCACCAACAACCTTTATTCCACTATCTTTTCCCCAGACAACTTCCAAAAGTGGCTGCGGAATTTCTAATTCCCTAGCTCTGGTTACCCCTTCAAGGGATTCATAGCCGTAAGTATTATTTTTAAAGCATACATATAACTACCATTGGGGTAAACAGTGACTATATGATGCCAATGTTAATGCTTATCAATTCACTGTTATGAAAAGCTTCTTTAGCCATAGGGTTTTGAATTGTAAAATGATTAGTTATAGAAAAGCCAACTATCAAAAGTACTTCTGCCAACCCCTTCGGGGATACACAGCGTCAACGTTTGAGTTTGAGTATTAAAAGTAAAAAGAGACAAACATATCCATCGTTTCAAATAAAACAACAGTTACTAATTACTAATTAGTCACCTCTCATTTTTAACCGACACATCCAAATAAAGATGTAGTTGTTTGATGTTCCTTCTAATTAGTGATGTTGTTAAGGATGTCCGGGACGCGATGATTTCTCGACGTGCTTAAAATTAACGAGCTGTGAACAGTTTGAGATCTTTCATCTTTTTATTTTCTGAAGCAAATAATTGGATAGTTTTTCATAATTGCTGCTTCCTCTATTATAGACTATTGTTTATTGTGTGTAGAATCCGTTCTTTTATTTTCTATAATTAGAAAACTTATGAAGTGTATTGGTGGTTTCGTTACTAGAAACAGAGACAAACTTTTCCGAACAAAACTGTCCCAAATAGTTGACACAATATAAAGACTTAAGCAACACATAATTTAAATCTTTTTGTTTATGAAAACCTCATGTGGGGATTATTACTAATAAATAAAGAATAAATAAAGGAAAGAACAATTTCGATATTTATATATAAAAAATTCCCGCCTGTGTCGAAATTTTTCTTTCCTTTATTTATTCTTTATTTATTACTTAACCGTTAACACGTTATGTTTAGTTTGATAAAAGTACAGTAGAATAGTACAGCTGCGAACAAGACCATTTCGTAATATTTTATTCCTTAACATTTTTTGCAAGACATAAATAAAATAACGCAATAATTATTTTAACTTGAAACTGTAATAGAATTCAAGAGTCAACCTTCTTTGAAAGGCATACGCTTTTGCAGTTTACTCAGAAAATAATATGAGTTAATTTAATTTTATTTCGTGATAATTGCATTACTCATCATGGAAACTGCTCTCAGCAACATTTTTACTATTTCATTTTCATTACAGTACGGGATTTTTGTGTTCGATTACGTCAGCAGTGTTTATTGTTAAAGAGCTTTTAAGGGATTTTTGGGCGATGCGGTTGGAGACCCATTATCAACAACCTTTACTTTACCATCTTTTCCTTACTCAATTTTCCAAAACTGGCTGATGAATTTCTTCTGGCTACCCCTTCTAGGGATTTATAGCCGTGAGTATATGTATGTATATTTTGTGTAAATGACCTAATATGTGTTATTTCTTCTCCTTCTTTAAATTTTACTCCGGGCTCTAGTGTGTGTCTTTTATTTCTATCATCTTTTCCCCCATCGACTTCCAAATGATGCTGAAGAGTTTTTAGTTCTAAAGCTCTGGCTACTAATTGGCTTTTTGGGATTTATGACCGTGATTACTTGTGTGTATGTATGCTACTCTGGGAAATAATATCTTTTCGTTGTTGTAAAAATTATTTATTGTTTTAATGGCCTTTTAACATACACATTACATCCTATGGAATTCATTATAATAGGTAGCCAGAGAAATATAATTTGAAGTCACTCAACGATAGACGATGAAGAAATTATGGAAAAAAGATGCTGGTTGGCGTTAAGTCTCAAAACTCATCGCACAACAATCACTTAAAATCAACGTCGCTTTATACGACACCGCCGGTCAGTTAAGAAAGTAATGAGTGCTATTTAAAGCCGATACTAAACAGCTTACATTCAATTTAAAACGTACAAAAATACGACGGTAATCTCTGTACAAATACATACATATACTCTCGGCTATAAATCCCTAGAAGGGGTAGCCAGAGCTAAGAAATGAAAAAAATCTCAGCCACTTCTGGAAGTTCCGTGGGGAAACGAGGATGGTGAAATAAAGGTCTCCAACCGCATCGCCCAAAAATCCCTCAAAAACCCAATACCGTAAGACGCCTCTTACGTACACCCTTCGTTAGAAATGGGGTAGTGCTATTCTAAGCTGACACTACACCGCTAAAATAAAATTCCATGTATTTTAAAAACGCCTTTTTCATCCTCTTATAAATGGCTCATTGACACGTTCAACTGCAAGTAAACAAACTGGGCAGTTATGTAAACTTTTTCACTAAAAATGAAAATGGAAGTTGAAATTCCTTTTCAGTTCAATCGACGTCCCACTGTAAAATACTGCGTTTAATTTCGTGAGCATTCTCGCATTAGAACGACCATTCCGTAGACACGCAAACAGCCAATCAGAGACTCTTATTTATTCTTAAAAATTCATTCAAAAAGTTAGTTATTCTGTCCCTTCTTTTTATTTGAAGAGTGAAAAGGATAGATTGTGTAAGGAATGTTTTGAAAATGTTAGTGGAGTGAATGGATTGTTAAATATTCAAATAATTTCGGCCCCAAGCTTAGAAGGTGTTTCTGATGAGGACTTTAAGATTGATGATGGTCCGGTGTTGTGGTTTAAAGGTTTAATGTTTTGTTCTGGAATTTTTGAAGTGTTTTGGGTTGTTAATATTAATGGCAGTTAAAAATATGTTATTATGATTTTGGGGTTCAAAGAATTTATAAATATAACATAACATAACATAAACGTCCACGCCGTTTATCCCCGAAGGGGTTGGCAGAGGTACCAATACTCCTGAACTCACATGGCAAGCGCCATCTAGTTTCCAGAGAAGGTACCCACGTTTTGCTTAGACAGTGTACTCACGTGATAGGGGGCAGGCCTATCGCTATAAATATATATGTATATATATATATATATTAAATGACAACATACGAGGCGACATTCATTCCGTAATTTGAACTTACACGAAAAATGGAAATTTACTATTGTGCGAAAAAAGTGGGCGAGAATAAGCAACAATGTTGTAATGTCGTAATGTCAGACGTTTTATAAAATATAATATACATTTGTTGTTGATACATAGTAACGTACCGAAGCGTTTTCCTTATTTCGACAATTTACTATTTCAACTTAAATGTTTTTACTACAGTCTTTCAGCATTTAATCCGAGGCACAAACAAAAATTAAAATGTAAACATATAAATTAAACTTCTTCCATTCGTTAGAAAGAAAATAAAATACATATATCTCGCAACAATAAGCAGCTGTAACGCAGATAAACCCTCCCTTTAATGTTGATATCTACAAAATGTCATACGGGCCAGTTCTATGTTCCATTATTTTTAATCAACGCTGCTCAAAATTCAGTACGCGACGTCAACCTTTGCGAGTGAATGGTAATTATGGTACACAAACATTTGGCGACTGAAAACAAAATGAAAGATCGAAATCAGTTGACATAAAGAGTGCGGGAATGAACCTAATTGTGTCGCCTACAATCATATGACCTCAAATAGATTGTAGTCTTTGGATTTCATAAAATAAAATCGTGTTAAAGGTATTTGATATAATGAGGCTTTAAATAGAAACTGTAGGGAGACAAACAACGAGAAGTTGGCTGAAAAGTTGCTATGTTTTGTTGAGAAACTTTCAGTTGAAACTTGATATCAATTCCAATTTCCTTATTATTTATTTACTTAATAAAATATGTTGTTAATTTCACAAGGTGATTGAAGAGAAACCTATTATAAATGTTTTTTATAAATTAAAGATTTGTGGAGGAAAAGGGAACATGTCCCGGAAGGCGGTGTATGCCTGGGGACCGCGGTCAAACTGTATTATCTATATTAGAAACTTCGATTGCGCGGTTATAGGTTTTGTATCGATGACGAGTGTGACGAATATTGCTTGGTTACGTGTTGCTGTGAAATGTGATTCTTCTTGAACTGTCAGCGATTCTATGTAGTGCGTGTAATTGTGTACTGGCATCGCGCCGCTACAGATTTATGAATGAGCCTTCCATATTATTATAGTATTACATTTGTATAAGTTAACATGTAAGCCAATATTGTACTACAAAATTGAAATAGTTGTCCAACAATTAAAAATTATAAAAAAAATATCAAAATAGCAACATGACTGTACTGTTTTTTTTAAATTTAGTATGTCTCCAATTGAAATGATTTTGTAAAATCATCATTTGTAGTGCAAACTAATTTTAAGACGTATTCGGAAAACAAATATGAACAAAACTAAAATATATTTAAAGTTAAAACCGAATAGCTTCATCAATATAAAACACATGAGGCACGTTCAGTCAATAATGAATGACAGTTAGGACTGACCGTGTTTGCTCTGGCCGTGTACATAGGGGCCCTAAATTGGTTTGATATCTTCGATAATGGATGCCACTGTTTCGTGTCGTTCATTTGGCAATTATCGTACATCAGGTGTACCGCTCAGTGTGAGCTTCGTCCTATTTGCACGGACTTGGTAATTCAGTAAGTATGAACTGAACCTCAATAACACTAAGCATGGGTTTAGATTCTGAATCGGAATATGATATATATATGACATGCGTGTTCTTTTCATAAATACATACACTCACGACAATAAGTGCTATTCTTGAATCTGACATTACAAGACACATCTCAGAAGCATATTATATTAAAATTTAGTCTACAATATCAAATTGCAAATAACTCAAACTATTTCCGCATACTCTATAATAATTTTAATAATCTTACATCACCGAACTTCGGCATAACTCGGGGGTGGTCGTGCAACTCCGCCGTCACACACGCCTCATAAAAAGACGAAGATAAAAAGTTTTAATCAAGTTTTTGTTCGTGCATACTTTCTCAAAATTACGAGGAAGGCTTGGTGTTGCTGCCACAGATTATGCGGTGTTCCGCCTCCGCAGATTTGATATTATGTTTGCTAAACATGTTAGGTTTCATGAACGCATTCGGCCGAGCTACGTGCAAACAGTGTGGGTAGTTTATTATCGTGAGTGTTCTGGCTGAGAGTGATATGCCTGAATTGGTGTTTTGTGGTCTTTGACACATATCGACTTAACATAGTGAGATCAAATTTAGCTCTAAGACCTATTCAATATCCTAATTTATACCTATCCTAGTATCTACGTTTTGAATCACTCTTTTTGATCGAGTGATTTCGAGCCTTGGGGTTGTAAGTAATTATTTATGATATGTGATAGGATACCCCTTACTAATTTTACTTTGTTTGACAATATTTTTTCCACTTAACCTCTGAAATGGTTTAAGAGTTTTCAATGCTGAAGCTCTTGCTATCCCTTTTAGGTATTTATAGTATGTATGCGTCTATGAATATAAAATTTCAATTATCTTAAATTTAATTTATCTCTCAGCAAAAAGTATAGTAACTTAAAAAAAAAACATACATTACCAACCAACTTTCATAAGCGTCTTACAAAATAACATCCGCCATTCTCACATAAAACGCGCGCCCCATAACTGCTTCCCGAAAATTCTATCCATACGCTTCTCGCGAGAGCTATACAATCAATTTGCGCCGCAGTTTGGTGAAACGTCTACAAAGACTTCATTTGCCGGAGATACTCAATGTGGACTACACAAAGCAAAGAGCTATACGTCTTACAATTCAATCTTGTACATAAAACGCGGAAAAAACACTCTTATCTTCTAAGCAACAAGGATCAGAAGAGAGGATTGAAGAAAGTTGCGAGTAATCTGTGAAAAATGGTCTACTATCTTACACCTTTGCTTTTATTCGCGATTTTGTATATAATAAATGTGTAGAACACATAACAAAGCAAGGTTAAAAAACTTGAATGAAAACTTTATATGAGGGTATTGGAATACTTTTTATCTTTTGACATACCTACATACGTATACTATGAATACCAAATATAGGTAGTCCGAGCTTTTTAATCAGATATCCTTAGGCCCGACTTCTGTATCGAGTATTCCAGCTGAGAACAACTTAAGTATCGTTCTGTCGCATTGAAATCTTAACAACTGAATGAGACAAAACGATACTTAAGTCGTTCTCAGCTTGAATACTCAATTCAGAAATCGGGCGTTAGCCTCTTTCGGAACTTGTGTAGAGAAGATTGTTAAATAAAGATTATGATGGGTCACACGCGGAACCGAATAATCACTTAAAACCTTTACGACACCGGCGGGAAGAAAAACTTTACTACCACACAGCTTATTCATCTTGTTATGTACTTCATATATTTTATTTAAAGATGAATCCAAGTTATTGCAGCACCAGCCATAGCATGTTAATCTTTTTATTCCCAGCATTCTAGTTGTAATGGTGATTTTGTTAACTCATCATACGTACATACATATACTCACGGCTATAATTCCCTAGAAGGGGTAGCCAGAGCTCAGGAATTATAAATTCCTTAGCCACTTTTGGAAGTTGAGTGGGGAAAAGATGGTAAAATAAAGGTTTTTGGTGATGGGTCTCCAACCGCATCGCCCAAAAATCCAATAAAAAGCCCCAATACCCTTAGTCGCCTCATACGACACCCGCGGGTAGAAAGGGGTAGCGATATTCTAAGCCGGCACTACACGGCATGTTAACTCAATTTACACTAAACCGTTTCGTCATTCATGTTTTTAGGGTTCCGTAGCCAAATGGCAAAAACGGGACCCTTATAGATTCGTCATGTCTGTCCGTCTGTCCGTCCGTATGTCACATCCAGTTTATTCCGAAACTATAAGAACTACATAATAGAAAATTGGTGCGTTGATGTTTTCTGTAAACCGCATTAAGATTTTAAAATAAAATCTGAAAAAAAAACCAAAATTTTTAGGGTTCCCCATACATAGAACTGAAACTCAATTTTTTTTTTTCATCAAACCTATACGTGTGGGGTATCTATCAAAAGGTATTTGAAAATAATGTTGAGGTTTCTTATATCATTTTTTTCAAAACTGATTAGTTTGCGCGAGAGACTTTTTCAAAGTGGTAAAATGTGTGTCCCCCCCCCGTAACTTCTAAAATATGGGCATGATAAAACTGAAAAAAATATGTGATGTGTATTACTATACAAACTACTAACGACAATTGGTTTGAATGAGATCTAGCCCGTAGTTCTATTTTTAAACGTCATAAATCAAATTACTTACCTAATTTGGCTCCCATGATTTTCACACAAACGGGATTTTCTATATATATGATAGAACGGAACCCTTAGTGCGCGATCCGACTCGCAATTGGCCGGTTTTTTCCTGAGGCAAGATAAGAAGAAGCTTATGTATTACAATGTATATAGATTGTTTGTTTCAAATTAATTTTAAGTATGAAAGCCGTGTAGTGCCGGCTTAGAATGTCACTACACTCTATACCAACGGTTGTCATAAGAAGCAACTTAGTACTTTATTTGTACCATATTGTCCCCTATCAACTTTTAAACGTGACTGAAAGTATTTAGCTCTGAAGCTCTGGCTACCCCTTTTTGGGACTTATTGTCGTGAGTGTATTTATTTATGAAAAGAACACGCATATCATAATCCGATTCAGAATCTAAACTTATTGAAGTACAGTTCATTTCTTACTGAATTACCAAGTCCGTGCAAATAGGACTAAGCTCACACTGAGTGGTACACCTAGTGTACGATAATTGCCAAATGAACGACACGAAACAGTGGCATCCATTATCAAAGATATCAAACCAATTTAGGGCCCCTATGTACACGGCCAGAGCAAACACGGTCAGTACTGTCATTCATTATTGACTGTTCGTGCCTCATGTGTTTTATATTGATGAGTCTATTCGGTTTTAACTTTAAATATATTTTAGTTTTGTTCATATTTGTTTTCCGATTACGTCTTAAAATAGTCTGCAAGATAAAAGTGATAGTTTATTACAAAATCATTTTAATTCAAGACATGATAAATTATTACAAAAAACAGTATATTCCTGTTACTATTGTATTAATTCCTTTATTCTTTTTAATCGTTGAACAACGTTTTGATTTTGTAGTACAAAATTGGTTTACATATTAAATTATACACACGTAATACTATACTTATACACGTAATATATTCTTTCCCTTTCCCCACTCAATTTTCCAAATGTGGCTGAGGAATTTCTAATTCCTTAGCTCTGGCTACCCCTTCTAGGGATTTATAGCCGTGAGTATATGTATGTATGTATGTATGTAATACTATAATAATAAGGAAAGCTCTTCAGTGTTTTATTTAAATAAAAGAAAAAAAACATGTCTAACGGGTTTTTCTTCTTATGTAACTTGTGAGATATACAACATGTTTCACTATGTAAATAAATAATAAGGAAATTGGAATTGATACGTTCAAATTTGAACTGATCGTTCGTCAACTAAACATAACAGCTTTCAAACTAACTTCTCGTTAATTATTCTCCAGAAATCTATATCGAAAGCCTCATTATATAAATTACTTTCACTGTTACTTATTTCATGAAATCCAAAGATTACAATTCATTCAAGGTCATATGATTACAGGCGACTCAATTAGGTTCATTCCTTCACTCTTTATGTCAACTGATTTCGATCTTTCATTTTGTTTTCAGTCGCCAAATGTTTGTGTACCATAATTACCATTCACTCGCATAGGTTGACGTCACGTACTGAATTTTGAGCAGCGTTGATTAAAATAATGGAAAATAGAACCGGCCCGTATGCCGTTTTGTAGATATCAACATTAAAGAGAGGGTTTATCTGCCTACAGCTGCTTATTGTTGCGTAATATAATTTACTTTATTTAATTTTTAATGGATGAAAGGATTTCATTTTTATGCTTAGATATATATTTTTATTAATAACTTGGAATGGAATAACCGGTGAAAGATTTGAAACTTATGTTCTGCCAATCATTAGCGTAAAATATATCAATGGCAAATAGCGCCACCGAAAATCGCTGATTCCAAGGCTTTGACTTTAGATTTACTGATTACTCCTATTTAGGGATTTCGTCGTGAATATAGAGTATAGAAATATCAATTTAGGATCAAAACATTTTAAACATTTTGTAAGGTGTGTAGAATTAGTGCCGTATCAAATTTATATTTTTTTATGTTTCGTAGAATGTACATATGTACATATATAATACTATTACATTATATAATACTATTAGTGACGACACGAAAAAATTGACATTTAATAAATTTAAAACTGTATTATTTAATTCGGTTGCCAGCAAGGCGATCCTCTTGGCCCGGCCATATTCAGTTTGGCTATACACCCACACATCAAGGACTTAGCCTCCAAGTTCAATGTGTGGTACCTAGATGATGGCACCATTGGAGGTGAGGCTTCCGAAGTTTTAAATGATTTGACAAGTATTATAAAAAACTTTCGAAAAATTGGATTGGAACTAAATTTTGATAAATGTGAAGTATACTTTGGCCCAAATTTAAATGATGAAACCGTGGCAGATTTGAAAACAAAATTTAACACTTTAGCTCCAGGCATCAAAATTATTAATAAGGAATCGCTTCGTCTCTTAGGTGCCCCAGTTTTAGATGATTCTATTCCGAGCTTTATATCTGAAAAAAAAACAAAATTTCTTGAATCATCTACCCTTTTAGAACAATTAAACCCACATGTTGCATATACTCTTATAAAATATTGTCTTTTTGTACCAAAATTTACATATATACTGAGATGTTCTGGATTATGGAGGCAAATCTCAGTACTTTCGGATATTGATAATTTGATCAAAGATTCATTCTCAAAAATTTTTAACATACCATTTAGCGATCGCTGCTGGATCCAGGCCACTCTCCCCATTCGTCATGGTGGCATCGGCATCCGCAGCCTTTCAAATATAGCCTTGCCTGCCTTTTTGTCATCTGGTTTTGGAATCTGTGATCTCTTCTTGCGCATCACTAACAAAGTGGTGGGTGTGACAGAGATCGCAGGTCTGTCAGAGGCAAAAAGTGCGTGGTTGGATATGGTCGGTCCAAACACAAATGTCCCTACCACTCTGTCCTCTCAGAGGCTTTGGGATGAGCCACTCTGCCGTCAAGTTCAAGTAAATCTCACCAATACAGCTCTTGACATGGTGGAGAGAGCTCGTCTCCTAGCTTGCTGTGAGCCAGAATCGGGACATTGGTTGAAAGCGTTGCCTTCTAGCAATCTAGGAACGTTGCTAGACAGGGGCACTTTTTCTATTGCCATAGGTCTAAGGTTGGGCGCAAAATTAAATGAACAACATCACTGCCGCTGCGGTGCTTTAGTGGAACAGCTAGGACACCATGGACTTTCATGTCGTCGCAGCGCTGGACGTCTGTCACGGCATGCTGCCCTCAATGACATCATCAGGCGGGCCCTTACCACCATCAACGTGCCAGCTATCTTAGAACCTTCAGGTTTGCTACGTGATGATGGTAAGAGGCCTGACGGGATGTCATTGATACCATGGAGGAATGGGAAGACGCTTGTGTGGGACGCAACTTGTGTTGATACGCTGGCGCCTTCCCATTTGTCAGGGTCTGCGGCTCGGGCTGGAGCTGCGGCTCATGAAGCCGAGGGTCTTAAGAAACGTAAGTATGGCTTCCTTGACGAAAGTCATATTTTTGTTCCTTTTGCTGTAGAGACCCTCGGCCCATGGGGTCCAGATGCGCGTAGATTATTCAAGGATATATCTACGCGCCTTGTTGAAACTAGTGGGGATCCTAGGGCTGGCACGTACTTTGCCCAAAGAATAAGTATAGCCGTTCAAAGGGGCAATGCAGCCAGCCTTTTGGGAACCCTTCCCCCCAGCGGCAGTGATTTTGAAAATATTTTTTATATTGTTTAATTATTATTTCTATCTTTTGTATATATATTTAAAACTCATAGTTTAAGATTGTATTTAAATGTTAATTACTGTATATAATTTTGTGTGTTTACCAAATATATTTATTAATTATTTGATTGACAATTGTATATACTCTGTGAAAGACTTTTTAGAAAAATGTAATATTTGATGAAAAATTAAAGCTTTACTATTTTATTAAATGTAACCAATTTTAAACCAATGTAATAAGTATTTACACGCCGCAAGGTAGAACAAGATGAACTATTTAAAAAACCTACCACCTTATTTAACTCTTGTTTCTCGTAAATAAACGCTTTTTATTTTATTTTTTTTTATTTTTATAAATCAGATGTCGCTTTACATTACTTCCGTTCGGTTTTCCTCATAGGGGGCAGGCCTATCGCCGTTTTGTATGAATACACTGTCACATGACTAAGTACAACTAAGCCATGTGGGTTTCCTCACGATGTTTTCCCTCACCGTTAACAACCACGATAAATTAACCACACACATGTCTTTAGAAAAGACAAATTGGTGTAGGCCCGACCCGGGATTAGAACACTAGCCGTCTGTACGATAACCGGTGTTCTATCTACTGAGCCATCACGTCGTCGTAAAGTAAATTAATTTATGAAAATAAAATTTTTGGTCATTCCTTTATTCTGTAGGAGCAGGGTGAATTACCTGCTTGTACTTCTCACTCTTATCTACATTCTTATACTATCTGTTTTAGACGAATGAGACTACTTAGGTATCAATTTTTGCTACTTTTCTACAAATTTCGATAAGTAACCGTTTGTTTTACTTACTCCATTTATACACGTACATTGTGAGATAACCTAAAACAAATCTTTAGTTTAAATATAGCATGAAGCGTAAATTAAAACAAAATGTTTACGAACAGCTTTGAATCCAAAAAGTCAAAAAAGACCAAACCATATTTACATGAAGCGTTTAAAATACGATAATTTATGACAAAAAGTTCGTTTAGTCTCGAAATAATTCGAAATTACCAGGACAAGAATCACAAAGAAAGCCACGAAAATTATTAAACAAGGGAATTCGTGTCGCTTGCATAAACATGAGTTAAAAACGGGGACCGATTTTGTTAGTATTTCCCTTGACGGTTGCTCGCGCTAAGTGTGCCGAACATTAATAACAACAGCAGTAATGGAGCATACGCAACTTTTACAAGTCATTCTTAATATAAATAGATAGAAGAACATACATGCGTCATACATATACTCACGGCCATAAATCCCAAAAAGGGGTAGCCAGAGCTTCAGAGCTAGAAACTCCTCAGCCACATTTGGATGTTAACAGGAGAAGATGGTAGAAATAAACCATCGTTGGTGATTGGTCTCCAACCGCATCGCCCAAAAACCACTTTAAAAAGTTCTAGACAGAATAAGGGTTGTCGTATCAAATTGTTCAGTAATCAAAAGTTTTGATTTAGCTTAATTAAGGTCGTAATTAAACTTTGTTAAGTTAATTTAGTTTAGAAGTACAAAACTAACTTTGCGGACTGTTTTAATGTTATCTAACTAGGCTTTTTCAATATTATTAATGTTGCTGTGTAGTTTTGGCTCAGAATAGAACTAATCCACTTCTTCCTGTGGGTTTGTTAAGGGGCGAGTAAACGTTATGGGGCATTAAAAAAAAATTCGGAGGTAGGAAACGCAAACACTACTAAAACGTGTAAAAGAAATAAAGGATAGAAGAATTTCGCGCTGGCAGCCATTGACACGGTAGCTCAATTGGCAAGAGCGACGGGGGAGTATACCCGAGGTCGCGGGTTCGAATCCCGCCTGTGTCGAAATTTTTCTTTCCTTTATTTATTCTTTATTTATTAGTAATAGTCCCTACATGATGTTTTCATGAACAAAAAGATTTTAATCATTTTGGGATGCTGCCCGGCGATTATTACTATGAAGGAAATCCGAAGTGAGTAAATAAAGGACTTGTATGAGGACAAGAAGTTGAATGTGAAACGAGTAACAAGAATTTGAGGAATCGTGTGAAGTGCCGATCTAAAATCTGTGTCTACCGAATAATAAAAGACGTGAGTAGTATGTAATATACACTTTTTTAACTGCGAAAGCAACGAATCCTCCTTTACAACAGCTTTACATTTTACTACTATATAAGAGCTGTGTAGTCGGCTTAGAAAAGCACCAGCTCATTTCTGCCTGTAGGTGATCGTAAGAGGCAACTATACGTTATAGGGCTTTTTCAGTAATTTTTAGGCGATGTGGTTAGAGACTCATCACTAAGAACCTTTATTTTACAATCTTTTCCCCGCTGAACTTAAAAAACTGGATAAGGAATAACTATTCTAAAGAACAGGTTCCCTTTATTAGGGATTTTTAGCCTTAGAAATACATATGTACTTTTGTAATAATAAAGCCTTTTTCCACATAAATAATGCGTACATCGCCACCAATAAGCTCAGCTAATACACGCTATTGTAGCAACGGACCGGGGCGGCAGATGACGGGCGAAGTAAACACGCGGGTGTTTGATCACGGAACTGTTTTGGCAGCCATTTTACTGTAACACTAGCCTTTGGTGGGTTGTAGTAACTGGGAGATATGACCCTGATATTATAATATTAGATATTGAAGAAACTAAATCAAATAGAGAATGTGCTCGAAAAGGCCGTCGTTCTAATCTAAGTGTAAAGAAAAAGGGCAAAGTTTGACCGTTTCTGGTTGTATAATTGGGTTTGGTTTATATTTAGGTAATTTCTACATACGTGTGTGGCCTGTGAATTAATAATAAAGTTTAACTTTATTCACGTTTTTACTTTATTTAACAGCCATCATTTACTTACTCAGCTTCAAAAGTTAGTAGAGAAATTTCAAAAAGTGAAACTCTAGCTTCTCTTTTTTCACTACTAGGTAAGTTACATGTCATTGCTTCTTTTCAGCAATTCAAAAACGCATATATTCTTATAAATCCATACTAATATTATAAATGGGAAAGTGAGTTTGTTTGTTTGTTTGTTCCGCTTTCACGCCGTAAATACTGAACCGATTGCTTTGAAATTTTTCAGACGTGTAGTTAGAAGTCTAAATTAAATAATAGGGTACTTTTTATCCCGGAAAAAATATGTTCCCACGGGAAATCTAAAATATTGTTTGCTTACTAAATGCATTGGAGATGGCGCTGTGTATCGTTTAAAACAACGTAAAATATTGTAAACTAATATAAAAATCAAAATTTAGAAGCTTAATGGTACGGTAATGCATCCCCGAAAATAAGGAACTCCCGAGCCATGATGTACTATTTTTTTATCGTATACATTTTTTTTACATCTACTTATATTGCAAACGAATATTAACATGTAAATATAGAAACTAAATGAAACGACGACGATTCCTTGAAACTAAGGAATCCGCAAGAGTTCTCATAGGAACATCAAAAAACCTTAACTCATATATGGCTCAAAATATTGCAGCGATTATTTTTATCATCGATGGAATTCACATCAGACACTTTGTTAATGTTCATTTTGGAAAGATGAAGGGGTTTCATCAATTTAAATGACAAATTTGTTTATCAATAGTAAGACTAATGTGAAATAAAGCGTAATAAAAATTTGACACCGCCCCGGTAACGTCTCCGTGGCGTAGCGGTATAACTAACTACTATGAATATTTAATTAGAACTATTATGAATCAATCGTCCCGGGTTCGTATCTCAGGTAATTCAAGCTTTTTGTAAAAAAAATTTTTGTCAGCTTAAAATAAGACTATATATAATAATAACAAGCACTATCCCTTCAATTTAGCGATTATTTTGGAAGGAGATCCACCACTAATCATCCCTATATTGCCGAGCAATCGCTGCAAGCTCTCCCACTATCACCAACGGTCAGTGTCCCCTACAGCAGTCAGCACCGGGCCGTCGCCGCAGCGCCAAACTACTATCCGTATCTGTACTTACTAGAGATATTCTCATTTCTGAACATAAAAACTTGGTATATTTGTTTCATGATTCTTATGAACAATTAAAAAGGAATTTTTGGAACTCATCCCCTAACGGGTTGATATAGCAAATGAAAGTTAATATAGAGTTTTTTTACATTTTATAATAAAACTTGGTGCGATTGAATTTATGAAATCCAACTATCAATCATTCATGAATATATGCTAACAACCATAAATTCCATAAAAGGGTGGCCATAGCTTCGGAGATACAAATTCTTCATCCAATTTTGGAAATATATTGATAAAAGATAGGTTAATAAAGGTTGTTAGTGATGGGTCACAAACTGCATCGCCCAACAATCACTTAAAAAGCCTCAATGTCCTTTATGTCATTTACAACGCCCGCGGGATTATAAATATAAAAAACAGAAGTTGAGACAGTGTTTCGGTATTTTGGTATTATGTAAACTGGATGCAAAAAATGAAGTCCACGCGGACGAAGTCGCGGGGCAAAAAGCTAGTAATACATAATATCGATACTAATAAGCTTAGCTGATATACGATGTTGTTTGCAACGCGACAGCGTCCCCAGCAAATGACAGACGAAGTAGGAGTTGAGAAATTATAGTACATTAAAATAATTATTAGTGAATGATGGCCACAATGCTCAACAATAATTTTAATAAAAAGCTTAATACATGGGAAAATAGGGTTCATTGCTGTTCTAAACCGACGCTACACAAAATAATGCCAAAAGAAGCTATTAACTATATTTTCATGATCATCCTTTTAGTCGCCTCTAACTATGTATATAAGTCAGCTCCTAAAAATCAATAAGGGCTCAATCTAACATTTCCGTTCAGCCCGAACCCACCCGTCCGTCAGGCTAAGCACGTGCCGCGTCAGCAAACACGCCGCGTGACATGTGACATGGCCGGCGTCGCTGATACATGGCTGCGTTTGGCAGACACCGTGTAACGCGACACGGCTCTACAGCAGCGATGTATGCGGAGCATATGTATATAGTTGCTAGGAAAATATTGGGGTATTATCTTGATGTTAGTGTTATAAGGATTATGAGATTGTTTAGTGTCGGGTTAGATAAGCTGTTTTTCTGGTAGTATATGGTGTATTATTTTGTTAGTATATGTCGTATCAGGCGATTATGAGTATTAGAGGTTTTCTAATAATGTGTCATGAGGCTGGTGAATAACAGTATTTTATTTCATTACCTTTAAGCACTTGAGTACACTGTCCAAGCAAGAAGTGAATACGCAGAACACCAATTGACAAAATTTCAGATGCTTTTCAGAAGTGTAAGTAAATTCGCAAACCCTTCAGGAATATACGACGTGAACTTCGGAGTTTGAATTGAGTTTTCACTACTAAGATTTCAATACATACATACATACAGATACTCACGGCTATAAATTCCTAGAAGGGGCAGCGAGAGCTAAGGAACGAGAAATTCCTCAGCCACTTTCGGAAAGTTGTGTGGGGAAAAGATGGTGAAATAAAGGTGGTTGGTCTCCAACCGCATCGCCTAAATATCCCTAAATAGCCCCCAATACCGTTAGTTTCCTCTTACGTACACCCACTGGAAGAAATGGGGTAGTGCTAATCTAAGCCAACAGCACTTTCAATAGTGGCTAAGAAACCATTTATTTTACTGTCACACATTTATTGTTAGACAAATAAGAGTTGTACTTATATTTTTATGATCTATATTAATGATAGACTATTCTCATACTTTCAATTTGAGACCAATAATTATAACAAATGTATTGTAAATAATACCACCAAAATTATTTTCATGTAAAATGTTGCCAAGACGAGCCCATATGACTCGCACTGTCAAAAAGTTATCAGATCTTATGTAGAGCCAAGCTTCTAACACTACACGCCCTAACTCTACAAGGCCTAACTTCGCAAACTCTACACCTAAGTCAAAATATGAGGCTTGGCCATTTCGCTACATTCACATCAGCGTAAGGTGAAAAATTAATTCATTGTTCATTAATAATAATAATAATAACTTTAACTCCTGGGTCATGCCTGTACTGATGTACACATTTGGCGTGCTCAGATGGACTCAGACCGAACTCGACGCTCTGGACAGACGAGTCCGCACGATGATGACCTCTCATCGAATGCATCATCCGAGGTCGTCGGTTATGAGATTGTATATCCCGCGGAAGTGTGGTGGTCGAGGCCTCTTGAGTGCCAAAACCATGCACAACCGCGAGGTATGGAACCTCAGAAACTATTTTTTGACGATGACGGATGATAGTATTCGGGGAGAGGTGGTCGCTAGTGATAAAGGACTGACTCCCTTATCGTTGGCCTCACAGGATTGGCGAACCCCGGAGGTACTTAGCACCTCTGATCGGGAGTCCGTATGGAAAGAGAAGGAGCTGCAGGGGAGGTTTTACAAGGTACTTCAAGAACCTTTCGTGGACCGTAAAGCCTCCCTGCATTAGCTGCGTTTCGGGGACCTCTTTGGGGAAACCGAAGGTTTTGTCTGTGCAATACAGGATCAGGTTATCAAGACGCGGAACTATCGGAAATACATCCTAAAGGACGGTACCACAGACATCTGTCGAGCATGTGGCCGTCCCGGAGAGTCACTTAGGCATGTTATTTCCGGTTGTTCGGCTCTTGCTAACACTGAGTACTTGCACAGACACAACCAAGCAGCCAAAATCCTGCATCAGGAGCTCGCTCTGAAATACGGACTCTTGCAACAGAGGCTGCCGTATTACAAGTATCTGCCGGAGCCAATCCTAGAAAACGACCGTGCCAAAATCTATTGGGACCGATCCGTTATCACGGACAGGACTATTCTAGCGAATAAGCCTGATATCGTGGTATGGGATCGGTCGCAGTCGAGGGTATTTCTAGTGGATGTCACTATCCCTCATGACGAGGGTCTCGTGAAAGCCGAAACCGAGAAGCGTCGGAAGTATCTCGATCTGGCTCACGAGATCACCGACATGTGGGGTGTGACCTCGACTGAAATTATCCCAATTGTTTTGTCCGCGAACGGGTTAATTCCAACCAGCCTCGCGACCAACTTGAGGCGGTTGGATTTCTCTGGCATGTCGGTTCCAGCACAAATGCAGAAAGCGGTGCTGCTCGATACGGCTCGGATCGTCCGTCGGTTCTTGAACCTGACTCCCTGACCCCGACCGACTGTGCTCTTGTCGGGGAGTACCGCCTCTCCCATTTAAAATTTATATTTTCATTTTCGGCCATGGGAGAGGCGAGAAACAAAAATGACTTTCGAAATAATAATAAAGCCATTTATTTATCACTTATTATTTTTACATTTCAACTTAAAAATACAAATTATTATTAATTATGCACTTAAAATATAACATTCATTACATAACAATTTATTTTTAACATCAGATCTAATTAATATAAATTAAAATTTTAAAATCAAAATTATAAATTAAAATTATAAATTAAAATTATAAATTAAAATTATAAATTAAAATTATAAATTAAAATTATAAATTAAAATTATAAATTAAAATTATAAATTAAAATTATAAATCAAAATTAAAATTATTTACAAATATAATAAAATCGGTAAGCATTGTTAAATTCAATCATTTTAGTAAGACTGGCAGCCCTTACTAACTGGCAGCTAATTCTCTCTGCCTTCACCGCGGAAATAAATAGTGTGAGTATAAATACATATATACGTAACGCATACATACAAATGCTCACGGCTATAAGTTCCACAAAAGCATAGCCAGAGCTTCTGATCTAAAAACTACTCAGTCACATTTGGAAATTGATAGGGAACATGACAGATAGGGTCTCCAACCACATCGTCCATAATCCACTTAATAAAGCCCCATACCCTTAGTAATTTCTTAAACAGCTGTGGGTAGAGTAGTAGTGACATTCAAAGCCGACACTACACGGCAATAACTAGGTATGAATATTACTTTACGTTTGAATTAAGAAAGAGCCAACCATCCCAAACTTTCACATCAAAACGGGCGTGTCTTGTATATTGTCAAGTCATACATTCCATTAGTGTATTCAAAGCAGCACGTTTAGTGTGAAATAGATGTTCTCATTAATGTGTACAAAGTCGCAGATTAACGGAATCCCTTTGAGGATCCGTCCGCAGCAACTGTTGAGGAATTCTAAAATTGAGCGGACCCAAAATAACCATTGGGAGTTAGGGCTGCCACCCGTTCTCTTGTGTCACTTTTCGATGTTGAAATTTGAATATTTTAGTTGTAAATGTATTGAAGTTTTTTGTTGAAAAGTTATCGCATTTGTTTATTTATTACAGTGAGTTGTTATATTTGAGTTATATAACTAGTGAAAGGATTATAGTTATAAAATAAAAGAAATACATTTAGTAAAAATATACGTTTATTATATGAAAGGTATATTTAATGATGTTTTTAGTTGTTTAAGCAACCGTGATAGCCCAGTAGAACACTCGGTTATCGTGCAAACGACTAGTGTTCAAATCCTGGGTCGGGCCTACACCAATTTGTCTTTTCTCAAGACATTTGTGTGGTCAATTTATCATGGTTGTTAACGGTGAGGGAAAACATCGTGAGGAAACCCACATGGCTGAGTTGTACTTAGTCATGAGACAGTGTATTCGTACAAAACGGCGATAGGCCTGCCCCCTATCACGTGAGTACACTGTCCATGCAAAACGTGGGTACTCTGAACACCAGGTGACAAAGTCACGTGATTTTCAGAAGTATCAGTACCTCTGCCAACCCCTTCGGGGATATTCGGCGTGAACTTTTATGTTTTGGTTATAATGTAATGTTATGTTTTTAGTTAAATTTTGATTGTTGCTAAGCAACTATAAGAATTTTTACCGAAATAAAAATATTTTAAATTTATAAGAAGTTTTTAGACTAATATCGAGTCATTAATGCAAAATAAATGATAAAACATAATTGATAATTAAACTGAAATTTCAACAAAAACACGGGCGCCAACCCTTGCCAAGAGAAAATAAAAAACCTGAACATCTCATCAAAGTAAGAACAGGAGAGTCAAAGTTAAAGATGTTTCGTTTTGTGCGCGCTTGAAATAGTTCTTTGATGTTTGGAGACTAATAAAATAACGTAGAGCGAACGATTTCAATAGCATTATTGCGACATTGAATGATCTGTTTATTAGCTAGCTAGGCATAAATACTTACTTTGTTGTTGACTTTCTTTGTTTAAGTGAACTATACATACATCCATATACTCACGACCATAAATCCCAAAAAGGGGTAGCCCGAGCTGAAGCTAGAAACTCTTCAGACACATTTATATGTGAACTATTTGTTTCAAAAGATCTGAATGGTGTAAAGTGAAGATCGCTTTTCTCTGCCTACCCCAATGAGTACTAACGGCTCGACTATATAAATGTCTGTATGTAGTTTCTCTATAAATCTGTTAAATATGTAATAATAAGTTATGTGTATGTAAACCAAAATGCACAAGAGTTTATGTAGTAGACAAAGTTTCTACTGAAACAGACATACCATTGGCTACTTACAGTAGCGGAATGTGCTGAACTTCTAGCTGTTCATTTATGCATACATACATATATATACTCACGGCTATAAATCCCTAGAAGGGGTAGCCAGAGCTAAGGAATTAGAAATTCCTCATTCTGTTCATTTATCTCTTCTTTAATAACCATGTGTCGCGGGTTCAATATCAGCAATAATAAAGCTCAGGGCAATAATTTGTTTGGTGCGTTTTTTTGTAAGAATTGTGTATCAATTATGTGTTATATGTATTTTAATCATTAATCATCGCGTTATTCTTGCCCAAAACAAGTCAATATTTTAATTGTTAATATATTTATTTTTACTTTACTCTTTATCATTGTTAAGCGTCCGTGTTTATTTATTTTTATTTTATGTTAACTAAATTTCCGTGTATGTATTATACTATGTAGTATTTGCTGTGTAGTGTCGGCTTAGAATAGCACTACCCCATTTCTTCCGGTGGGTGTACGTAAGAGGCGACTAACGGTTTTGGGGCTTTTGAGGGATTTTGGGCGATGCGGTTGGAGATCCATCACCAACAACCTTTATTTCACCATCTTTTCCCCACACAACTTCCAAAAGTGGCTGAGGAATTTCTGATTCCTTAGCTCTGGAAACCCCTTCTAGGGATTTATAGCCTTGAGTATATGTATGTATGTATGTATTATACACACATACGTATAAACTCAACAACAATGGTTGTGTAGATTGTACCTTTTCAGGATTGTGAAGGACATTTGGTAAAATTCAAAAGTACAGTAGAACCCGTTTAAGACGATCACGCTTAATACGATTTCTCGCATAATACGTCGCTTTACGCCAGTCCCTGAAATTTAGGACATATTTTCATACATTTCTTAACACTCAATATTTTTATTTTATTTATTATACAAGGATCATCAACAGCAACACATATTATATAGTAAGTTAAAACATTACAGTAAATAAGGCCAATAACAGATGATCGCAAGTTAAAATAAATACACACACAAATAAATAAAATTAAAAATTAAAAAAACTAAACTACTAAAGACAAAATGAATTACAACAGAAAAAGAAAAAAAATATATGTAAAAATGCTTAATAATTGAGAAAAGAATAAAATTTAATAATAATGATAATTGATGATTAATACGATTCGTCATCCCGGTTAAAACGACTGTCCGATCGTCATTTCTTGATTACACATACACTTTTTTGACTACAATTATGTGAAAGGCATTGTCACTTAAAAAAATATATTAGATATTGAAAGTTTTCGTTACAAGTCACAAACGGCGAATCTAACTCAGTTAGCTGCTGAGCTTCACTTTCCAGTTTCTGCGTTACGTACCATTTTAAAGAATAGAGAAGTAATTAAAGAAAGTTACAGATTGGGAAGTGTGCAGAGAAAAAAGCAAAAGGTAGGAAAGTTTGATAAATTGGAAAAAGTTTTATTGGAATGGCTTCATCAAGCACGAGCTTTAAAACTTTCCATAAGTGACACCATAACAGCTAAGTATAGCTGATTATCAGCTAGATTCATGGCGCCATGTTGATTCTTTTGGTGAAAGTGAAGACGCACTACAAAAGTGGAATGATGTTGAAAATCTTTTAATTGCTAATGCATCAAAATTTTACTGTCAAGCCTAAATAGGTGCTCTTTTTAAATAATGTGTTGAATGTACATAATTTAAAACAATAAGAACAAAATACGTAATATATAGTACGTTCGTTTTATTTTCCCTATCCCGCATAATACGCTATCTCGCTGAGAAATCGTCTTAAGCGGGTTTTACTGTAGTTCTGTTCTATCTGTTCATGTCTAAACGTTTAAGTTTTTGTGAATATTCTAAAATAGAACTAAAAACCATTTATTTTACAACAAAAACTAGACATGTCTGAAATGACATTCGACTCTGACTTAGTTTAAAATTACAATAGTATTTTTAAACTTCACGACAATATGCCATATGTTTTTGTTCGGTGCTATTTTAGTGTGTGACAATATGATACTTTAAAATATATTCATACATACATACATGTACTCACAGCTATAAATCCCTAAAAGGGGTAGCCAGAGCTAAGGAATTAAAAACTCTTCAGCCACTTTTAGAAATTTCAGTGGGGAAAAGATGGTAAAATAAAGGTTGTTGGTGATGGGTCTCCAACCGCATCGCCCAAAAATCCCTTAAAAGCCCCAATACCGTTAGTCGCCTCTTACATACACCCATCGGAAGAAATGGGGTAGTGCTATTCCAAGCCGACGCTACATGGCACCGCGCTATTGTACAATAAAAGGAATAAAACAAATTTAGATCAAAAGCTAGTAACCATATCCATAAAAACTCAATATATGTTCATATATACATTATATTTACGACCATAAATCCCATAAAGGGGTAGCCAGAGTTTTAGAGATAGAAACTCTTAACTTTATTGATATATTGATTGTAAATTAGCTTTAGCGGTTCGAGAAATATGAGGGAATAAAATTAGTTACTTGCATACTTACATAAAATACAGAGATATAGTTACGCCATTAGTTCTCATTGGGGTAGCTAGAGACTATCAATCGCCACTTTGTACGATCCTGACAAACCTGTCTATCTGCGTTTATATCCATCGATCTCTCAAACATGCTCTTTTATTCTTCATAATTTGGACGCTTGCCTTTTGAGCACACTCGCTATTTGGTCCAAATGTGTCCTCCGAGGTCGTCCTCTACTAACATTACCATCCGCATTAGCTCTATAAATCTCTTTTAACAATTTACTATCATCCGTACTCTCCATGTGCCGAAATCATCTTAACAATATCATCTTTCACTCAATCGCACAAACTAACATCACAAACTTTTCTGAGGGATCTCATTTCTACTGCATTTTCTCTTCTTTCATCTGCCACACCCAACATTTGCTTTCATACATAAGCGTAGGAACCAGAAGAGTATCATGCACAGCCATTCGGCCCTTTAAAACACCGATTGACAAGTCATTTGACTATTCATTGCTCCATTTATCGCATTACCCTTATTCATTTTTGTGTTTACATACACGATATATGCGAAAAACATTTCAGTCGGGTAGTAATCAAGCAGATTAATATGCGGCGATTAATTATACAATCGTTGCCGTTTCCCACATATACAATCCAATGCGGTAAAAACTCAAACGCGAACGTTCGCGCTGTATAACATTGAAGAGACTGGCAGAGGTACTAATACTTCTGAACATCACGTGACATTGTCACCTGGTGTTTAGAGTATCCACGTTTTGCTTGAACAGTGTACTCACGTGATCGGGGGCAGGCTTATCGCCGTTTTGTACCAATATACTGTCATATGAATAAGTATAAGTCAGCTTTGTGGGTTTCCTAACGGTGTTTTTTCTCACCGTTAGCAACCATGATAAATTAACAATACATATGAATTTGGGAAAGATAAATTGGTGTAGAACCCGGCCCAGGATTTAAACCTTCATTGTCTGCACGATAAGAGGTGTTCTACCCACTGAGCTATCACGGTTACGGTAAAAAATAACTCAGAAATCAAACAATAAGAAAATAATTACTTACAAACATACAATCCAAAAGTATACTAATAACTACAATTTAACCACTTCATCTTTATCAGGATGGTACAGATAGATGATCACTAGTTGTGTCTGCCCCAATAAAACATAATAGCGAGAGTATAAACAAATTTATGTGTAATTGCCGTGTAGTGTCGGCTTAGAATAGCACTACCCCGTTTCTACCGATGGGTGTACGTAAGAGGCGACTAAGGGTATAGGGGCTTTTGAAGTAATTTTTGGGCGATGTGGTTGGAGACCCGTCACCAACAATTATTTATTATTACCATCTTTTCCCCACTCAACTTCCAAAAGTGGCTTAGGAGTTTCTCATTCCAAAGCTCTGGCTACCCCGTTAAGGGATTAATAGCCGTGAGTATATGTATGTATGTATTAGCTGAAAATTATGAAAAAGCGATACTGAAACAATTAGTACCTCTGCCTCCCTTTCCGCTACATGCTCAAGCACAATGTCGATGTCCACACAACAGCTAAATTGCAAGACGGCAGCCTTACTCTATTGAAAGTCCGTGCATTGTAACTCGCAATCGCTATTCAATTCGCTCCGACCGATTGCTTTGTGCAATTTATGTTGCGACACAAACTGATTTGAAATTCGAGTTCCGATCGCGATGTTTACAATTCACGATTGCTCTGTTTTAAATATTTGCTCTTTTAGACGACGAATGTATACAGAATTAGATGCGGGATTTGTTCATTCTGCGTTCGTAGTGAGCTACATTTTTTTGGTTGCGGTAGGAAATACCACTCAATGCAGATACATACATACATATACTCACGCCGTTAATTCCCATTGGGGTAGGCAGAGACTATCGATCGCCACTTTGTACGATCCTGGCAAACCTCTCTTGCTTCGTCTACATCCATCAATCTTTTCATAGATGCTCTTTTATTCTTCATACTTCGGACGCCTACCTTTTTGAGCACACTTTTAATTTGCTCCAAGTGTGTCTTTCGTGGCCGTCCTCTACTAATATTACCTTCCACATTAGCTCTATAGATACCTTTTACCAATTTCCTATCATCCATCCTCTCGATGTGCCCAAACCATCTCAACATTCCTTTTTCTATCTTACTTACAATATCATCTTTTAAACCACACCTTTCACGAATCACATCGTTCCTCACACGATCACATAACCTTACATTACAAACTTTTCTGAGGGACCTCATTTCTACTGCATTCACTCTACTTTCATGCTTCTTCTGCCACACCCAACATTCACTGCCATACATAAGCGTAGGAACAAGAACGGCATCATGCACAGCCATTGGGGCCCTTTCGGACACCGATTGACTAGACATGAGACTAGCCAGTGCTCCATTTACCGCATTACCCTTTTTCACTCTTCTCTCAATATCTTCATCACATTTTCCATCCCTTGTAAACAAACTTCCCATGCAGATATTGCTGTAAAGTTTGTATAGTTTTGAAAGTGGTGGTAGAAGTATCAGATTGTCTGAAATTCATGTGACAACAACTTAGGACTTTGTGTTAAAATTTTACTTTTTGGAATTTCCACGTTTTAGTAGTCTCTTTTTTCTCTTTGTACAAAAATTAAATCAATTAGTTTAGAATAGCACTTACCCTTTTCTTACCGCGGCTGTTATAACAAGTGAGTTTGGGTATATGGGCTTTTTAAAGGATTGTTGGGCGTTGTGGTTGATCTTTATTAACAGACTTTTTACACTTGCTGTGTAGTGCCGGTTTAGAATAGCACTACCCCATTTCTTCCGGTGGGTGTACGTAAGAGGCGACTAATGGTATTGGGACTTTTAAGGGATTTTTGGGCGATGCGGTTGGAGACCCATCACCAAAACCTGGCTACCCTTCATGGTATTTATAGCCGTGAGTACATGTATGTATATATGTATGTGTTTTTTACACTCTCAATTAACTAAGAGTGACAGGAGTTTCTAGTTCCGAAGTGCTGACTTCCCGGTTTCGGTATTTATAGCAGAATGTAAATTGACATGTATGTCTGTATTGCATGTAAAATCTCGGGTATTTATATAAACTAGACAAATAAAATCTAGTAATATTAGACCAAGTTACCAGCCCACAGTACGGCACCAGACCGGCGACGTCAGACCTAATAACTTACGAAGTCAGTCAAGTCACGGAACATAAATAACGCACTTCCAAATATACCGCTCTTATTTTGCTATCTCTCATATAATCTACCTTTATGAACAAGAGACATTTTGTGCGATACATGCGATGGATTACGCAATAATATAACAAAACCTGTTAATAGAGCATGTTTGTAAATAAGAAAAAAAAACTTAAGCTGTTTGTGTTAGCTTAAAATTAGAACTACCTCATTTTTAGCTGTGACTGTTTCGGCGATGTGAATGGTGACTCTTAACCAACCATCATTTATTTTGCAATCTTTTGCCCACCTAACTTTTAAAAATAGGTGAGTAATTTATAATACTAGAATAGCACTACCCCATTTCTTCCGGTGGGTGTACGTAAGAGGCGACTAACGGTATTGGGGCTTTTAAGGGATTTTTGGGCGATGTGGTTGGAGACCCATCACCAACAACCTTTATTTTACCATCTTTTTCCCACACAACTTTCCAAAAGTGGCTAAGGAATTCCAAATTCCTAATTCCTTAGCTCTGGCTACACCTTCTATGGATTTATAGCCGTGTGTATATGAGTATATGTATGTAATGTACAATAATTAGGTTCTGGCTACCCTTTGTCGCGGTTTAAATGCATGATTCCATGAATATAAGTCACGTCTGAAAATATAAGTAGAACATACATATGTAATAAACAATCACGCCATCAAATATTAAGTAGCGATCATTAGTCCATATATGTGCCATACGTATGTATATGTCATATAACACACACACGGTACATAAAACGTGACAGCTCAGTTGGAGAACCACTGCTGCTCGCAGAAAACGCGATTGGAACTATCCAATCTTCAGCTCCGTTTACATTGGTGTGTCTTTTTTAAAGTCACATAGGTTGCCAATTAATCAAGGTTGTTAACAGCAAAGGAACATATCGTGAGAAAACTCATATAATCTGAGTTGTACTTAATCATGTGAAAGTGTATTGCAACCCCTACCAAGCTAATGCACTGGTCAAACACAAAATGGGTTCTCTTAATGCCAACTGACCAAAATGTACATACATACATACATATACTCACGGCTATAAATCCCTTAACGGGGTAGCCAGAGCTTTGGAATGAGAAATTCCTCAGCCACTTTTGGAAGTTGATTGAGGAAATGATGGTAATAATAAATGTTTTTGGTGACGGGTCTCCAACCACATCGCCCGAAAATCACTTGAAAAGCCCCTATATCCTTAGTCGCCTCTTACGATCGCCCACGAGTAGAAATGGGGTAGTGTTATTCTAAGCCGACACTACACGGCAAAATGTCATGATTATTATTTGGCACCTCTGACGCTCTTTTGCAGACATATGGCTTGAGCGTGGAATTTGACTTTTGTTTGTTTTACTATAAATTTTTTCATCACGATTGTCGCATGCCGCATCGCATAATATAATATTGTGTCTTATTATGTCGAAGCTGTTTCTTTGGTTTTATTGGTTATTTTACTTAGGCAGTTTTTGGTTGAAATAACAGGAAAGATTTACGATATCCGTTGCGGAGTTCATAAGGGTATCTTTATTAAGTAATTGTTTTAGTTATAGGTTCGGTTATAATATCCAAAAAACATTAGCTGGATGCCGTGTAGTGCCGGCTCAGAATGTCACTACACTACACTCACGGGTGTTGTAAGAGGCGACTAAGTGTATGGGACATTTATGAGTTATTGTGGGCGATGCGGTTGGAGACCCATAACGAACGATATTTTATTTCTACCATCTTGTCCCCTATCAATTTCCAAATTTGGCTGAGGTGTTTCTAGCTCTGAAGCTCTGGCTACCTCTATGAGTGTGAGTATATGTATGTATGTATTTAGCTAGATGGAAGATAGCATTACTTAAATTATGTCAATGGTTTATGTTTTACTTTCATATAAAAAACTTACGGTTTTGTCTTTCTTAATTAGGATCCTAAAAACCGACTTCATAGAAAAACA
Source organism: Bedellia somnulentella (assembly GCA_963576735.1). Taxonomy (NCBI): domain Eukaryota; kingdom Metazoa; phylum Arthropoda; class Insecta; order Lepidoptera; family Bedelliidae; genus Bedellia; species Bedellia somnulentella. The sequence continues at coordinate 378,910 of OY755182.1, read as the reverse complement.
ACCGAAAATAAACAATCTAGTACTAAAAAGTACGAAATAAGTTTTTTAATTGAATATGAGTACTGTGATTGATACCTTAGCAATTTCTTTATTCCACACGCGTCAGTTCAACCTACATAAATCTTAAAATTCTCTTAAATTAATTTGTGAGCCGGTGCCAGCCTCGATGATAATTAATAATAAGAAGTGTGTATTTCGCACTTCATATACATGTAAAATGTAGGGTACCTTGTAGTTGTAGGGTAAATTGATTTTTGTACGTATTATCATTTAAAACGTTAGGCGATAGATATAGATATATATTATTTAGATTGTAATAATCAGAGATAGATAGCAGGGTGAATTTACTTTTGTTTGTCTGGCACCGAGTCAAAAATTAATTTAAGAGAATTGTAATATTAAGGTAGGTTGAACTGACGCGTGTGGAATAAAGAAATTGCTAAGGTATCAATCACAGTACTCATATTCAATAAAAAAACTTATTTCGTACTTTTTAGTACTAGATTGTTTATTTTCGGTTGTTTTTCTATGAAGTCGGTTTTCTTTTTGTTAAAAAATATTTTATTTTACGAGTTTTAGAGATAGGTCGACCTGGCAAAGATGCTTCTCGTATTATGAAGCTACATTTACTGTATTATTCTTCGTATTTCCGGTATTTCTATTATAGTAAGATTTTAAATAGGCTCAACCATATGTAACCTTACATTGTTCTTAAAATCCTTCGAAAGGCGATGGTCTTCAATTCTACATCTCAAGTAAGACTCAAACGCTCACGCCGAATATCCCTGAAGGGGTTAGCAGAGGTAGTAATACTTCTGAATATCACGTGACATTGTCACTTGTTGTTCAGAGTACCCACGATTTTTTAGGCAGTGTTCTCACGTTATACAGGGCAGGCCTATCGGCGTTTTGAACAAATACACTGTCACATAATTGTGAGTTTCGACAGTCCCCTCGATTTCCTGGGATGCCATCATCAGATCCTGGTCTCATGGTACTTTCTCGGTAACAATAACATAACAAAAGAAATGTTTAGTGAACCTGTTCTTCTCTTCATAAAAGCTACGAAGAGGAGTATAAATCTATATAGAATGTGGAAATAACTGTTTCCTAATACCTAGTGATTGAGGATCCACACCTTCTATCATCAGCTCAGCAGCATAACAATATTATTTTCAGAAGCAAATGCCAATATAAGTTCAGAAAATATGTAAAACGCGGTACATTTGCCTATAAAATTTGAGGGTTCCCCTCGATTTCTCCAGGATCCCATCATCAGACCCTGATATCCTCATCATGGTACCAATCCGGGAGTATCTTCTTTCGAATAAAAAAATAATAATCAAAATCGGTTCATAAATGGCGAAGTAATCGGCAAACAAATAAAAAAAAAAAAAACAAATATACCGGTCGAATTGAGAACACTCCTTTTTTTGAAGTCGGTTAAAAATATGAGGCAAGGACGAGTATTTTTGAGTTTATAATAATTTATTTCATTTTAGTAACATTAAAAAAACCAACTTTGCCACTTTTACAAAAATATATACGCTACCTTATGTAAATAAAATTCTTAACATAACTTCCAATATACTTATAGTATTATAGTTGTGGTGATAAGTTATGTGGTCGAGTGAGAAATAGCGTGATTCGTGAGAGATACGATGTGAAAAATGATATTGTTAAAAAACATAGTACAAGGATATTGAGACGGTTGAGAGCAGGAAAAACTGCGTGATTTTAAATATGTATAGTTTGTGCGTTAGTGAATGTTCAGCGATTTTCATAATGATCCATTACTTACTACTCTATATTTTACAAAAGTGGGTGAGGTATTTTTGATTTTGATGTCTAGCATTCTTTTAAGGGATATATATTTGACACCGATTTAGCCGTATAGTGTCGGCTTAGAATAACACTACCCCATTTCTACCCGTGGGTGATCCTAAGAAGCGACTAAGGGTATAGGGGCTTTTTAAGTGATTTTTGGGCGATGTGGTTGGAGACCCGTCACCAAAAACATTTATTATTACCATCTTTTCCCCAATCAACTTCCAAAAGTGGCTGAGGAATTTCTCATTCCAAAGCTCTGGCTACCCCGTTAAGGGATTTATAGCCGTGAGCATATGTATGTATATTTGTGAGTATATGTTAGTTTGTATGTAAAAGTTAATTTATAAAGGGATCTTGTAAACTAATTAATTAATGTCTCACCTTTAATTCCTACTATTCAAATACATTTGTACTCCTTTGTTCACATTTCAACGTATGATCAATTCCAAAATTCAAAACCTAAAAAGCAACAAATAAAGAATACATAAAGCAAAGAAAATAATAATAATAAATAATAGTAATAATCCCCACATGAGGTTTTTATGAACAAAAAGATTTAAACTAAATAGCAACAGTCAATTCTAAAATTGGTAAATAATTTCAAATTCTGAACTCAAAAAGCCGTTATCACAACTCTACAAAGTTTTGAAATTGGAACGAACGTTATCGGAACAATACGAAAATAATTCTTACAGATGACGTCACAGACCTTCAATATTTGACAAACCCAAACTCGAACCAAACAACTACAATTAAATATCAAACTTATTACAAAGTCCTAACGACTAATTTAGCCTACAGCCGACATTTTGCCAAGTAAAATATTGACAAAACACTTGTAAGTCGTAATAAATAGAGTTTATTTTATCGTGAACGGAGATATGGTCCCAAGGGATGAAGGGTTGAGGATAGGAAGTCATTATCCTTTTTCCTCGTAAATTAATGGCAATGTCTTACTGAATCGTGAGGAAGATTATTCGGGATACGAAAAAAACTGATTGATGAAAACGAACGTTGTCAGTGGAATTTTAAAAAAGGAAAGTGAATTATTTTAGCTCTTTTCTGATCAGGGTCTTTTTAGGGTTAGCACACACTTGTTAAATATATCGTTTTTAGTTGAAAAGGTATAGCGGATATATATCTTTGACTAAATAAATAACACTAAAATGATTAGACGTTTTGTGTATATGAATGTGTAAATGGACATTGCGATTTGTTATAATTTATTTATAAGCCAAAAGTAACTAAAGGGACACACAAACATACATTTTTTTAGAAGAAAAACTTTAACGGCAAAATTAATATCATTTTCATCATATTCTTCAGAAAGATTGTATTCCTCTGACGGCAAAACTATAGAAATAAGATTATTAATTTAAAATTCTCTTTTGTGACAAAAAAAACCACAGCACTATTTAAAACAATAACAAAATGTCTAATAAATTATAAGCAGCAGTGAAATTGTTATCTGAATAGTAAAATGGCGTGCTTACCGTAATAACGAGTCACGAACCGATACGCAATTTATATTGATAAAACTCTGAGAAGTTGCTCTTTCATTAATCAACTTGAGTTCAGTGTGTTTCAGGCTTTCTCATGCAAAATCGTATGAGGGCATCCATGTTTTTGTATTCTGAGATATCTACCCTTGTTTTGAGATATTCTATTTTAACTTAGTCTGAAGACTGCAAAATATTTTGAATGTTTTTGTTCATGAAAACCTGAAACTAATAAATAAAGGAAAGAAAAATTTCGACACAGGCGGGAATCGAACCCGCGACCTCGGGTATACGCCCCCATCGCTCTGCCAATTGAACTACCGTGTGAGAGTGTAAGACTGCAAATGGTTTTTTAATAATGTTCCTGAAGGGCAAGCACTAGCCGTGTTTAAACTAGTTATCGCGTGGGATAAAGCAGCCATCTCTTACGAACTTACTTAGTATCGTATACTGCCATCTCATTCTAACCGTTATCGTGTCGATAAAATAGTGCTCGAGCTTGCCCTGCTGAGTTGAATTCTTGCAATGCACTCGTCACTTCGTCATGGTCACGAACTCACGAATCATCTCCTATTTCAAACTATGGAAGTTTACAACTCTGATTGAGAAAAAATCAGAGCGCTATTTAAAACAATAACTAAAAGCCAAATAAATTATAAGCAGCAGTGAAATATTTGTCTGAATAGTGAAATGGCGAGCGTACAGTCCGATACACAATTTATATTGATAAAACTGAGAGAAGTTGCTCTTTCATTAATCAACGTGAGTTCAGCGTGGTTCAGCCTTTCATATGTAAACGTTTATGAGGGATTACATTTTTTGCCACGTAGTGCCGGCTTTGAATGTCGCTACTCCTATCACCCACTATTGTGTGGCAAGAGGTGACTAAGGGTATGCGGCTTTTTAGTAGATTTTAGTGCCATGTAGTGTCGGCTTAGAATAACACTACCCCATTTCTGCCCGAGGGTGATCGGAAGAGGCGACTAAGGGTATAGGGGCTTCTTAAGTGATTTTTGGGCGATGTGGTTGGAGACCCGTCACCAAAAACATTTATTTATTATTACCATCTTCTCCCCAACCAACTTCCAAAAGTGGCTGAGGAATTTATCATTTCAAAGCTCTGGCTACCCCGTTAAGGGATTTATAGCCGTGAGTATATGTATGTATGTATGTATGTATTTTAGGTGATGCGATGCTTTTTCTACCATCTTGTCCCTTATCAACTTCCAAATGTAGCTAAGGAGTTTCTAGCTCGAAGCTGTTGCTTCGCTTTTTGTGGATTTAGGGCCGTAAGTAGGTATGTATGTACTAAAAAAACAATTAAAGATAGTTGATTCATGTGTTAGACAGAAATAAACTGATACGCAATTCATATTGATAAAACTCTGAGGAGTTGCTCTTTCATTAACCAACGTGAGTTCAGTGCGGTTTACCCCATGCAAAATCGTATGAGGGCATCTATGTTAAAAAAACATACATACATACATATACTCACAGCTATAAATCCCTAGAAAGGGTTACCAGAGCTAAGGATTCAGAAATTCCTCAGCCACTTTTGGAAGTTGTGTGGGGAAAAGATGGTGAAATAAAGGGTGTTGGTGATGGGTCTCCAACCGCAGCGCCCAAAAATCCCTCAAAAGCCCCAAAACCGTTAGTCGCCTCTTACGTTCACCCACCGGAAGAAATGGGGTAGTGCTATTCTAAGCCGACACTACAAAGCAAAAAAAAAACTCTGCTATTTACCCTTTTAAAGTTCCCATAGGGCTGGGCAGACTCTATTGTCTACCGCTTTAGACAATCATGAAAAATCTCTCTTGGTTTTCTTACATTCATTATTTTATCATACGCTTTTATTCTCTTCATGTTGGACTTTACCTTTGTCAGAACGTTTTCAATACGCTATTTATATTGATGTAACTGGCTAAGGAGTTGCTCTTTCATTAATCAACGTAAGTTCAGCGGTTCAGCATTTCACATGCAAACTCATATGAGGGGGATCAATGTTATTTTCTGTATTCTAGGATATATATTTTTTTAACTGTGTATTGTCAGCTCAGAATGTCACTACCATTTTTTACCCACGGGTGTCGTAAGATGCGACTAAGGGTATGGAACTTTTTTAAATGGTTTTTGGGTGATGCGGTTGGCAACTCATAACCAACGATACTTTATTTCTACTATCTTGTCCCCTATCAACTTCCAAATTTTGCTGAGGAGTTTCCACATCTGAAGCTCTGGCTACCCCTTTTTCGGATTTATGGCCGTGAGTATATGTATGTATGTAAGGGTATGGGGCGTTTCAAGTGGTTGTTGGGAAATGTGTCTCGAAACTCACCACCCTTCACGATAAGTTACTTTAACCATCTCTTCCCTTTTCCTTAGCCATGAGTATGTTTATGTATGTATATGTATTTTCAATAATTTCATGGAATGCGTAATGGTGTTGTCAAACTTTCGTCTCACAAAAGATTAGATTAAATATTTAGTAGGTATTGTGAAAAGTGGGTTTCATATTAGTGAATTTTACCCAAACGTTTGAGATAAACATCAAAATCGCTTTAAAAAAATATTACAAAAGAAAGTGGATTCATGTGTTAGACCGTTATTTAAACCGATACGCAATTCATATTGATAAAACTCTGAGAAGTTGCTGTTTCATTAATCAACGTGAGTTCAGTGTAGTTCAGCCTTTCACGTGCAAACTTATATGAGAGATTCTATGTTTTTGTATTCTGGATTATTTACTTTTTAATTTGAGTTAGCTGTGTAGTGTTGGCTTAGAATAGCACTTCCTGTTTAACATTTTGGGTGGCATACGAGGCGACGTTTTAAGACTTTGTTGGGAGGAGTAGCTGGAGACCCAACACCAGCGGTACTTTGCTTTTATTATCTTTTACCCAATGAAATCCGAAAAGGGACTGAAGATTTTTTAAATCCGTTGCTCTGCCTACCTATTCTAGAGATATATAGCCGTGAGTACATGTATTTAAGTTTCTTTGACAATTGACTGATTTAGTACTTTATACTAATATTAATAAATTTCTTCGCTTAATTCCGCTAAATAATACCTGCAGTCTTCATGCAACATGCACTGTGCACCGCCTGCCCTCCCACTTACAAGAAATGTGCGGTGCACAGTGCATGTTGCATGAAGACTGCAGGTATTATTTAGCGGAATTAAGCGAAGAAATTTATTAATATTAGTATTGCTATGGATTTCCGCAAAGTAACGCCTGATTCAATCCAATATCTTAGTACTTTATATTACACACAGTCTAACTGTTGTTATGCAGTAAAAGGTAGCAGCTAAGGTGGTGCTACTCTCAAACGACAATACATTGAAAACTAACCACTCAATTGCATACACAGCCTTGCCAACTATTTTTTAACTGTCCCGACGATAGCGATCAAGAAAGCAATATTTCACTTTGGTATGACACGGAGCCGCACCGCGGGCGCGAGTCTTAATGGCCCGTGTGAAATATCGTAGTTTTTAAAAACCCACCAATCACGAACCGAACCCCTGGAGATTACTATCTGTTACCGATTTAGAAAACTTTGCAATAAATGAGGAAACAATTAAGTAATGTAGCAATATTTGAGGGCAGATTTGTTTGGATTAAATTATAAACTTTGCTTTTATGCCATATCACTTTAAAAAGGTAGCCGAGTTTTATTATTTTGAAGTACATATGATACACAAATTACACGATTTTTCGCAATTCAACAACATAAATGAGGGTATGCCTGGGTTTAAAAATAAACTGCAACTTCTGTTAATAGATAAGCTATGTAATATGGGTTTAAAATAACACGAACCCATTAATTTTCCACCTGACGGGTTCGGGCTAAATGTATAAATACACGAAGTATAAGAAGAAAAAAAGAAACAGTTCAAAACTTCAAAACAGAACACGCTAAAATATGCATAGCACTTCTTAGATCTTCATAGAATATAATTAAACACACCACATCATGATAAAATATTATACCGTATTATTATAAAATACCATTGGCAGTCTTATCAATAAAGGAATCTCTTCCGTAGCTTAGACATTAAGTAATAAAAGGTGACAAGACAAATACCTCGCATGCAATACTTGTCAATCACATCCCTTCTTTCCCTTTTCATTAACGAGATGAATATCAAAGGGCCCATTCATGCGCTGAGACCTAAATTGATGTTATCTGTTAGGCCTTCGTCCTGATTTTGATTTTCTTGTGTAGGTTGGACCCTTATTGAAGTTGTGTAATTTTAAGATGAAATCAATGATAGCGAGAAGTTTTATAAAACAAGCTTGTTAGGTAAGAAAAAAGTAAGTATAAAAAAAACACAGCCGTGTAGCGATCTTAGAATGTCACTACCCTTTTCTACCTACGGGTGTCGTAAGAGGCAACTGAGGGTATGAGTCTGTTTTTAAGTGGGTTTTGGGCAACAGTTTGAGACCCATCACCAACATTACTTTATTTCTACCATCTTGTCCCCTATTAACTTCCAAGTTATGGCTGGGGAGTTTCTGGCTCTGAAGCTCTAGCTACCTTTTTGGGATTTATTGCCGTGAGTATATGTATCATTTATACAACAACCTTGTTGGGTAACCAAAATGTTGGTACAAGAGAAAATTACTGCCTCCAATGCAGAAAACGTTAAGTTCAAATCTTTAAACAATAAGCCTAAATAAAGTCTCTTCTCTAAGTTATCAAAACTTTTGAAAACATGCGAATTATTGTATATTCGAACAAATTGGCGACAAGTCTCGCTGTCATATAAATTTATCGCCTAGGCAAGCAGTAGCACAATAAACAACATTCAGTAGACAAAATCGCATTTTACATTCAACATGATTTTAGGCGTGAGTCCGTATTGAAAAGAATAAAAGAAGATTGTGAAGAATTTTGAATGTGTCAGAAGCAAGAGAGATTTGTCAGGATTGTTCAAAGTGGCGATTTATAGTCTCTGCTTACCCTAATAGGAACAATGGGCGTGAGTATTACAAAGTAAAAATTTCCTTAGAAAGTGTTATCGCAGCAACAAGAAAAATACAGAAAATACTAAACACATTTCTTGTTGTCAGTGTTATAAAACAGCATAATGGAGCAAGTTTCTCTAACAAAACAGTATAAGCTTACCTGTTCACACGTAAGATGGAATTTGATCACCATAGTACCCTTTAGAAAGTCTTCAATAGCATTCTATCAACATAAATGGTATCAAATATTCTGTTATCAAACGCTCCATCGAGACTAAAAGACTTCATTAAAATAGACCTTATTACAATGCAATAAAGGCGTGACAAGCAAACGTTTTCTCTCTAAAGGTGTAGAGGTGATTGACACAGTATTCTTGTGGGACAAATTGCCTATTGCACAGTTTGGCAACATTGTGTGAAACCTGGAAAATAGCACGTATAAAGGTCGATTGATTTTACACATTGTAACCGAATTTCATTTTCCTTTGACCCTTTTGTGATTTAATTAAAAACATGGGTTTACTTTATAGAACAATATTTGTTTTTGTGACATATGAAAAAGATATTGGATTTGGCATATGTTTGCTCCTTAATCACAATTATACCTTACCTTAATCACCTATAGATTATTAAAAATCCCTAGATTGAGGAAGTGTAACAAAAATTCCAACAATATATTTTAACGTTTAACAACAGAGTCAGCAATTATTAACAACAATTTAACAATTCTTTTGCCATGTAGTGTCGGCTTAGAATAACACTACCTCATTTCTACCCGTGGGTGATCGTAAGAGGCGACTAATTTTAAGGCGATTTTTGGGCGATGTGGTTGGAGACCCGTCACCAAAAACATTTATTATTACCATCTTTTCCCCAATCAACTTCCAAAAGTAGCTGAAGAATTCCTTATTCCAAAGCTCTGGCTACCCCGTTAAGAGATTTATAGCCGTGAGTATATGTATGTATGTATGTAATTTAACAACAAATTTTATAATATCAGTAAATATGTAAGAATATAGATACAAAGATACATAAGCAAATAAGAACTAAGCTTTACTGAAGGCTCGATTTCAATATGGATGTTTCTTATTGTACGGAAGCAAAGCCACTTGAAGGCTTCAATAGGAAATCGATATAATACTTTGTGTATCGTTAAGGTTGTATTTATAACATGACAATGCTTTTTCATTTGTGAATATTCAGCTTTTTGCATCGGTAGAGCTTTTGTTAGTTGTTTTTGATGTCTTTTGGCTGATATTTTTCAAGAAGGTTCTTATAAATAAAGGTTTTGGTGAGTCATGTTTGTTTTGTGTTATAGATTTAAGAGAGTGTATTATTTAAAACATACATACATACATATGCTCACGGCTATAAATCCTTAGAAGGGGTAGCCAGAGCTAAGGAATTGGAAATTCCTCAGCCACGTTTGGAAATTTTAGTGGGGAAAAGATGGTAAAATAAAGGTTTTCGGTGATGGGTCTCCAACCACATCACCCAAAAATCCCTTAAAAGCTCCAAATCCGTTAGTTGCATCTTACGTTCACCCACCGGAAGAAATGGGGTAGTGTTATTCTATGCCGACACTACACAGCAAATATTATAATATTATTATTTAAAAGTATATATTAAATCATATCAATGTATTTGTAGGCCTCGGCTTTAAAAATCATTCAATCATATTCACCCATCGTCGTCGTTTGAGAAAACTGTATAATTATAGAATAAGAAGAAAGTTATTGTTTTAAAATATTTAAATATACTCACGGCTGTTTATTCCTAGAAGGAATAGCCAGAGCTTTGTTAAAAGATATTTTTTAGCCTTTTTTGTAATTTGAGTGGAAAAAGGATAGTGAAATAAAGGTTATTGGTGATGGTCTCCAACTGCATCACCCAAAAATCACTAAGAAGTCTCAATACCCTTAGTCGCCTCTTACTATCACTCATGACAAGAAATGGGGTAGTGCTATTCTAAGCCGACTCTACACAGCAAAGTAATAGTCAAAGGGTGAATGTAAATGAAACCAAAACCATGGACTTTGAGAGAAGGAAAATGTGACACATTGCGTGACTGAGATTAGTGAGAAGAAAGTGGAACAACTAAAATAGTTTGTTTACCTCAATTTGAAGTAAAATAATGTGATTTTTAAAGTTTTTAAATGCTTGGCCAACCTGTCAAGTTTTATTAACATCTATTTGTCTTTTTATACGTGACCTTATATTTGACACGTTGCCTGGTAGCCTATTTTTAAAACATCTTTATTTACACTTATTGTGTCTTTAGTGTTTGTCTTTTACTGGTAAACCGTGATAGCCCAGTGGGTAGAACACACGGTTATCGTGCAAACGACTAGTGTTCAAATCCTGAGTCGGGCCTACACCAATTTGTCTTTTCTAAAGACATATGTGTGGTGAATTTATCATGGTTGTTAACGGTGAGGGAAAACATCGTGAGGAAACCCACATGGCTGAGTTGTACTTAGTCATGTGACAGTGTATTCGTATAAAACGGCGATAGGCCTGCCCCCTATCACGTGAGTACACTGTCCATGCAAAACGTGGGTACTCTGAACACCAGGTGACAAAGTCACGTGATGTTCAGAAGTATTAGTACCTCTGCCAACCCCTTCGGGGATATTCGGTGTGAACGTTTGTGTTTTATGTTTATGTTATGTTTTACTGGCACTACCATCTGTATAAACTTTAAAATACCACTTGTGCCAATAACTCATAAATTAAGTAAATATTAAAACGTAATTAACTAGTAAAATATCAATGCCCGCCATTATCGCGGAATAACACACACGTAATTGAAATTCGGAGAATCGAGTGCATTCATGAATATGAACAAGTGATTATGACTCAAATTATGAATTTGATTACAGACGACGTTACAAAAGTAATTGGTGGGCTAAAGAGCGCGGGGTAATTACAGTCTTGTATGCTTCTATAGAAATGCTTCCCACTACAATTTCTATTGAACATAATTTTCACTTGATTAAATAACGGAAGTTAGTTTTAGATATAATGAGCTTAATTTGCGTTTGTATTTATTTCAATGATACTCGAATAACATTTAATTATATTTACATTATTGTATCTTTTCCCAGTGTTGATAAAAGGGATAAAAAATAAATAGATTTAGGTCTATTCTCCCGGGTAGGGCGAAGAAATATGTTTGGGTATGATTATGAAACTTATGTATTTATTTATCTATATTCGTCTATGTATTCAAGTATGATGAGATTATCACTCAAATATTTACATTACTCTTTGGGATAGTACCTATCATAATTGTTACTTTTATTATTTGTTATTTAAATTACATAATTATTAAAACGATTATATCATCTTCCAAATATGGCTAAGGAGTTTCCAGCTCTGAAGCTCTGGCTACCCATTTTTTGGGATTTATGTCCATGAGACAGGCATGCAGACATGTATGTATGTAAAAAAAAACAGTTTTATTGTTAGTAAAGATTGAGGAATGTAAATAAAAGTCGGAAGTTTGCCAGGCCAGAATCGTTAAAAGTAGCGGTTGACGGTGTCTGCTTACTACTAATGGCATGTAAATATCGATCTCTCAGAACGAAAGAGGCTCAACTCAAAAATAGTGATATTGAGTTACAACCTAGAGCGACATAAAAAGGTATGCTCAATCCGTTGAATACTAGAATAAAGGCACTAATTGTTAAAAAAACAGGATAGCGAATTTTCCGACCCTATAACAATAAGTGCCTTTGTTTTAGAACATACTTTTTTATGCCTCTCTATGAATGTAACTCAATATCACTATTTTTGAGTTGAGACTCTTTCGTTCTAAGAGTGCGATATTGTCTATCAAACTTATATTCTCAAGAAGTAAAGTGTTCCAGCACCAATGTATCTATTCCTCTCCTAAAACACACAATCTCCTAAATAATTATCAAACAATCCAAGTTTAAAATCACGTGCCCCCGCCCCACTAAAGCTCACCCCCCGCTGTCGTCCGCCGCCCTTTGAGAATAACAATGGCGGACTTCTTTGTCCAGGCTTGGTCGGCTACAGCTGTGCCTGATTTATGAAATAATCTGCGATACTATTGTTCGGAACCACTGCCGTGATACAAAGATGGTGGTAGGAAACGATTTTTTACAGGTTTTCTGTAAGCAGCCAATAGAGAATCTACCAAAGGCGTGGTATTAAAGGGTGGTACTATTTTTTTCGTTCAAAGAACATATTTTCGGTTTGAATCTATACCTATGCGACCGAAGGTAATACTAACATGAGTGTATGTGAGATGTTTTTGGATATCCTCTGAAACCGTTAACCATTTTGATAAATAGATTGCAGCTAGGTAAGTAGAATATAATTGATTGGAGTTTGAATTCAAGATCGATAGTAAGATAGAATATATATTTTTTATTAAACAGTACAATTCAATCATTTTACAATAGAAAAACGAAAAACTGAGAACCAGACTTTAGTTTCATATGACATTCAAATGGATTAGTACCTATACGATCCCTTCGGGGAAAAAAATTAATAATGTTATGAGTAACTTACCAAACCTATTTATATGATGTTTTTAATATTCGCATGGTTTTGAAACTGTTTGTTACCCAATAAAATTAAACAGAACTGTAAGCATAAATCTTTGGGTAATTTCATGAAAATGTAATGCAGAACGGTGGAGATCTTCGCCCCCTGTCAGACGGATATGGATATGCTAATGTTGGGGTAGGTTGGCAAATACTTGGGATATCAATTATGGAAGTTTCGCTGATTGTTTAGGATAAGGAGACAGTTTTTAAATTTGGGCCTTAGCTAGAATAATAAGTATTTTTTTTCTCATATCGGTATTTAAATTCATTCTGAGCTCAGTTCTATTTAGAGTCGAAGTTATTGAAGTGGCGGCTTTGTGCTGTACCCACTAATACAGACTTGGTGAAGTATACTCACGCCATTTGTTTCTGTTGGTAGATGTTTATTTATTTTGTTAAATTGTACATATACAATTTTGGATGTTGCGACTATAAATATGCTTGTTGTGCTGAAAGTAAATGCAAACGAGTATTTGTTTCTTTATTTTACACTAGCTTTTTGCCCCGCGACTTCGTCCGCGTGGACTTCATTTTTTGCATCCAGTTTACATAATACCAAAATACCGAAACACTATCTCAACTTCTGTTTTTTATATTTATAATCCCGCGGGCATTGTAAATGACATAAAGGACATTGAGGCTTTTTAAGTGATTGTTGGGCGATGCAGTTTGTGACCCATCACTAACAACCTTTATTAACCTATCTTTTATCAATATATTTCCAAAATTGGATGAAGAATCTCCGAAGCTATGGCTACCCTTTTATGGAATTTATGGTTGTTAGCATATATTCATGAATGATTGATAGATGGATTTCATAAATTCAATCGCACCAAGTAATGTAAATGTAAAAAAACTCTATATTAACTTTCATTTGCTATATCAACCCGTTAGGGGTTGAGTTCCAAAAATTCCTTTTTAATTGTTCATAAGAATCATGAAACAAATATACCAAGTTTTTATGTTCAGAAATGAGAATATCTTTAGTAAGTACAGATACGGATAGAAGTTTGGCGCTGCGGCGACGGCCCGGTGCTGCCCCCTACACTGACCGTTGGTGATAGTGGGAGAGCTTGCAGCGATCAAAATAATCGCTAAATTGAAGGGATAGTGCTTGTTATTATTATATATAGTGTTATTTTAAGCTAACAAAACATTTTTTTACAAAAAGATTGAATTACCTGAGATACGAACCCGGGACGATTGATTCATAATAGTTCTAATTAAATAAATATTCATAGTAGTTAGTTATACCGCTACGCCACGGAGACGTTACCGGGGCGGTGTCAAATTTTTATTACGCTTTATTTCATATTAGTCTTACTATTGATAAACAAATTTGTCATTTAAATTGATGAAACCCCTTCATCTTTCCAAAATGAACATTAACAAAGTGTCTGATGTGAATTCCATCGATGATAAAAATAATCGCTGCAATATTTTGAGCCATATATGAGTTAAGGTTTTTTGATGTTCCTATGAGAACTCTTGCGGATTCCTTAGTTTCAAGGAATCGTCGTCGTTTCATTTAGCTTCTAAATTTACATGTTAATATTCGTTTGCAATATAAGTAGATGTAAAAAAAAGTATACGATAAAAAAATAGTACATTATCCCTCGGGAGTTCCTTATTTTCGGGGATCCATTACCGTACCATTAAGCTTCTAAATTTTGATTTTTATATTAGTTTACAATATTTTACGTTGTTTTAAACGATGCACATGCACAGCGCCATCTCCAATGCATTTAGTAAGCAAACAATATTTTTGATTTCCCATGGGAACATATTTTTTCCGGGATAAAAAGTACCCTATTATTTAATTTAGACTTCTAACTACACGTCTGAAAAATTTCAAAGCAATCGGTTCAGTATTTACGGCGTGAAAGCGGAACAAACAAACAAACAAACTCACTTTCCCATTTATAATATTATAGTATGGATACATACATATACTCACGGCTATAAATCCTAAGAAAGGGTAGCCAGAACTAAGGAATTATTAATTCCTCAGCCACTTTTGGAAGTTAAGTGGGGAAAAGATTGTAAAATAAAGGTTGTTGGTGATGGGTCTCCAGCTGCATCGCCCAAAAATCCATTAAAAATCCCCAATACCCTTAGTCGCCTCTTACGACACCCATGGGTAGAAATGGGGTAGTGCTATTCTAAGCCGACACTACACAGCACAGTCATCATGTATATAACATTAATCAAGACACTGTTATATCCATTTATTGATTCCTCCTGTTAAGTTTAAGCAGCTGCAACTAAATAATCTTCAATACCCTACTAGGGCGTAGAATTTCTCAATTGCTATTCCAAACCGACTAATATAACAGTAGCTTAACATTAGATAACTTACTGAAATACTCACAAACCTAAGAAATGCTGGAGTTAGTGAACCGAATAAATTCTTATTAAACCGAACCGTTCATTATAGGTGCTAATTAGCTTCATTGTGTGGAAGAATGGCTGACTGGGCTGTATTCTCTGAGACATAATAAGATTGGGGTGAAGATTTCAGGAATTTCTTATGCCGGAAATATAGATTAGATTATAAACCATATGAATTTTCCGTGAAATGCCGGCTTAGAATATCACAACCTCTTTCTACCCACGGGTGTCGAAAGAGGCAACTACGGGTATGGGGGTTTTAAAACGGTTTTTGGGAGATGCGGTTGGAGACTCATCAGTGATGCCATCACCAACGATACTTTATTTTTAGCATCTTGTTCCCTATCAACTTCCGAAAACGGCTGAGGAGTGTGTAGCTCTTATGCTCTGGCTACCCCTTTTTGGGATTTACGGCCGTGAGTATGTAAGTATGAATTGCCTTTTTAGTTAAACTGGGTTTGATTCCCGGCTCAATTCAATTTATATCATTATTCTTCATTTAGAAGATTAAAGCAGTTGGTTTACTACCAGAAGGTATCCGGTTCACACCGTAAATCTTCGAGTTATACTTCGGGACATCACCTATATTTTTTTATCATCGGTTTTTTCTATCACTTAATATTCGTAGTTCCTAGGTTTTACTTGCCCAGAGCACTTACGTGCTAGGAGGCTAGTTTATCACCCAAGTTGGCCTTTATTTTACAATCTTTTCCCCAGTCAACTTCTAAAAGGGACCAATAGCCTCCTCCTATAATCTCTACCCCTTTTAGATATGTATAACCGTAAAGATATGTATTTATGTCATATTTATTTCGGCATCAAATATCAATAAACATGATACAAAATATATAGAACAATTGGCACACTATACAACATTTGAATGTACACTGAACAAATAAAATACACATTTCGCATAACTCCAATATATTGTTTTGACAAGTCAAATCAAAACTAAATCATATTTACAAAGGACCAATCACATCGACCCAAACGTTCCTCACATCCGTTATTTTCCTCCAAAAACAGTTTAAATCAAACCGCCATCTTCCTTACACATTGTAAATGGAAACAAAATATTTTGGGAACATGTGTGAATAATGTAACCTTTCCCTTCGCCTTTGTTCGTAAATAAACGTCTTCGTTGGAAGCAACATAAAGGAGAAATGATGTTACATCAATGATTGTTTTAGAAATTTCGGTTTGCACGTTTTTGTGGCGAAAGGAGGGTATTTTGAATAATAAATGGGCAAGTTGCGTGTTTTGATTTTCGTTTGTTTTCAGTCTTATAAATATACGCAACAAGTGACAATACTTAAAGCAACCGTGATAGCCCAGTGGGTAGAACACTCGGTTATCGTGCAAACGACTAGTGTTCGAATCCTGGGTCGGGCCTACACCAATTTGTCTTTTCTAAAGACATATGTTTGGTTAATTTATCATGGTTGTTAACGATGAGGGAAAACATCGTGAGGAAACCCACATGGCTGAGTTGTACTTAGTCATGTGACAGTGTATTCGTACAAAACGGCGATAGGCCTGCCCCCTATCACGTGAGTACACTGTCCATGCAAAACGTGGGTACCCTGAACACCAGGTGACAAAGTCACGTGATGTTCAGAAGTATTAGTACCTCTGCCAACCCCTTCGGGGATATTCGGCGTGAACGTTTATGTTATGTTATGTTATGACAATACTTAACTAATCAGTTAGCTGTGCAAAATATAAAGGATTCCTTATTTTATGTGGTCGCTGTGTATAGAAAGGCAAAACCTTGTTTTGCTGTGGGTGACGTATAAACGACTGACGTATCTGGGTCTTTTTAGTGATTGTGAAGGTGTTTGGCTATTCTTACCAGAGATCCTTTTTTGATCTTTGGTTTCTATTTCGGCAGACAAAAGGAGCTGAGCAAAAAATATTTTAGAGCGGGTTAAAGTCGTACAATTATCACATAATCTTTTTGCTAAGATTATGTTTCGTTTCATAATTATATCTTTTCTAAAACTGGCTCGCTCCATTCTGATCGCGCGGCTTTGGGTTTCGATATATGATTATACATGAAAACCTCGTAAATATGATTTATTTTTATTCTTTATTTATTAGTAATAACATATTTCTTTTCAAATACATTATGTAATGACCTATGATTGCAGCAATAATTTTATGCTAAACATTTCCGATCATAGGTTTAAAAAAAATTTAGTAAGTATACCAGTTGTATTATTTGTTACATTGTGATATCTGAGATTTAACAATAATATTAAATAGAGAAGACAGCTCAGAATCAGATGGTATAGACGCGTAGAAACTTAATTAGTGAAAAAGATGTAAAAAAAAACAATGTGTATGGTAATGTCAGTTGAGGACGACATATTTAGGTCTAACAGAGCATTTGATCAAAAAGCAACCTATCAAATTGTAAAGAATGAATGGCGAGTACAAAAAGTACAATATATAATAGCAGAGGTTTTGTACGAAGTGGCGATCGAAAGTCTCTACTTTCCCGAATGGAAACGAATGGGGTGAATTTATATACTTATAATATCTATCTAATTGCTGTGTAGTGTCGGCATAGAATAACACTACCCCATTTCTTCCGGTGGGTGTGCGTAAGAGGCGACTAACGGATTTGGAGATTTTAAGGGATTTTTGGGCGATGTGGTTGGAGACCCATCACCGAAAACCTTTATTTTACCATCTTTTCCCCACTAAAATTTCCAAACGTGGCTGAGGAATTTCCAATTCCTTAGCTCTGGCTACCCCTTCTAGGGATTTATAGCCGTGAGCATATGTATGTATGTATGTATGTATGTGTAATATCTATATCTTTATTATAATAATTGTATTTTCGTTGAAGGTACCTAATATTTTATTTATTATTCCCTTTCCAAACAAAACAAATACTAATAACCCAAACATTTCGTATTGGTTTTATTCCACGTAACTCAGAGTACTTGTTAGCAAGACAAACAATATTCTGTCAAGAGATCCGAGTTAAGAAAGCAGTAAGTTCGCGAAAGACAAATTAACAATTTAGTGTTTCTCGCCGCCGCGGTGGGGCGCCAGCACGCACTGGCTTTCTGGAACTTTGCGGTTGCTGTGGTTTCGTTGTTCACTTGATATACCAGCCTTCTACGTATGTTTGTTCTATTTTTGCCTTGTTTGTTGAGAATGATTTAAGTTACATAAATGATATTTATTGAAAAAAAGGTGAGTTTTGGTAGTCGTTTACGTGTAGCAAATAACTACAAAATGATAAAGTCAGTTATTTACGAGTAGATTTCGTTACTCTCAAATTAAACAATACAAGGAATTTACTACTGAAGCGAAAGCTACTCATTTTGAGAATTTATGCCCATATAAATAAATTTATGTAAATTAACATAATCTATACTCATTATACAGAGAAAACATTTGTAAGTGATACATTGATGAACTGGAACGACTACTGGAGACCACAAATCCATGTGCCACGAATGAAAGCACAGCTGCGCAACCTCCATGCTAAATCGCTTTATTATTCTTTTATTCAACTTGCAATTTTATGTTATTATTGTTGTTATAAAATCATGATGGCAAAGTTAAAATTATGCATACAGAAACTCCTTGTTATATCTATACTTACTTTTCATTCTCATTATATTAGTTTTACTTTTATCTTAAGTTTACACACATACAAAAACAAATTCGACAACTATACTTTTACACAACAGATCACACATAGTCAATACAAATATCTCTCTCGCTCTTTTATTAGGCAATATTACTACCATTTCATATCACACCTTTATCCATGGCTTATACAGTATCTAGGCTATGCTATACCCATCACTTAAATCTTTTAAATGGCTTTTGACGACAGATTTGTTTCAAACTAAATAGACAGTGTTTTTGAAATTAAATGCCATAGCCTAGATACAGCTGAACAATGTGAGAGTATTTTAAATGACAAATATAAACTAAAAATACTGACTTACAACATACGCAGCATCGAAAAGCACTTTGACGAATTTCTTATTTTGTTGAGACGACTTAATATCGACTTCGATGTCATTGTCCTGACCGAATGTTGGCTAAACTATCGTACGATTGTAGGGCAGTTGTCGGGATATACTTCGCATAAAAGCACCACTTACATAAATAAGGCCGGCGGAGTAGTGGTATATGCTAAATCACACTTAAACATAACAACGCGTGAACCCACATGGACTGAAGCTAATTGTATTATCCTAGAAATAAACAATAAAATCACTGTTTTTGCAGTCTATCGCTCCCCGTCCTTTCGAGATCCAAAAACCTTTTTAGACGGCCTGAATGATCAAATTGGCTCCTCTTCCTGTAAATCACACATGATTCTAGCGGGAGACATTAATATCGACTTGTTATCAGACTCAAACACAGGCCTATCAGAGTATCTATGTGCAACCGCAGAGTTTGGTTTTATACCAGCCGTTACAAAGCCAACACGTATCTGTGCTTGCCTTGATCATATATTTATAACCCCTAACTGGAATGCAGTGGCTATTGTATGTGAAAGTAGCATCACTGACCATAGACTAGCAATGGTAGGGTTAGAAGACTCAACCTCGAAGGCGAAACCAAAAAGAAATTTCATTAGAACTGACTTTGCTGGTGTGGAATTCGATCTAGGGAAATTAGACTGGACTGATCTGATAAACACACAATCAACTAACGAGGCAGCAGTCATGTTTACTGAAACCATTTCATCAGTAATGGCAGCTCACTCAAGGGAGGTAACGGTGAGTCGTAAAAATCTCAATCTTAAACCGTGGATGACTCCCGGTATAATAAGGTGCATGAGGAATAGAGATGCCCTTCATGCTAAAGTGCGAAAGCAACCACGCAATGAAATCCTAAAGGTAACTTACACTCGATACCGGAACTTCTATTACAATCTCGTACGGTCGTTGAAACATGAATACGAAAAAACTGAACTGGAGAAACATCGTAGAAATCCAAAAAAACTATGGTCCACCATTAAAAATATTTGCCATTCACATAAAACCAAGGCTACAGCTTCAAACCTAATAACAAATGATAGAGACAACCCCAAAACTTGTATCAACCAGTGTAACGAATATTTTTCAAGGGTTGGCATCACACTGGCTGCCAAAATATTGGACAGGTTGGGGGAAACTGAAGACTCATTGGCGTCAAAAGTTACTGTTGCCCGAAAGTCTTTACACTCCATTTTTCTGCAACCGACTGACACAGTTGAAGTAATAGAACTAATACAGCAACTATCCTCAAATAAAGCACCTGGACTCGATAAAATTTCCAATAGCCTGCTAAAAGTCGTTAAACATCATATAGCTCTACCTCTGACACACATATTTAACCTCAGCCTAGCAAATGGAGAGTTTCCTGACCTGTGGAAGATGGGAGTAGTATCGCCAATTCATAAGGGTGGGTCCAAGGCTATTCCATCAAACTATCGCCCTATAACGCTGCTCTCAGCCATATCAAAACTCCTTGAAAAAATTGTCAACAGCAGGTTAGTAAGCTTTCTAGAAACAAATAAACTTCTATCCTGTAGGCAGTTCGGGTTTCGGCGTGGAAAATGCACTGAGGACGCAGTGGGCGAGCTAACTAACCTTATATCCTCACATCTGGACCAGGGTAGGGCATGCGTCGGTATTTTCATGGACCAAACGAAAGCTTTCGACACAGTGGCTAAGCCCTTGCTAATGAAAAGACTCGAAGCAATCGGAGTGCGGGGCGTTGCTCTGGCCTGGTTTAACAGTTATCTCACAAACAGATCTCAATGCGTGAAAATTGACCAAATTATTAGTGACCCACACCCGACAAACTACGGAGTTCCACAGGGAAGCATTCTCGGTCCCACCCTCTTTCTGATTTACTTAAACGATATGTTGACCCTTTCCCTCAGAAATGCAGAGTTATTCTGCTATGCAGACGACACGGCTATTGTTTTTAGTGGTTCCACATGGAAGGAGGTATTTGGCTGCGTGGAGGAAGGCATGGCTTCCGTCGCTAAATGGCTTTCAGCAAATTTACTAACACTTAATCCTGAAAAGACACACATGTTATGCTTCCACAAAACTCGTGCATCCAAGCCTCCCTCTAAAGAAGTAAAATAGATTCCTGTAGCACACCACTTTCCAAATCACCATACAAACCAGACTGCCAGTGCCCCATTCTTACAAGAGCGGTCTCGACTAAATATCTCGGCATTACCCTCGACCATAACCTGTCCTTCAAAGAACACATTCACACACTGTCTGGTAGAGTTCGCAAAGTAATAAACATCATGAAACTACTCAGAAATAGCGCTGACTCCAAACTTCTCGTCCAAATTTACATAGCTATATGCCAATCGCTACTGTGTTACTGCTTACCAGTTTGGGGGGGTGCAGCAAAGACTACTCTGATAGAATCTGAAAGAGCTCAAAGATCTGTCATAAAGACTATGATGAAGAAGCACTACAGATACAGTACGGCTAGTCTTTACACCGAATGTGGTTTGATGAGTGTTCGGAAGCTATTTATTTATCTATCTATCATGCGAGCACATCAAAAATTCTCCCAACATTTCCGCAGTAATGTATCCCAATCAAGAAGAAGTCCCAGTGTTCCTATGAAGTACTGTAAAACCACCTTCGGTAAAAGATTCCTACCCTATCTACAACCACGACTGTACAACTCATTCTTGAAGATCTGCGACATAAGTCACTGTACTTTAAGAGAAGTCAAAGTAAAAGTGAACAGCTGGCTGTCAAGCTTGTCATACGATGCAGTAGAGCAATTAGTAAGAGTGACTGAATAACACAATAAGCACGAAATACACACACACACACACACACACACACACACACAAACACCTCAACACACACCCACACATACGCACACACAAAATACACAATAACTTAATAACTTTCTTTTTTTCACATTTTATTAATAACTGTTTGAATTTTTAACTTTATATTTTGGTCTATGCATGTAACCAAATTATCAAATAAATAGGTCACTTTTATGTTTGAATGTAATTTAGTTTTGAAGACCACATAGCGTATCATAACTCGGTACCCACGATACAGGCTTGCCTAGTGTGGGGCCACAGGTACTCATATCATGTAAAACAAAATGTGTTTATGTAATATCTTCACTGTACTGAAAACTGTGTTTGGAAAATAAAGATTATATTATATTATATTATATTATATTAAGTGTGTTTGCGCTCCAATATGCTCCGAAACCACCATAATGAAACTTTGAAACTAAGATCGGCTACAACCGGGGTAAGGTTAAGATTAAAATATTGTATCCAATGATTAAAAAATCTTTAGCTATTTGAAAAATAATATGACCTGTGCAAAGCTGGGGTGGTCCACTAGTGAGATAAATAAAAACATATTTACAATTTTCAAAACTAACTAAAATAAAAAACCAAACCAAATTACAAAACCGCACCGTCAATTCCACCACATGCGTACCTAACCGAATTGATCGCCCCAACACAACAGAGACAAGTCAAACGGGTGACAACAAAGATAGGCTGTTTTGTTTGCGCCCAAGTTTGTTTGTTAGTTCGGTTCATTTTGACGCGATCGCGGGAAGCAGGTACGGCTGAGTTGGGGTATTTGGGAGTAGTGATTTGTTTGCTTGACACCGTTTGTGGATGTTTGTACAATGATTACGAATAGACTAGCTTGAAGTCAATTTTAGTACTGTATATAGCTGTAAAATCTTGGTAAAAGAGTAGGTGTGATTTGTGTGAATAATTTTGTTAAAATCCATCCGTAGCTGTGTAGTGTCGGCTTAGGATAGCACTACTCCATTTCTTCCGGTCGGTGGTGGTAAAAGGCGAATAATGGTATTGAGGCTTTTGAAGGGATATTTGGGCGATGCGGTTGGAGACTTATCACCAACAAACTTTACTTTATCATCTTTTCCCTACTTAACTTTTCAAAAGTGGCTGCGGAATTTCTAATTCCTTAGCTCTGGCTACCCCTTCTCGGGATTTATAGCCGTGAGTATATGTATGTATGTATGTCTGTAATTTTATTAAATTTTAATTGCACAATTACAATACTATATAGTTCACAAAGTATGTTGAGTGCAATATTTAACCGTGTTTACATAATTGCTTATACTGGTGGCCTCTACACTAGGCCCAGCCTGTATTTTGGGGGCCAGATTAATAATGAACTATTGTTTTTGTGCGGAGATGTTAGTAAGATATAATATAATTTATATAAATTATTTTTTTAAGCTTAAACCATAGCTACTAAATGGTGGCTAAAAGATATTAACATTAATGATTTCGAGTAGCAAGTAAAAAAGCAAACAAGTAAAAAGTATTGTCACTACTTTCCATTAAGATACGGACTATGAAGTGATACTTGAGGCTTTTAGAACATGCCTTTTTATTCTTAATACTATTGACGCCTTTTTAAAACATTATTTATGTATTATTAATTGCCGCGTAGTGCCGGCTTAGAATGTCGCTACCCCTTTCTACCCACGGGTTTTGTAAGAGGCGACTAAGGGTATTGGGGCTTTTTATTGGATTTTTGGGGGATGCGGTTGGAGACCCATCACTAAAAACCTTTATTTTTACCATCTTTTCCCCACTCAACTTCCAAAAGTGGCTGAGGAATTTATAATTTCTTAGCTCTGGCTAGAACCCCTTCTAGGGAAATATAGCCGTGAGTATATGTATGTATTTATGTACGTAGTCAATTAAATACTGAGTCGAGGTCTGTGTGTATTTAAAAAATAATAAATCAAATCATACAATCCTTTGTAAGTGCCAATAAAACTAGCTTTTCTAAGTGAAACGAGTTCGTATTGAAATATTCTCCGAGTAAATAAGTTGTTAGCAATAGTCCTCTTTTATGTGTCAACGTTGTAGCGAATAGTGAACAGCAATAAATCACAGTTTCACTTATAAATCACTAGGCTTTACGTAAAAAGGATTGAACAGAAAAAAATCGTTGATCTTTCGTATTAAAAGAAGTTAGGGAAATTACTTTAGTTGTAGAAAAACGACAGTTCCGTGTAAAAGTCATTTTTGTAGGGTCCTAAAATAGGAATGGACAAACTGGGTTAACGGAGTTAAAAACAGACGTATTTTAAGTCTAATCAAGTTATGTTTCTAGTTCCTCTATATTTTTTTCATCAATCAAATATTCACAATTTTAGGAAATAATAAAGAGTTAAGCAACTAATAAGTTGGTCTGAGATAAAATATATTATGAAAACGGTTACATATCCTCTCAAAAATACAATAACAATATGAATCAAATTATTATCAAACCAAATTGATACACGGCTCGACTTCAGTTGGAGATATTCTATCTAAATTATTAAACAGACATTATTAGTTAGACTCACAATATTTACTACTCTGAAAACAAATATATACTATAGTATATGAACACCTAAAATGGCTTGACACTAAGCTAATTATCCTAACATAACACATTTATGTTTACAAAGATATTTATCTTAGTCACCTTGTAAATCATACATACATACATATACTCACGGCTATAAATCCCTAGAAGGGGTAGCCAGAGCTAAGGAATTAGAAATTTCTTAGCCATTTTTGGAAAATGCGTGGGGAACAGATGATAAAATAAAGGTTCTTGGTGATGAGTCTCCAACCGCATCGCCCAAAAATTCCTTAAAAAGCCCCAATGCCGTTAGTTGCCTCTTACGTACACCCACCGGAAGAAATGAGGTAGTGCTATTCTAAGCCGACACTACACAGCATCAATTGTAAATCAATCATTTGCAAACGTGGGTAGTATGCGGAATACTACAATTCTATAACAACACTACACATCTAAACTTATTTAAGTACAAATAAACTCATTGTAATAGTCCTAACCGACTTAGATTACGACTTCTTTTATGTGTTTCTGTAACTTTGTAACAACTGGTATAAGCATCTATGGACTTACACAAACTATTGTCTGCTTGTGCCGACCCCTCATTACGAATTCAAGGCGCGTCTGCTCCAGCGAAATTGGGACAATTCTTCACGTGGCCCAATGTTTACTTTGAAACATTTCCTTTTATGTTTACAAATTTATTTAGATGGTAATCATGTGGTTATCTTATAAGGCTGTATATTTTTTTGAGGATCTGCAGTTGAGCCCGTTTATGGAAATAGATTTTCTTTTATTCAGTATAAAGACGGGGATTTCCTACCTCTTTGTGCCCTTATTTTGGGGGTGCATTGTCAAAGCAATATCTGGATGACAGTATTCGTCACGTGATATTCAACAACTATTGTAAGAGGTGGCAGCCTTCGTAAATTCACGGCGTAAACGTTGAGTTATGGTGAGATTTTTTCTAGATCCAAAAATTTAATTTAAGTGAAGTTGCGATTTAAAATATCCTATTTTATGATTTTTTATTGATGTTTTGTGATGTCTCTTTCCAAATTCAAGCAAAACGGCCTCAAAGTAATATAAAGGGGTTTTTAATATCCCAGTCACTTGGATTAACATTTAGTTTAGTAAATAAAAGTCACAACTAATGATAATAAGAAACTTCAGAGAAGACACAGAAGTGAAGGCAGATTGAAAACTGCAATTCATGGGTTCCCATGGCTCATTATACCACGTAGTGTTCTGTTTAACAAACTTCTAAGGTTTAGCGCAATTGCTTGAATGAGTTTTAAAAGAAAATGTAGGATATGTCGTCACAGTTTAAGCGTTGTATACAAACATAACATAACATTCATAACATAAACGTTCACGCCGTTTATCCCCGAAGGGGTTGGCAGAGGTACCGATACTTCTGAACTCACATGGCAGCGCCATCTAGTGTCCAGAGAAGGTACCCACGTTTTGCTTAGACAGTGTACTCACGTGATAGGGGGCAGGCCTATCGCCGTTTTGTACGAATACACTGTCACATGACTAAGTACAACTCAGTAATGTGGGTTTCCTCACGATGTTTTCCCTCACCGTTAACAACCATGATAAGTTGTATACAACTTGTTTAAAATTTATTTGGTTTACAGCCCGATCGCAAAAAACAGAGTAACTGATATTTATTGCGGTTTTTCTTTATTCTTTAGTTACATGTGTATCTATAAACTATACTGAATACGACTTTTCCTCGAGTCCATAACAAAGATACAAGATTACAGTATTACTGTAAGAAGATTTAACCTAAAACGGCTCTAAATCAATGAATTCAAATCCGATAAATCTTTGAGAACAAGGATAGACTAATTTGTAACCTTTGAGAAACAAATTTAGACTAAGGCTTTTAAGGAGACAGGTGTTTTGTTCTTGTCCGTATTATTTATTGTTGCCAGCCTTGTTCTGGGACAAAAAATTGCTCTGAAAACAACTTAGTTTCGACTGTGAGATCAATTCATCAATGTCGCCGAACGACGCTCAGTGCTGCTGTTATGGTGACGGGCGGGAGAGGTAGCGTTATTATTGACCTATCTGTTAACACATACATACATATAATCACGGCTATAAATCCCTTGAAGGGGTAACCAGAGCTAGGGAAAAAAAATCCTCAGCCACTTTTGGAAGTTGCGTGGGGAAAAGATGGTAAAATAAAGGTTGTTGGTGATGGGTCTGATAAATAAAACTAAGATATGTATCGTATTTTGTGTATATGTAGTTGTACGTATTGAGTACGCGTGAAATGCAATTGGAAGCTACGTATGAATGTTCATATTTTTTTCTCTCTTTTTTATATCATAACTTCACAGTAAGACAATATATTTTATATTTTTACCTGTGTTGTATCAGCTTAGAATACACTACCTGATTTCTTCCCGTAAATGTTCGTAAGAAGCGACAAAGGTATAAGAACTTTTCAAGTGGTTTTGGTGAATACAGTTGGAAATCCGTCAATAACATCATTTAGCTTACAATCTTTTCCCCACTCGACTTCCAAAAGTGGCTGAAGTATTATTCTCAAACTCTGACATCCCCTTTTATGGATTTATAGCCGTGAGTATATCTATGTATTATAATTTCAATTTAAATTCTCCATTTAAAAACTCGCCACTACCTCCGCTCCCGCGCACTTTACCCAAACACGTCGCGTCTCGAAGCAATGTCTCAGCATCGCGCGATCTCCATCTATTAGGCTGCGTCCCCAGTAGGCAAACTGTTAGCCGCCGACTAAGTTAGCGGCGTATCGGTTTAGTACGCCCTTCCATATATTTCAAATGGAGTGTTCACAGTTTGCTAGTTTTGCACTCACTGTACGCAGTTTGCAGCGTTACGCGCGCCGACTACCTTAGTGAGCGGCCGACTCCCACCAAAACCGGTTCCAGTCGGCGGCGGCGATTGGTTGTTCGCCGGGCGTAGTGACTCCGTTTGCTGCAAACTGATTACAACAAAAGTAAAGTGATAATTCAGTCGGTCGGCTAAACTCTTACAGTTTGCTTGCGACGCACGAAAATTGATTTGAGTCTGCAGCTAACTCAAATTTCAGTTCGCTGCAAATTTGCGGCTCACTCTGTCGGCGGCTAACAGTTTGCCTACTGGGGACGCAGCCTTAGACTCACACTAATGGTTTACAGAAATATGCTTCATACTGTGACGTTGAGTCTTAAATGTTGCGGGTTTTTCTAAGAAATTTGATAAATGTAGTATTCTTTTAAGCAAACGAGTATTAATAATAAGAAAATTCAAGACTCAGTCCCATCACTGGGACCATATATATGAACAGTGATGAGTAGTCGGTAAGGCAAGTTACCATACTTTTGGCCATTAATTTATATTGACTTAATGCATACCAGAAGAAACTTTTCAAAACAAAAAATGCCTCTAATAGTAAAGTTCTTATCATGTCATTTTAAATGTAGGTAATCTCATGTAGTCCCGAGCCATGTAAGCAACCATTTTCTTTGCCTATATGCACATACGATACAGTGATATTAATATTAGTAACAATTTCGGTACGAAAAATTCCTGTTCCGCGGAGACTCATTACAGACGCTGCTGTCTCCTGCTGTTTTGTAAGAGTAGAAGTAATAAATTTAATATGACTTTAAATGCTGCCACCAGCGTGTTGCTCATGCACATCCTTATAGCCGGTAAACTCTGGGCTTTCATGAGTTCGGTTTGAGAACTACGGTCTAAATGTTGTTCACATTTTCTCCACAATTTTTTGTAATAGTGCCGTGTAGTGTCGGCTTAGAATAACACTACCGTATTTCTACCCGTGGGTGATCGTAAGAGGCGACTAAGGGTATAGGGGGCTTTTTAAGTGATTTTTGGGCGATGTGGTTGGAGACCCTTCACCAAAAACATTTATTATAACCATCTTTTCCCAATCAACTTCCAAAAGTGGCTGAGGAATTTTTAATTCCAAAGCTCTGGCTACACCGTTAAGGGATTAATAGCCATGAGTATATGTATGTAATTTTTAGGAACTCTTATGCAAAAACAATCTATTGCGTCACCACAAGCATATGCTACGAAAAACTACACCTAAGAAACAAAATCACAATAACATGTATCAAACATCAAGGTTATTTAAGAAGAAAAATTCAGTTATGCTAATATGAGGGGTTTAATATAAATGCAGATAGGGAGAGGCGCTGCGGGTAGAACAAACAATTGGCCGCTTCGTTCCTCCTGAATAATTCATAAAAGCACGTGAGTTATGCGTGGGGTCAATTCGGACAAGGGACACGTTCAGTCGGCTTAGAAATAATTAACGTACCTTTAATTGCTATGATACACGTCGCCGGGACAATTTCCTTTTATAATTTTATTAAAAAAACGGTGTGCCTTTACAAGGGTAAATTCATTTAGGCTTAATTTTAGAAGCTTTGTTGGGATTATGTAACAAATGAGGGCTTGTTACCTTTTGACGAAACTTGGGTAGCATGAGAGGGTTTGTCGTTGGCTAAATTGTGTTAGCAACTTTTCAATGGCTCGAAGGATTAACGGTTATTTTTTATGATACGGTTTCTTGCAGAAAAAGCTGAATTCATTACTTACTTATTGCCGTTACAAAATACATACTTGCATACGTATATCACGGTTAGAAATCCCTAGAAGGGGTGCTTCGGAATAAGGAATTCCTCAGCCATTTTTTGAGGTTGTGTGGGGATAGGATTCTAAAACAATGATTTTTGGTAATACAAATACTAAAAGGCCCCAATACACCACACCAGTGCCACTCACATACACCTACGGGAAGAGAGGGGTAGTGCTAATATGAGCCGACACTACACAGCAACTCATGAAAAAAATATAATGCAATGGCACTTTTATTTCAGAAATTACATTAAACTTTTTATTGAACCATCTTAGGCATCCATATAGTTAATAAGCTTTTCTTAAAAAGCGAAACTTGAAAGAAAAGTAAGAAACTGTATTAAATAAAAGTTTAAATTAAAATGCGTTTAAGTTTTCTCATTAGGTTACAATATTAAATTCAAATGTAAGTTGACTACAGTTTATTAGTTACTTTTATAACTGAATAAAGGTATTAAGCTGGACTTAAGTTTTTTAATGTAGGTACTTAAGATAATAATAATTAAACTATATTATGAAGTCCTTGCTACCTACTTCATTGTTGAACTTTTATTAAGAAAATGCAAAGTCTACATTCGGTGGTACATACATACATACATAGACTTATGTCTATAAATCCCTAGAAAGGGTAGCTAGAGCTAAGGAATTAGAAATTGCTCAGCCACTTTTGGAAAGTTGAGTGGGGAAAAGATGGTAAAATTAAGGTTTTTGGTGATGAGTCTCCAACCGCATCGCCCAAAAATCCCTTATAGCCCCAATACCGTTAGTCGCCTCTTACGTACACCCACTGGAAGAAATGGGGTAGTGCTATTCTAAGCCGACACTACACAGCTACACAGCATTTTAAAATAATATTTAACTAAGAAGGGTAAGGAAGAATTTTTGCCGTGTATTGCCGGCATAGAATGTCATTACCCCTCTATACCCACACGGGTTTCGTGTGGTGGTGGAAATTTATTAATATTAGTATTGCAATTATAAATGTTTTGAATATCAATTATATCGATGATTTATTATAATTACATTTTACTGACCAAAAAATTCGTTTTTTTTACATACATACATACATATACTCACGCCATTAATTCCCATTGGGGTAGGCAGAGACTATCGATCGCCACTTCGTACGATCCTGACAAACCTCTCTAGCTTCGTTTACATCCATCAATCTTTTCATACATGCTCTTTTGTTCTTCATACTTCGGACGCCAGCCTTTTTGAGCACACTCTCAATTTGGTCCAAGTGTGTTCTCCGTGGTCGTCCTCTACTAACATTACCATCCACACTAGCTCTATAGATCCCTTTTACCAATTTTCTATCATCCATCCTCTCTATGTGCCCAAACCATCTCAACATTCCTTTTTCTATCTTTCTTACAATATCATCTTTCACACCACACTTTTCACGAATAACACTATTTCTCACTCGGTCACACAATCTAACATTACATTTTTTTCTGAGGGACCTCATCTCTACTGCATTCACTCTGATCTCATGCTTCTTCTGCCACACCCTACATTCGCTTCCATACATAAGCGTAGGAACAAGAACAGCATCATGCACAGCCATTCGGGCCTCTTCAGACACCGATTGACAGGTCATTAGGCTATTCATTGCTCCATTTACCGCATTACCCTTTTTCACTCTTCTTTCAATGTCTTCATCACATTTTCCATCCCTTGTAAACAAACTTCCCAGATATACAAACTCCTTCACCTGTTCCACATCCTTACCATCAATCGCAATCACGCATTCTGTCACATCTTCCTGTCTCTCAAAAACCATCGTTTTGGTCTTATCCACATTCACCCTCATTCCCTTTCTTACAAAAGACTCACATGCAATATTCATCATCTCTTGCAACTCTTTTTTTTATTTCACATTTTCATAGTTAGTGTTTAAATTACCGTTACCTATCTTCTTTTACTCTGCTCACAGCTTTTTTTATAATAGGAGAGTGATTTAAGAATAGAGAAGACCAATTAATAACTACGAATTTTATTAGTTCACAGTATGTGCAGTATAAAGTTGCCGTCATATAATTCAGGCCGTGCCCTGTTTCATCCCTTACAAACCGCAAAAGATCGGGGTTTTAAGATTGATTGAATTTGGTCGGTCATTTGCCCATATACCGCAATAACAATATTATTATCTCAACAAAAATTGTAAAATTAATATTTATTCCAAAGTTCTGACTACCATTCCAATTCTATAATTTCAACTTCCAAAAGTGGCTGAGAAATATCTGATTCCTTAGCTCTGGCTACCCCTATTAGGGATTTATAGCCGTGAGTATATGTATGTATGTATGTATGTAGTCGCAAATATGGACAGTTAAATCGGGTCGTTTTTGATACAAGGTCGATTAGTTTAATTCACTTCTGTTCAATTAGGTTTAATACAATGTTTATCCAGATTTATTTTAAAGTTTGAACATTTGTCTAAATTAAACAACAAAATTTAAACAATACACATAATCTTTAATCAGCAACAACGCGCCGTCACATACAGCAGTATTCGTACGTTCCACCGTGCAGTGCAGTGTAGCTGTAGCTATAAATAAAACATCTAAACTCAATCTAAATGTCTGAAAGTGCTGTAAAGTACTGTAAAGTCTGCGCGAAGGTGGATTCGACGCTGGGTTACTATGGAATCTCGAATCTTTAGCTAAAAAAGTTGTTAAGATTGAGCGCAGGTGTTAATGGATGCTGAATAAAAAGACTTGATAGAAATAAAAAATCAATTTAAGGTTAAATACAAATAAAATTGCGTGTTATTGTAAACAAGTAAGCAGTTTTTGTAACTGATATACGGCTACTCAAAAGACCCATAACATAACATCAATACAGAAACATGCAGTCATACTATTAAATGTTATGCATACTCTGGTAAACTTTAAAAAAAGTTCTGGGGAGTTTTTGATTCCGAAACCCTTATTACACCGTGGGATTATAGCCTATAAGTTGTTATTCATATTAATATAAGTTGATATGCATATGTTAGTACTAAAATGAAATGACTTTTTGCCCCATAGTACCGCAGTCAGGACTGCAATCTGCGGTGCGAAGTGAAGTTTGGAGTTAGCAAGACGCCGCACCTGCGCTACACCGCCGCCGCCGCCGCCGCTCGTAATTGATATACTACACCTCCTCTACACGCGAGCTGAATTTACTATGGATTGCACGCGGGTTTGCTCAGCCACGCGGAAATATCAACTCACTTGTACATTAGCGTGTTTTGATTAGGAGTAAGCAGAGCGTTATAGTTTACTGGAAATAGAAACTGGTTTCTATAATGCTGTTAGTAAGTGAATATAAATTTATATTTGTGTAAGGACGCAAGCGATGCCTGTTTTTAGATTTGATTAAACTGTTGTAAATAATATAGCTCAAGGAATGGCAAAACAAGAGCTCAAGGGGGGAATACATTGTTTAAATATCTTGTAATGTACGAAAATATCGACAAATTTAGAAGAAGTTCCACTTTTGCCAGGCGTACAATGTGGTGATTTTTAGTCTTTGTCTGCCCCAAAGGGGACAAATATATTGTTTTTGAATGGAATGAAAGTTTTTATTTACATGAAACATGGTTTATCACAGATATTACAATATTGATTCTGTATCCAAATGTTTCGCCGAGTTTCTTGACATACAAAATAAAAAACATGAATAATGTGAGTCATGAATGTTAATAATAAACTGGTTTGTATAAGTGCAAAATCGACAACTGTTTAAATATTATTTTGATTTAATTTTATTTTTAACCGACTTCAAAAAAAGAAGTGTTCTCAATTCGACCGTATTTTTTTTTTATGTTTGTTCGCCGATTACTTCGCCATTTATGAACCGATTTTGATTATTACCGAGAAAGTACCATGAGACCAGGATCTGATGATGGCATCCCAGAAACTGTCGAAACTCACAATCATGTGACAGTGTATTTGTTCAAAACGCCGATATGCCTGTCCTGTATAACGAGAGAACACTGCCTAAGCAAATCGTGGGTACTCTGAACAACAGGTGACAATGGCACGTGATATTCAGAAGTATTACTACCTCTGCTAACCCCTTCAGGGATATTCGGCGTGAACGTTTGAATCTTTCTTGAGATGTAGAATTGTAGGCCATCGCCTTTCGAAGGATTTTAAGAACAATGTAAGGTTACATATGGTTGAGCCTATTTAATATCGTACTATAATAGAAATACCGGAAATACGAAGAATAATACAGTAACCGTCGCTTCCTCATCCGAGAGGCATCTTTGCCAGTTCTACCCATCTCTAAAACTCGTAAAATAAAATAATTTTTAACAAAAAGAAAACCGACTTCATAGTTGGAAAAACAACCGAAAATAAACAATCTAGGACTAAAAAGTACGAAATAAGTTTTTTAATTGAATATGAGTACTGTGATTGATACCTTAGCAATTTCTTTATTCCACACGCGTCAGTTCAACCTACCTAAATATTACAATTCTCTTAAATTAATTTTTGAGTCGGTGCCAGTCAAACAAAAGTAAATTCACCCTACTATCTATCTCTGATTATTACAATCTAAACAATATGTATCTATCGCCTAACGTTTTAAATGGTAATACGTACAAAAATCAATTTACCCTATAACTACAAGGTATCCTACATTTTACATGTATATGAAGTGCGAAATACACACTTCTTATTATCAATTATCATCGAGGCTGGCACCGGCTCACAAAAATAATTTAAGAGAATTTTAAGGTTACTTAAGTTAGTTTTACAAGTCAATGTTGCATTTAACAAATAAAATAAATGAATATTACACATTTAATGTTTAGTTCATTAACAACTTGACCGGGTTATAAATTGTTAACTGTTTCATAATAATTCATTAAATGTTTAATAAGGAAAAATATTTTAATTCCACACCAGGTATTCATTTTAGTATAGTTAAAGCATTACTTTTTCTTTTCCCATGAAAATATATCATCTATAGTCTTTCATTGAACCATCTTGATGCTGTGAACTTTAAAATCAGCTCATTTTTTATTTATTTCTATGGCTATTCATTTTAGGTTATATTCTTGTATAAGCATGATTCAATATAAATATCTGAACAAAGGCAACATTTCATTGGCTCAAATTCTTATCAGTTTAACCAGTATGGGCTATTTGACAAGTTTTTAAAATCCATTTTATATGATGTAGTAGAGTTTAAGGAACCCAGTAAAAGTTATATTTTTTAAATCTGGTGCACATTTGCTGAAAAATTTCAAATAGCGCGTCAAAACACTATTTTGACAATATGGCGCTGCAAACGGGTCAGTGACGTCACTTGCCTGTATTTGGTCTGTGGCAACAGACGAGCCACGAGGTTTCTTTACAGGCATGTGACGTCATCATAAACTCGACCATTCAAGAATGTTTTGTGTCACGTGACAAACGTTTAAAAATTCGCATTTTTATTTATGGATTTTTAAAGAAATCTTTTATCATTTTCAACTTACGTTAATAAATAACCATTTTTAAACTCTTAATTTATATTGATGACAGCAATTTACACTTTATTTCTCGCATTGTCAAATAGCCTATTATAGCTAAAAATATATTCACTCAGAATTTAAACCCAAAAAGAGTAAACTTAGTAAAATTTTCAAAATACAAACAATACAAATGAAGCGAAGCCTGAAATAAATGTCAACAGTGAGCCGTCTGAACAAGCTGCTCCTCAAAATTAAGATAGTAATTCAAATAGTTTAGCTCAACGTATTTAATTAAATCCATTCCGCTACAACGTGAATCCCGGCGATGGCGCCTCCACGATTATTAAATCCTTTAGTTGTTCGCTGTCTTGTTGACCTTCTAGAATAATCTAATGAGTACAGAAAAATGTTTGTAATGTTCTTTATACTGTTTAGTGTCTAGTGTTAACAAGAGTGATAGCTTAGTGGGTAGAATACAGCTTATCGTGCAGACGATTAGGGTTCAAATATCGTGTCGGGCCTACACCAATTTGTTTCTTCTAAAGTTCGAAATGATAGTCCAGTGGGTAGAACACCCGCCCGAAAACAGAAGGGCGTGAGTTCCAATCCTGGGTCGGGCCTACACCAATTTGCTTTTCTAAAGTCATATGTGTGGTTAATTTATCATAGTTGTTAACGGTGAGGGAAAACATCGTGAGGAAACCCACATGGCTGTGTTGTACTTAGTCATGTGACAGTGTATTCGTACAAAACGGCGATAGGTCTGCCCCCTATCACGTGAGTACACTATCTAAGCAAAACGTGGGTACCTTCTCTGGAAACTAGATGGCGCTGCCATGTGAGTTCAGAAGTATTGATACCTCAGCCAACACCTTCGGGGATAAACGGCGTAAACGTTTATGTTTATGTTTATGATTTGTGTGGTTCATTTATCATGGTTGTTAACGGACGGTGAGGGAAGATATAGTAAGGAAACCCACATAACTAAGTTTTACTTAGTCTTGTGACAGTGTATCCGTACCAAACGGCTGTAGGTCTGCCCCCTATCACATGAGTACACTGTCAAACCAAAGCATGGATACTTTGAACATCAATTGACAATGTCACTTGACGTTTAGAAGTATTAGTACATCTGCTAACCCCTTCGGGGATATACGGCGTGAACCTTTGACTTTTAATATAAATGGTTCGGCCCAGCTTCGCACGGGTAGCGTTGTTTTTTTAAATATCTGAGGTTTTTTCTTCAGTCACTGCTCAAGCATTGTGAAATTTAGCGCAATAATTTCAATTTATTAAATTTATAGCACGCCCTAAACAGTGTAGTTTGGTGATTTTGAATGCGCTTTTATGAACGGTTCAGTATTTCCGTTTAATAGCAAATTTTTCAATAAAACGCTATGAAGTATTTATAACAATCTAGAAATCATTACGTGATGTAGGATGCAACTACTGGCGCCATCTAGTTTGTTATATGTAAATTAGTAAATATTTGATTTTGGTCACGGGCGCGATGGCTTATTTTATGTATAATTTCGGTGTTTCTCTACCGATTTCTATGATTCTTTTTTTATTGAATAGGTAATAATGTAACCTTTTTTTGAATTAGGGATAAGTGAGAGGTTTACAAACGTAAGAGTAAACAAATATAATCAGAATGTTCCGAACTGCTAAGCTATCAGGAATTACACGTGTTATTGTGAGTCAACCATAAAAGATAGACATAAACTGTTGAAGATTTTTTTTAGATAAATTTATGAAGAATATTTCCGTCTTACATTATTTCTATGTAAGTTTAACCATTAAGGCTGCACATGCGACGGAATCTTAAAAAATGGTGTAACTTCTCCCGTTTTCCCAAAATTTCCCAAAATTCCCCTTTACTACTCTGCTGGAAAGTATACAAAAACCTGCGCAGGAGTATGAAGAATAATTGTACCAAGTTTCGTTAAAATCCGTTGAGTAGTTTTTGTTTCCATAAGGAACATACAAACCGACAGACAGACAGACAGATAGACAAAAATTTTACTGATTGCATTTTCGGCATCAGTATCGATCCCTAATCACCCCCTGATAGTTATTTTGAAAATATATTTCATGTACAGAATTGACCTCTCTACAGATTTATTATGAGTATAGAAAATAAGTTACACTACTAAAGATCACCGTGTAGTGTCAGCTTTGAATAACACTACCCCATTTCTAACCGTGGGTGATCGTAAGAGGCGATTTTTGGGCGTTATGGTTGGAGACCCGTCACCAAAAACATTTATTATTACCGTCTTTTCCCCCATCAACTTCCAAAAGTGACTGAGGAATTTCTCATTCCAAAGCTCTGGCTACCCCGTTAAGGGATTTATAGCCGTGAGTATATGTATGTATGTATGTACTAAAGGTCATATTGTAAGTGTTGAAAGGGGCGATTGTCAAAGTGATTGGTAAAACACAAAGCCAACAAACAAAAATTTTTTTTTTTTAATTATATGACTCATTATTATTTTAAATGTTTTTGTTCATGAAAACCTCATGTGGGGATTATTACTAATAAATCTATACTAATCTATACTTACTTACTTACTTACTTATACTCACGCCCATTGTTCCCATTGGGGTAGGCAGAGACTATCGATCGCCACTTTGTACGATCCTGACAAACCTCTCTAGCTTCGTTTACAATCATCAATCTTTTCATACATGCTCTTTTATTCTTCATACTTCGGACGCCAGCCTTTTTGAGCACACTCTCAATTTGGTCCAAGTGTGTTCTCCGTGGTCGTCCTCTACTCACATTACCTTCCACGTTGGCTCTATAGATCTCTTTCACCAATTTATTGTCATTCATCCTCTCTATGTGCCCAAACCACCTTAACATTCCTTTCTCTATCTTGCACACTACGTCATCTTTCACACCTAAACGTTCACGAATTACACTATTTCTCACTCTGTCGCACAACCTTACATTACATATACTTCTGAGGGATCTCATTTCCACTGCATTCACTCTACTTTCATGCCTCTTTTGCCATGCCCAACATTCACTACCATACATCAGCGTAGGAACCAGTACAGCATTGTGAACTGCCATTCGCGCCTTTTCAGACAGGAACTGGCTCGACATTAGACTGTTTATGGCTCCATTTACCGCATTTCCCTTTTTTACTCTCCTTTCAATATCTTCCTCGCATTTTCCGTCCCTTGTAAACAAACTTCCCAGATATACAAACTCTTTCACTTGTTCCACTTTCTTGCCACCTATTGTAATCTCACATTCTGTCATACTTTCCTCTCTCTGGAAAACCATTGTCTTGGTTTTGTCCACATTCACTCGCATGCCCTTTCTTTCAAAAGACTTACACGCAATATTCACCATCTCTTGCAACTCATTTACCGTTGATGCAAGTAATACTTGATCGTCAGCGTATAAGAGGCATTTAATGATGAATCCTTCCATTCTCAGACCATAATCACTTTCGCGTAGTTCTTTCAAACAGTCATCCATGAACAGATTGAAAAGCCACGGAGAAGCTACACAACCCTGACGTACACCCCTAGAGATTTCAAACCAGTCCGTGTTTTCTCCGTTTATTCTTACACATGCACTGGAACCCTCATAAAGTGACTCCAATGCACGTATAAGTTGGCTCCCCAAACCGAACTTAGACAACACCTCCCACAAATTCTTTCTTACTACCCTATCATACGCCTTCTCCAGATCAATGAAGGTGCAATACACTTTTTGGTTCTTTGCTAAGAATTTTTCTGTGATGCACCTTAAGGAGAAGATTTGATCCATACATCCCATTCCCTTTCTAAACCCTGCTTGCACATCCCAGATTTTCTCATCAGTTTCTTTCATCACTCTTTCAATCAATACCTTAGCATACAATTTACCGACAACACTAAGTAGGCTAATACCACGGTAGTTTTTTGCTACCTGGCGTGACCCTTTCCCTTTATATAGGGGCACTATCACCGCTCTGCACCAATCATTTGGTACTTTGCCAAGTGCCCAACACTTTCGAAAAAGGAAGAACAGCCAAGAAGCCACTAACCCTTTACCAGCCCTTAGCATTTCGATATTAACTCTATCATACCCTGCCGCTTTCCCTAATTTCATACATTTCATCGCTTTTACAATTTCTTCCATACTTATCACACTTTCACACATATCACCCAGCACTTCGTTACAATTAATATTAATATCAATTGCTGAAGTAGTGGGGTCATCCTCTTTTTCAAAGAGACCCTCGAAATAATCCTTCCATACCCTTTTTATTCTAATTCCATCAGTCATTAATTCACCTTTTTCATCCTTCATTACATTTGTACTGGTGTTTTGTGAAACTCCCCTTTCACGTCTGATATATTTCCAAAACAATTTTTGGTTGTTTTGGAAATTATTGGAGAGTTTCTTTTCACTCCATTCTTTCAGATCTCGCTTTTTCTGCTCTATTTTATTCTTAACCATTCTCTTTATTCTCTTATATTCATCTTCAAATCTCTCAACTTCATCATCATTTATACACACATTCATCCGTTTACTAGCTTTGATTGCTAGTAAATCGAGCCAAGCTTTCTTCTTTTCATTCACTGCATCTTTCACATTTTTATCCCACCAACTAGCTGATGGTCTAATTTTCCTTTTGCTCACTCCACAAACTTCCGTCGCACATTCAACTAACGTAGATTTGAGCACACTCCATACATCTTCAATTTCCATTTCATCCGTCATTTCTACGCAACTCAGTCTTTCATCCAATTTCTTAACATATTCATCTCCTATTTTTTCATCTTCTACTAAATTTTCTACTCTTATTCTCGAAGGTTCAGTAGTTGGCACTCTAGTCCTATGACGCCACCGTTTGAACAGACCCCTTACTCGTGACACGACGAGGAAATGGTCTGTTCCCACGTTGACACCTCTATAGACTCTAGTGTCAACCACTTTTGATTTCAGTCTTTCATCCACAATCACAAAATCTATCATACTTCTCTCGCTACCTCGTTGCCTTGTATACATGTGGATATCTTTGTGTTTAAACAATGTGTTAGTAACACAAAGATCCCTCTCCAAACATACTTCAATCAATTTTTCCCCATTTTCATTCACCCTCTGATCCCCATATTTTCCTAATACTCGTTCACATCCGTTGCGTTTCACACCAACCCAACCATTAAAATCACCTAACATAATTATTCTTTCATTCAAATCACACCCATTCACTACATCACCTAATAAATTCCAAAACTCTTCCCTCTGAGTTAGTGCTTTCGACATATCCGGCGCATAGACGCATATTATGCGTAACCGGGTCAAACCCACTTTCAACTTAACCCAGAGGAGCCTTGGACTCACACACTCATGCTCTGACATACATTGAACCATCCTTTCAGACATAAGAAGTCCCACTCCTTGGCAAGCTCTGATATTAGGGTCGACCCCCGACCAGATGGCAGTAATTGATCCAAGTTGCGAGACCTCTTT
Organism: Bedellia somnulentella; assembly: GCA_963576735.1. Taxonomy (NCBI): domain Eukaryota; kingdom Metazoa; phylum Arthropoda; class Insecta; order Lepidoptera; family Bedelliidae; genus Bedellia; species Bedellia somnulentella. Next base: position 338,682 of record OY755182.1, on the reverse strand, counting down.
TCCCTTACACTTCGTCTCATTTACACACAGCAAATCTAAATTCTTTTCTTTCATTATCAGGCATACTTCATCTAACTTTTCTTGCATTCCTCCGCAAACATTCATCGTACTAAAGCGGGTCTCTCCAGCCCACTTTTCGCCCAATGAGAATAACTAATCTATACTTCTATACTAATATTATAAAGAGGAAAGGTTTGATTTTTTGTTTGTTTGTTTGTTTGTTTGTTTGAATTGAATAGGCTCCAAAACTACTGGACGGATTTGAAAAATTCTTTCACTGTTTTAATGCTACACTATTCTCGAGTGACATAGGCTATATTTCATTTTCAAAAAAATTAGGGATCCTTACGTAAACTTCAAAAATGTAACCCAAGGTGTTAAAGAAATACCAAAAAAATCCTTACATCGCGTGCGCTGCGAAAACTACTGACAATAGAATAAAACTATGTACAACAATTCTATAGAACACATTATTATCTAAAAAAAATGCCGCAACAGCATGTCTCTAACTATTATAGTTATCTCACAACAAGCGTCATTATATAAAATTATTTAAAAATTAAATTAAAATCCTGCTTTAGAAAAGGCTCTTTATTTGTTCCTATCTAATCCTTATAAAAAACGCATATATTATTTCAGACTACTTCAATACCCTTATTTTACTTTTTGAATTATTCAATTCGAACATTCCATTCGAAAGTTATCTCGAATTAAAAAAATAGATAAAACTCCGCTCGATTAGCTATGCATAGTAAGTTGTTGCAGGCGTCACGAAGGGGTACGGGAGGCTGCTTATCAAAGAGTTAAAGCAAAATTTAATTGTAGCGACTATTATCACTGGCCCAGCAGCCGGTCAATTAGCTCATATACCGAGGATACCGATGATCTCAACTGATCTGCCAATTCCATTTAAACGGCTACAATTTCCGGTAAAAACATCTTTTGCTTTAACAATTAATAAGTTCCAAGGCCAAACCTTCAAATTAGTAGAGATTGACCTGCGCCAGAATTGTTTTACTAACGCTCAACTGCACGTTGGCCTGTCGCGGGTGGGAGCTCTTGAACATCAATTTATTTTGCTGCCCCAAAATACAACAACGTCAAATATTGTTTACAGGGAAGCTCTAACTCTATAAATTGAATGGCTTTTGATGTAATTACTCATTATGAAAAAAAATAAATAAATTATATCTAAATATAAATACAAAAAAATATAACATACATACATATATATACTCACGGCTATAAATCCCTAGAAGGGGTAGCCAGAGCTAAGAAATCAGAAATTCCTCAGCCACTTTTGGAAGTCTGCTGTGTAGTGTCGAGGGGGAGCGATTATATTTATTATTCTGTTTATGACGAAAACTGACATTCCTGTTATGTCTTCGGTTTTATACATATACTAGCAGCCCGTCCCGGCTTCGCTCGGGCATGAATTATCATTAACATTTTGTTTTTTTTTTATTACATGTATTATTATTTGAATATATTTTTTTTAAGTTTTAAGCTATGTTATATTTTTTTGCTGTGTAGTGTCGGCTTAGAATAGCACTACCCCATTTCTTCCGGTGGGTGTACGTAAGAGGCGACTAACGGTATTGGGGCTTTTAAGGGATTTTGGCGATGCGGTTGGAGACCCATCACCAACAACCTTTATTTTACCATCTTTTCCCCACACAACTTCCAAAAGTGGCTGAGAAATTTCTAATTCCTTAGCTCTGACTACCCCTTTTAGGGATTTATAGCCGTGAGTATATGTATGTATGTACTTTTGGAAGTTATGTGGGGAAAAGATGGTGAAATAAAGGTTGTTGGTGATGGGTCACCAACCGCATCGCCCAAAAATCCCTCAAAAGCCCCAAAACCGTTAGTCGCCTCTTACGTACACCGACCGGAAGAAATGGGGTAGTGCTATTCTAAGCCGACACTACACAGCAAAAAATATAACATAGCTTAAAACTTAAAAAAAATATATTCAAATAATAATACATGCAATAAAATTAAAAAACAAAATGTTAATGATAATTCATGCCCGAGCGAAGCCGGGACGGGCTGCTAGTAAAGAATAAATAAAGGAAAGAAAAATTTCGACACAGGCGGGAATCGAACCCACGACCTCGGGTATACGCCCCCGTCGGTCTGCCAATTGAGCCTTTATTTCTTTTACACTTTTAAGTATACCGGCGGGGGCGTATACCCGAGGTCGCGGGTTCGATTCGGGGATTTTTTCCTTTCCTTTATTTATTAGTCACATTATTATTGTTGAATCGTCCATCAAAAGATTAGGGTTCCTATAGGTAGTCACGTTATCATACTATTAAAAGGTAGTTTATCTAGAGAAGAGACTCAGGGTATAGGAGTTCTTTAAGTGACAGTTATATGATGCGGTTGGAGTATCATCACAAAACTATCCTTTAGTTTATATTTTTCTTCAAACACAACTTCAAAAAGTTGCCAAGTAATTTACAATTGTGGAGCTAGCTATCTTTTTGCCGTAAGCATATGTATTTGTAAATATACATACGGATATATTATACACAGATCAAGTTAGCCCTAAACAACGATATATTTAGTATTATACAATACACATATAAATAACACCCAAGACTAAGAAACAACATTTATGCTAATAACATAAATGTTGCCCTCAGCGGGGATCGAACCCGCAAACTCCGGACCGAGAAGCTAGTCACCTATCCACTCGGCCACGGCTGTCGTCAATATATAACACTTGAAAGTTTTTCTTTAAGAAAGAGGTATTTTTTTCCTGTAACTTTCAGTTCTTTTTATGTTTTAATAAAGATTATTTGCGTAAAAAAGTTAAGCTTCTCCCTTGTCGTATCTTGTCTTACATTCTTTCTTGCTTTCGAGAGCGTATAAAAAGGAATTGCTTTATTTATCTGGATTGTGTCACAAAAGGATAGCTGTTTTTCCAGTGGTGAAATTTCAATGTGAATCAAAGATTCAAATTAATCAACACAGATATACACATACATACATACATACATACATACATATACTCACGCCATTAGTTCCTATTGGGGTAGGCAGAGACTATTGATCACCACTTCGAACGATCCTGACAAACCTCTCTAGCTTCGTTTACATCCATCAATCTTTTCATACATGCTCTTTTATTCTTCATACTTCGGACGCCAGCCTTTTTGAGCACACTCTCAATTTGGTCCAAGTGTGTTCTCCGTGTACACATAATAAGAAGATAAGAATATAAGACATGTACGAAAATATTGATGGGTGTAAACGAAGCTAGAGAGGTTTGTCAGGATCGTATAAAGTGGCGAAGGATAGTCTCTGCCTACCTCTATGCAATCTTATGGTGGGAGGTTATTTTGTGTTATGACATCATCGCCATCGTTACTCATGATCAACCACATCGCTGAATGCTATAGTTTACTATATTTTTTGCAAACTTGTAAAGTTCTCTAACGACGCAAATATCTTAAAATTAATCAGTACATATTTGCTGAACATAAATATACAGATGATACCCAATAGAACATGTTTTAATTAGATGCTGTGAAAATATAAATAATGTTCAAACAACACTGTCGCAACACCAAGCTTTGATAAAAGCATATTATCCTAAACTGCTGGTAGTTGCAGTAAAACTTTTCACGTCTCATTCTTCAGCAGACATTGGACGGGAACAAATTTTAAAACAATATTAAAGTTCCTGTTGGACCTCTACTTTGGTCCGCCTTGCTTCCCGTACCCATTGTCTCTTAAACCTGCTTTTTAATGCGATTCTTCTGGTTTTTGCAACAATTTCTTTAATATCTTGAACTGTCTTAGTAAATAGTACTTGTGCTGCACCGAGTAAGATTGTGTAATTTTATTAGAACAAAAGGGAACTAGAAAAAATAAATACTTTAGAATTTTTAACTTCTTTATTACGAACCAAAGAAATTAATGAAACTGAACCAAATATATTCGTCAGGATCCTGGGAGGCGTGAAAAATTGTTTCTGCTTATCACAATGGAAATTTATATCATAAGTATACATTCCAATCCATTTAGTTAGTACCGTGAGATACGGACGATGAGCCTAGTTCGGGTGCAGTTGACACCAAATAATGTATACTCTTTTTATGAATTCGAGTACGAAGTCTGTGGGGTCAGCTAGGACCCCACAGACTTCGTACTGTCAAAAGTGTAGACTTTCACGTCGTCAAACTGAAATATTTAACTGACCTGTTGAGGGTCTCTGTCATGCGATGAGAAAAAAGGTGTTTTTCATAGCGTCCTCACAATATTTTCACTTCATAAGTTTTAAGTTTATAAGTATAGTAGTTTCAGCTGAGCATTGATTCTTAGTCAGTTAGTCTATTTAACCATTTTTAAAGAAAATTTATTGATCTCTTAATTTTTCTGGGATAAAAAGTGTCCTATTGTGTTAATTAGATCATTATCTTGCTTCCTGTAAATTTTATTTTAAATGCGTTCTGTGAATTAGTCTTCATTTAGCTACAAACACATAAACATCTAAACTTTCACATTTATAATATTAATAGGATTAGGCTTAAACATAATTTTCTCGCGCAGGTGACCTCGCTGGCCGGCCAGCGCAGCGTCTTGTCTTGCGCTTCATGCACGCGTGTAAATTTTGTTACGTAGTAATTATCTTCTAAGATGTTTATTTAAATGAGGTGATGTCCAGGACAATTTTGTTCTCAATTAAATACTCTCAATCAACAACATATTTATTTGGATAAAGATTAATATTATGTTTATAAAACATTATGGCAATTATGCATTAAATTCGACCAAATTTATTTACCATAAAAATGGTTATAGTAAGTGAAACTTAAAAGTTAGACATGTACTGTCGCGGGCATTTTTTTAGATCAATTAAAGAGAAATAATTCTTTAATACATTTTTTTGGGTAACTTAAACCGTTTACGTAGCGCAAACAACGGAAGCCTTAGTATGAATAATTATCCCCGTTTTTGAAACATTATTCGCTGATAGTTTGCTCTTGTTGGTCGCAGCGTGATGATATATAGCTTAAAACCTTCCTCAATAAATGGACTATCCAACACAAAAATAATTTTTCAATTTGATTGGCTAGTTCCTGAGATCCTAGCGTTCAAACAAACAAACTCTTCAGCTTTATAATATTAGTATAGATTACTATACATACATCTGACCTATGGTGTATTTACATGGTATGGTTGGAAAAACAAATTACTCACTATTTTCCATCCATTATTCATCTTTAGTTAAACTCATACCACACCAATGGTACTACAGGTTGATTTTGGAACCAAAACAAAAACATACCTCGAAGACGTAAGCAGTAAAACGGTAGAATAAAGTTAGCAGAGGAACTTTACAAAAACCTATTAGGAATCGCCGCAGGCTGCCTGACCACCACACACTACACTCACTACTCACCTGGCAGACTATCTGGTTTATGTCACTTTGTTATTATTCTGATAAACGAAAAGATTAATTCATGTTTTTAGTCACAAAAATCGATGTATTAAATGAACAGGTATTGAAAAAATTGCTCATTTTTATCTCTAGATAAACCAGTTTACAGGCCAAAAACATATAAAATTAATGTAATAATAGTATAATTTTTCTCAAAACTGGGGAGGACACTGAAATTATGTGCCCTATTTACTGATAACAAAGTGTCCTTCTTCAAAACCATAGGTGCAAATGCATAGGTAACATTTGGGAGTGTTACAGGTAATACATCTGACTCCATGAAAACCCTAAGTATTTGTGATGTATATGCAATAGCTTAGAAAAACATGAATACACCTAGATTGTGTTCGTAATCCATTTCAATCAAACATTCAACCTTGGCTTCTCAGCACTAAGCGGTCATTGTCGTCCGTAAAAATGGGGTATGTCAGTGAAGCAATCGGCCTGTAAAGACCAGATCAAAGCAATGCATTTCGTAAACGTTTCGGTGAACCAACGAGCAGCTCGAACTCATTCACCTATACTTACTGTACTGGGTTCTACTGTGGGGTTGGAATGCTGTCTGAACGATGTGAAAAAATATTTTCTTTTTGGATTATTGTATATTTTTTGTTTTAAACACAGTCTAAATAAAATAAAAGGAGATATTAGGTTTTAAATGTTGTTCTTTTTTAACAATGAAGGCATGGTAAAAGTTCGTTGTATTTTTGGGTAGCCGTAAATTGGAACTTACAAATTGACCAAAACATGCAACTTCACAATAATGTTTATCAAATTTGATAATGACAATATCACCTGATTTTCAGAAGTTTTAGTTCATCTGATAAACCCTCAGGGGATATACGACTTCCAAGTTTGAGTTTAAGTATTCCAAAAAAATCACATCGTTTTCAATGCTCTTTCTCAACTCATGCAATGAATCACTAAACGAAATCCCAAAGCCCTTAGACAAACACTCCGTCTCCCAAAGTTAATCATGTCTCAATTAATCTAAAACTGCATGCACAGCGTATTAGCATACACAGCAGTTTACAACTCAGCACTTGCACACGCCACAGAATAATATAGCAGCGCAAATAGAAGTGCATTTACTTTGAGCAGGTGCCGCCGCCGCCGTCGCGCCCCGGTGCGAACCAGTTTTAGGCAGATAAATCTGGACTAATGCGGCGCTATCTAGGGCTTCCTTTTACTGTGTTTGCAGCAAAATGGCAGCAGTTTACTAAACATTGTTCTGTAGTACACAACTACAATGAAATATGGGACTGAGAAAGTCAGGTGCCTTTTTTAGAGTTTTTTACCGTCATTTCTGGTTTTAGTAAGGGACAAGATTGTTTTTTTTAGGATTTTTCTCCATCCACATTCAACGGCAGATTCAGGTTGGCAAAATTATAACTATTTGGTCTCTTGTGGACTGGTTACTGACAGATAAATTATAAATATAAAACAATTTAATTTATCTATATACATCACAATAAGTGTAGTGCCGGCTTAGAATGTCACTACCCCTTTCTACTGGTGTCGTAAGAGGTGACTAAGGGAATGGGGTTTTTTGAAGTGGTTTTTGGGTGATGCGGTTGGAGACCCATCGCCAACGATACTTAATTTCTACCATCTTTTCACCAATCAACTTCCAAATGTGGCTGAGGAGTTTCTTGGTCTAAAGCTTTAGCTACCCCTTTTTGGGATTTTCTAGCTGTGAGCTGTGAAGCTGCATGTAAAAAAACATTATTTTTAAAAGATAAGTGGAGAAAGGATATTAAAATCAAGGATATTTAGTGGTTAGTCTCCAGCCAGATTGTCTAAACATCGGTTGTATAAGACCCAAAAATCCTTATTCATCTTGATGACACCCGCTGAAATAAACCGGTTAGTGTTATTCGAAGTCGACATAACACAGAAAGCACCATTCTTTGCAGATACCAAACAAATCCTTCGAATAAAATCCTAAAACACACATAAATCAAGAACAAAATTGATCCTATTAATATATTATCAAATCTCTTGACACCCGATATACTAAAGACCTATAACGCGTTCTAATTTCATAGTTAATACGACACGCAATTTCATTGAGAGTTTAGATCTGGATTCAGTTCAACAGAACAGCTCTAATTTCTCTACGAGTATTATGTTCCAGGAGTCTTCGAGAACTCTCTATTGAAATACGAGGCTTAGAGAATTTACATTAACATCTGTTGTTAATATCAGGCCACTTCAGGTGTAGGTAAATGCTTAATTTACTTATTATTAAATTTTGTGCGACATGATAGTCCAGTGGGTAGAACACCCGCCCGAAAACAGAAGGGCGTGAGTTCCAATCCTGGGTCGGGCCTACACCAATTTGTCTTTTCTAAAAGTCATATGTGTGGTTAATTTATCATGGTTGTTAACGGTGAGGGAAAACATCGTGAGGAAACCCACATGGCTGAGTTGTACTTAGTCATGTGACAGTGTATTCGTACAAAACGGCGATAGGCCTGCCCCCTATCACGTGAGTACACTGTCTAAGCAAAACGTGGGTACCTTCTCTGGACACTAGATGGCGCTGCCATGTGAGTTCAGAAGTATTGGTACCTCTGCCAACCCCTTCGGGGATGAACGGCGTGAACGTTTATGTTATGTTTATGTTTATTAAATTTTGTCTTGATCGTATTTTTTCAATCAGTCACAACTGGAGTACCTTAAAAATATATAACATAACATAAACGTTCACGCCGTTTATCCCCGAAGGGGTTGGCAGAGGTACCAATACTTCTGAACTCTCATGGCATCGCAATCTAGTGCTGGACACTAGAAGGTACCCACGTTTTGCCTAGACAGTATACTCACGTGATAGGGGGCAGGTATATCGCCGCATTATGTAAAAATATATAATTAAACCTTAATCTTAAAATAAGGGTTGTTTTTTCCGATTTGGAGTAAATACAAGTGATAAAATGAAAATGTGGGTCTATAATTTGTTACTACTCACTCATTCACCAGTCACAAAGAAGCATTTACCTCGTGCACAGGCGATTAGCCACACAACAGCCATTAGAAAAAATCTCAGAAGTATTATTTTACGCACTAGAAATAAGACACTGGGAATCACCTTAAAATTGAGATTTCCACCTGCAGTATCTTATAATCACTTTTAAAACTTTCAGCCACCTCATAAGACACACAAAAGTATAAATGGGGTGATGCAATACTGTGTAGTTTCGGTTTAGAATAGCACTACCCCGTTTCTGCTTGTGGGTGATCGTAAAAGGCAACTAAGGGTATAGGGGCTTTTTAAGTGATTTTGGGCGATATTTGGAGAACAAAAAATATTTATTACAATCTCATCCCGACTCAAATTCCAAAAGTGGCTGAGTAATTACTCATTCCAAAGCTCTGGCTACCCCGTTTAGGGATTTATAGCCGTGAGTATCTGTATGGTTGCCATTTAAAACTCACTAAATCTGAGGCAAAAGTAAAAAAAATAGCATGATTATAATGTGGAGTTAATCTTTCCAAAAGATACAAAATTCAGAGGGTTTTCAACTTTAAGTAAAACATAAATATTTATAAAAACTTTCTTTATTGCAAAGTAAATAGATAATATCAAAATTAATCATTAAAATGGTTTGATGATCTAAAGTAATTAAAGTTTTATTTTTAGTAGTATCACTTTAACATAATACCTGGACAAAGAAATGTTTGAAACAAAACACGGCTACAATTGAACAAAAATCTGTTTCAAATACACTGATACTTTGATTAAAACATTGTAAACAAGAAATCCGCCTGCCAACATCTCAGCGACAACAAAACAAATATAAAAAAAAACGCAGAAATAAATGTCTTTACGCGAACGAGTACGTAATTACTCGTGAGAAACACTGCTGGAACTCCAAGCCAAGGCTTTCAAGGAAAAAATCTTTGAACAAAATTACTAAAAGCGACTTGAAGAAAATTAAGTTACATAAGACCAATGTTACGTGAGCTCTGCTCAGCTGCGCTACGTAAAGAATAATGGCAGGAGTGGACTTAGGTGGTCAAGGTAAAACTAGAAAAGAAGTAGACATAAAGTTAATATAATTTTTATTTTCGTTGTCAGCTTAGAATAGCACTATCATTGGTTTTCGAGTGGGTAGTCAAACACTTAAATAACGGAATTAGTGCTTGAGCGATGCGGTTGGAAATCCATAACCAGTAATGTTTTATTTGACCATCTTTCAACATTTTTAACATTTAAAAAGGGCTACAAATGGTTCTTACTTTTTAGCATAGGTCTGTCTTTTACCGAATAAACAAGTATTCTATCACACATAGTGGAAAGAGTACTTTCATTTCAATTTCCCAGTTAAATCATTCAAAAAAAAGTATTGCAATGAGTAAGTGCAATTTTTATTACAACGTTCCGTGTTAAACCTAAATTCCAAACATCAAAATTAATTTCAAAAATAAACTCCATTACAAAATTTCTCATATAAAGATTGTAGAAAATATCGCAAAATAAATAATATCTATTTAAAGCTTTATTCTAACTACGCCACTGCTCCATCAAAGAACAGGGGTCAAGGCAGGTGGCGCCGCGACCCCTCACTCGCCACTAATGCCTCTTCATCAGCGAGTGATGTGGAGGTCCGGAGCACCATTCACTCTTGCTTACATTATTGCTGCTTATTATGCTACATTTACTGGAAAATGTGCTTATAGTTTTTTACCTTTATTATAATATTATAATATGATTGTACTAACATAGTTGCAAGATATTTTGTAACTAACACATATGGACCTCGTCCGAAATAAACGATTTTTATTTTATTTATTTATTTATTGTGAGTTGAGAGGGCCACAACGTTAATTCACTTATGTTTAGTCAGGTGTGTCTCTATAAAATATACATATATACATTCATACACATATATACATTTACCGTGTAGTGTCGACTTAGAATAACACTACCCCATTTCTACCCGTGGGTGATCGTAAGAGGCGACTCAGTGTATAGGGGCTTTTTAAGTGATTTTTGGGCGATGTGGTTGGAGACCCGTCACCAGAAACATTTATTATTACTATCTTTTCCCCAATCAACTTCCAAAAGTGGTATGTATGTATACATTCATCAGTTAAAAATAGTTAAGAAGGGGTAGAGATTCAGGATAGGATTTTTCACAGTCGCCTTTGAAAGTCGTCTTTACTAGAATTTTAGTAATTTTTTAATAGATTGTAAAATAGAAGATGCTTGTTGATGGGTCTCCAATGATGTAATATAGGATATATAGTGTTATTTTTTAAAGATTCTCAAGACTCTCACGACTCAAGAGTTCACGCCGCATATCCCCGAAGTGGTAGGCAGAGGTACTCACACTTCTGAATATCACGTGACATCGTCACCTGGTATTCAGAGTACGCACGTTTGGCTTAGACAGTTTATTCACGAGATAAGAGGCAAGCCTATCGAAGTTTTGTACGAATACACTATCTCATGACAATGTCCAACTTAGCCATGTGGGTTTTCTCACCATTTTTCTCTCACCGTTAACAAACTATGATAAATTAACCACACAAATAACTTTGGAAAGGACAAATTGATGCAGGCCTGACCCGGGATTTGAACTCACACCGTCTGTACGATAAGCGGTGTTCTAGATATTGAGCTATGACGGTTGTTACAAAATTCAATATTTTTTGTACCGTTAAATGCAGTTCGTATATTCCTCCGCATAAAGTTTGAATTATTATTGTAAAATGTTGAATATAATAAGTCAAGTACAGTTCAAATACTCATTCTGTGTTTAAAGCAATGACGGTGGGACAATGCAAACTAACTATTATTATCCAATTAAACTCCGCGCAGAGATTTACCTAATTAGTAATTGGCTATAACAGCCTTTGTTAATTGTTACACCAATACGCTCTATGTTTATAGTTATAGTTACATTTTCTAGGATTTCAGTTCTTGTTGTACTATATACATACATACATACATACATATAAACACGGCTATAAATCCCTAAAAGGGAAGCCAGAGTTCCAGAATTAAACATTTCTCAGTCATTTTTAGGGTTCCGTAGCCAAATGGCAAAAACGGGACCCTTATAGATTCGTCATGTCTGTCTGTCTGTCCGTCCGTCCGTCCGTCCGTCCGTATGTCACAGCCAGTTTATTCCGAAACTATAAGAACTACATTATTGGAAATTGGTGCGTAGATGTATTCTGTAAACCGCATTAAGATTTTAAAATAAAATCTGAAAAAAAAACCAAAATTTTTAGGGTTCCCCATACATAGAACTGAAACTCAAAATTTTTTTTTTCATCAAACCTATACGTGTGGGGTATTTATCAAAAGGTATTTGAAAATGATGTTGAGGTTTCTTATATCATTTTTTTCCGACTCGCACTTGGCCGGTTTTTGGAAGTTGAGTGAGGAAAATATTATGAAATAAAGGTTGTTGGTGATGGGTCTTCTTCTTTAAAAGCCCCAATACCCTTACGCCCAATTTATGAATTGAGTATTCAAGCTGAGAACGACTTAAGAATCGTTTTGTCTCATTCAGTTGTTAAGATTTTAATGCGACAGAACGATACTTAAGTTGTTCTCAGCTGGAATACTCAATTCAGAAATCGGGCGATAGTCTCGTCTCGTCTTAGTACTATTTTAAGTTGACACTGCACAGCAATTGTACTATGTCAATGATCTTATTAGGTATGCAAAAATTTATCACGGCCTATATATGTACCCACCGAGGGACTGGAGCGTAACTTATATCGCTGGCCACCATTTCAGAACTAACAGTAAACTAACTTAATTTAATATAATAAGTTAATATAAGATGTTTTTTTATTATAATAATATAATTGGTTAGACACAATTGATTGATTCTGATAATAATTTATACACTTCTTACCAATACCATTATATAAAAACTGATAGTTTAAGCCTTTTTTGTTTATTGTTGCCTGAAATACAGGTAAATTACCTAGCTCAGGAACAGGAAAATGTTATATTTTGTACTTTAAATAACTTATTAGGTTAAGACGAATATTATGTACTTTTGAAAACTGAATATTTTTTTTATTATTACTATAAGTAAGAGTTAATTTGTATATGAAAAATATTTAAGCTGTGTAGTGTCGGCTTAGAATAGCACTACTTCATTTCTACCTGTGGATTATCGTAAGATTTTTGGTTGGTTGGAGACCAATCAAAATCCTTTAGCCGTCCAAGTTTCAAAAGTGGATACTAAGAAATTACCTATTCTGATGGTTTCGCTACCCATAAAATGTATGTACATAAACATAAACATATACTCACGGCTATAAATCTCTAGAAGGGGAAGCCAAAGCTAAGGAACTAGAAATTCCTCAGCCACTTTTGGAAAGTTGAGTGGGGAAAAGATGGCAAAATAAAGTTTGTTGGTGATGGGTCTCCAACCGCATCGCCCAAAAATTCCTTAAAAGCCCCAATACCGTTAGTCGCCTCTTACGTACACCCACCGGAAGAAATGGGGTAGTGCTATTCTAAGCCGTCACAACACAGCTAATATGTATGTATGGGAAAATATTTGTTCAACTCTTCTCTGTTTTGGATATTTGTTATTGGCAGTTCAGCTAGTAACTTTAAAAGTTCCACACCTATTTTATTTTATTTTATTATTTATTTATTTACGGAAAACAAACAGCTTTAACACAACAATTAGCAAAAAACAATAAAAATTAAAACATAGCCAAAAACAGTTTTCACATATTGGTAACGAACATGCGCTTAATTAAGTATTACTGTAAATTAACTAACAATATAAGAACTAGGAAAGATAGTAGATTAACAAATTTGACAATCAAGAAAGAAATTGTAGTTTTAATAATGAACTGGATAGAAATAGAAAGATTTGTGATCATCCTAAAAGAATAAATTTGCCATATTTTTTTTAAACAGTGAGGTATTGGTATTAAAAAAGTCTAAATCAACTTGACTACTCAGTGAATTAAAGCTTCGAGCCGCTCGAATCATAAAAGTATTTCTGCGATAGTTCGTACGAGCAAGTGGAACAGCAAGAGTTTGTTGATCCCGTGAAGTTGAGCGCGGTACCCTTAAGTGGATAGAGGACAATAAATCAGTGCAATCAATCATACCATTTGCGATTTTCATCAGAAAGTCTACATCTGCTATTTGCCTCCTAAATTCTAGTGGAATAAAATGGTATCTCTTACATCGCGCTATATAGTTGGTGTCTAAAGTTCCTGATTTGTATTCTAAATATCTCAGGAATCTTTTCTGTAAGGATTCCAACCTAGATATATTGCATTTATATCCGGGGTTCCAAACTGGAGATGCATACTCTAAGATGCTGCGCACATATGAGCAGTAAATAATTTTTATAGCTTTTATGTCATTGAAATATTTGCATGACCTGATTAAAAACCCCATCATTTTTGATGCTCTGTTGACAATAGATGTTATATGTTTGTCGTAGAGAAGCTTAGAGTCCTGAATAATGCCCAAATCCCTCATTTCATTTACCCTAATTAGCGTCGAATCTTTAATGCAATAATCAGTTAGAGAAGGTTCTTTTTTTCGAGTAAATGACATCACAAAACACTTTTCCACATTCAAATCTAATCTGCTTTTTTCGCAATAATCTTGAAATCTACGTAGATCATCCTGCAGACTATAGCAGTCCTGAAGATGATCCACAACCTTCATGATTTTCATATCGTCAGCAAATAAGACATTTTTTGAATAATGGAAACATTCTACTATATCGTTAATAAAAATCACAAATAATAAAGGGCCAAGAAGTGAACCTTGAGGTACACCAGAAGGTATTCCTATCCAGTTAGATATAAACCCATTGGCAACAACACACTGGGTTCTTTTAGAAATATAGGATTCGAACCACCGGAGCAAATCACCATGAATACCTAACGCCTCTAGTCTCTCCAATAATAGAATATGATCAATTCGATCAAATGCCTTTCGGTAATCAGTAAACACAACATCAACCTGTCCACCCGCATCCATGCCGTTTGAAATAAAATCATGGGTTAATATGAGATTGGAAGTTGTGGACCGTTTTTTCAAAAAACCATGTTGTTCTGGCGATTTATATGGCTCTTGAGTATACGGCAGTTCGCGTCTTTGTCTCATAAGCTCTAGAGTCTCCTGGGAAAGCTTCGACTCCTTGCCACTGCGCCGCGTTTTTAAATGTCTGTGGCCCACTTCACGTAGAGCTCCTATCAACTGGTTGGCCTTCTCGTTAACGTCGTCTGTGGTTTCCAGCGAGTCGAAACGGTTCTGTAGGTCCATTTGGAAGTTCTCGCTCCCAGATAGCAATTGGCGCAGGTTAGGGCGAAGAGTAGATCTCATAAGACGTTTGCGCTCGAGCTTGTAGTTGATACTTAGAGTGCCTCTGACAAGTCGGTGATCGCTTCCGGTATTAAACCTGCTAATCACTGAGACATCTCTAAATATGTGTCGCTTATCCGTCATAATGAAATCTATCTCGTTCGCCGTTCGACCATCGGGGCTTCGCCAGGTCCACTTTCTTTGGGGTCGCTTCTGAAAGAAAGTATTCATCAGATACAACCTCTGGTGCTCGAGAAAGTTTACCAGCATTTGCCCCCTTTGGTTCCTGCAGCCAATGCCATGTGGACCTACCCTCGTTTCGTCGCATTCTTGTACTCCCACTCTGGCGTTGAAGTCTCCCATAACAACCGTGAAGTGAGTCTTTGCGGTATCGTTTTCAATACGGTCATTCAAGTCTAGTGGTCCGTTCTTTTGTAACAAAACCATACCAATTGGCTCCATATATCTCTTTCGCCACTTATAACATTGAACTATCTGCGTCATATGCCCAAAACACCCCAGAATGTATTAGAAAAGACAAAATTAGATCTAAAAATTAGGCAAGCTCGTAAAGTTAGTCACGATTGTACAAAATATCGATCGATGTCTTTGCCTACCCTTATGAGAACTCAAGGATTGAATAATTGTATGTAATTAATTGTTAATGCTATCCTAATACTAAAACCTAACTTACTAAATATTCTGAATTAAATCCAATTTCAGCTATAGTATACAAAGGTCGTTAGAACGCAAATAACTGCCTTAGAATTCACTTCAATTAGATCTGAAATTTCATTCATTGATTCGCTTCACTTCAATCACAGACTGCAAGTGCATACAAGATTGACGATTGAATGGTCGAACCTGGATTCAGGTTGTCTCGCCAATACCATTTACCAGCGTCTATAGTGGTTTTGTTGGATTATGTAATAGGTTTATTTATTGAAAGCCTGAAAGCTTACAGCTAAATCATAAAGCAATATATTTTTAAATTTTTAATCATTTTGAGGATAGATGAAACTAAGTAGAGAAATTTAATGTTTTTTGACATGAATTCCTCATGTGGGGATTATTACTCATAAATAAAAGATGTTATTAAAGGAAAGAAAAATTTCGACACTGGCGGGGTTCTGTTATAGTATGAGCATCTGTATACTAAAGTGTTTAGTCAGCATATACAATAATTCAGTAATCATAATTCAGTCCGCCTTCTCTATCGAGAAGCCGGGATTTATTTCACTTTACATCTGACATCCAAGTAGAACACTAGTCCTTTTTTCTCATTTTGCTAATTCCATTTTACTATTTCATTTTGTTAATTACTATTTCATTTGATTTCATTTATTAAATCTAGTGTCTATTCAAAAAGTGTTTTTTAAAAGAAGCCCGTCGAAGTCCTTTATAACATTGGTGGCAGCTCAAAGGGATTTGTAAAATCCTCGGATCGCCTCTGGTCCAATCAGAAGAAACTCAAAATTCATCTGCTGGTTGCGAAATGACCAGTAAGACAATCGCCAATCGCCGTTTTCCTGCATTTACAATCGCCGTGTTCCTGTAAGTGAATTTATTTCAATATCCAGTGTAATCGCCAATCGCCGAGTTCCTACATGTCAGTTCATATAGAAATCTGACTCTATCGCCAATCGCCGAGTTCTACGAATCAATTTATATAAATATCTGACTTTATCGCCATTCGCCGTGTTCCTGATATATGTGTTTTACAGAATTATTGTAGCTGAGTGCAGTGTTTTCTTCAAATGTTTAATTTATATGTGTCGATTTTCATGTTCTAATTTTATCATACTGTTTACCCTTTTCATATACGTGTCGTAATTATTTTCGTAACAATTTATCATAACTATTTTTATTAGGCGCAATCCAAGACCATCGCTACAACCGTATCTTATTCCTAGAATCGTATCCGCTCATACCTTATCTTTGTTTACACTAACTCTCGTCGCGCACCTATTCTGTTAAATACCAAGTGTCCATATTCTGTTAAAATTTTAATTTTATTTTTACATAACTTATAAGTCCTACTATAATTATGTCCGAAATGGATCTAAACATTTTAATTAAATTTATAAACAAATTTGATGGCAATAGAGAAAAACTAACCGCTTTCCTAAACAATTGCCGAAACGCGATAAATCTTGCTTCAGCCTCACAACAAGAAATATTATTGAAATACATATTGAGCCAATTAGAAGGACGTGCAGAAAGCGCGTGCTCAATCCGAGAATTTGACTCCTGGTTTCAATTAGAGGAATTTTTAAAATTACAATTTGGCGAAAAGAAACATTATGCAGCGTTGCTCTTGGATTTACAAGAATGTAGACAGTTAAACAGTGAATCGGTAAACCAGTTTGCACTTCGGGTGGAATCTTGCTTATCGAAACTTTTAACGGAAATAAATATTTCAATTCCTACCAAGAAAAAAACTGAATTGGCAGGTCGTGTCGCAGCAATGCAAGACCTAGCATTGCACACTTTTGTATGTGGCCTTAAGAGCCAATTATCTACTATAGTTCGGTGCCGTGACCCGGACACTTTAAATGAAGCGATCAATTTTGCTATGTCGGAAGAAAAAATAATGCTTAATTGTATAAAACGCAATTCATCTTCTTCTAATAGTTACAATCAAAACTCAAATCCTCAACGTCAATTATTCCAACAAGAACGCCGGATGAATATTGCTGTACGACCTAATCAAGATCACACATCTACAACTCCTGTTTGTCGCTACTGCAAAAACATTGGTCACACCATTGACGTTTGTAGGAAACGACAGTATAATAACCGTAGATTCCCAAATTCATCTAATAGGGGTAATAGACCCATTAACCATATCCATTCAGAGGAAAATCAACCTCAAACAAATTTAAACGAGGAAGATTTCCCCTCAAGTATCGTGCCGGGAAATTAGTATTGAAAAACGATACGGTTACCCAAATTCCAAAATATCCGCTTCATGATTGTTTCGATAAATTAAAATGTAAAAAAAATACTATTTCCGTACCTGCTGAGGTCAATCATTCTACTATTTCGATACCTGAAAAGGTCAATCAACCTACTATTTCCGTACCTACCAAGGTCAATCATTCTACTATTTCGATACCTGAAAAGGTCAATCAACCTACTATTTCCGTACCTGCTGAGGTCAATCATTCTACTATTTCGATACCTGAAAAGGTCAATCAACCTACTATTTCCGTACCTACCAAGGTCAATCATTCTACTATTTCGATACCTGAAAAGGTCAATCAACCTACTATTTCCGTACCTGCTGAGGTCAATCATTCTACTATTTCGATACCTGAAAAGGTCAATCAACCTACTATATCCGCACCTCAAAAGGTCAATAAAACTTCTATTTCTGAATTTGATAAAAAAATTAACCCATTTGAAACATACAATATCTTTACTAATCCATCTAAAAAGCACTTACCTTTTATAGAAATAAATACTAACATTGCTTCTAAACCATTGAAAATCTTAATAGACAGTGGCGCAGCTGTGAGTCTCATTCAAGTAACTTCTATTGAAAAAATGCCAGATGTATCAAATAAAATCATATCTTTTAGTGGTTTAGGATCAGAAAATCCTATAGAATCTCTAGGAATTATAAGTCTGAGTTCTGAATATTTTGATCATCCTTTCCATATCTCTCCGTTTCTTAATTTTCCTTACGACGGCATTATAGGTAACGATTTCCTTTCCACTTTAAAGTGTAAAATTGATTATAATGAACACCTTATTTTAATTAATAACAATAGAATTACTCTTCAATATACTAAACCAGTTTATACTATTCCCCCTCGATCAGAAATGGTTATTGAATGCTCTATCGATAATCCTGAAATAAAAGAAGGATTAATCGTAGATCAAAACCCTATCAACTCTCTATTGATTGCAAAATGCATTGTTAAAGTAAAACCTAATTCCCGAATAAATATTTCTGTTTTGAATTCTTCCGAATCTCCGATACAAATTAACTCTGACCTAAAACTAAATATCATTCCATTTCCAGAATCTTCTTCTTGTGAAATATTTCATACATCTTATTCGCATCAAACATCATTAAGCGCTATTGATAGAACCAGAGAAGTAATAGATCTTCTACGTGTTTCTCATCTAAATTCTGAAGAATGTAATGCTCTCTATGACCTCTGTTCCACATATTCTGACATTTTTCAACTTCCTAATGATAAATTGACTTGTACTAATGCCATTCAACACGAGATTCCCACAACATCCTCTATTCCGATTAATACCAAGACCTATAGATTTCCAGAAATCCATAAACAAGAAGTTCAACGTCAATTAGATAAAATGTTAAAGGATGGTATCATTAGACCTTCTATTTCACCCTGGTCGTCCCCAATCTGGGTAGTCCCAAAGAAAATTGATGCCTCTGGACAACGTAAGTGGCGTGTAGTCATAGACTACCGCAAATTAAATGACTTAACCATTGGAGATTCATATCCAATTCCAAACATTTCCTATGCCTCTAGAACCTTAAACAAGGCAGAGTCCAACTATAGTGTGACTGAAAAGGAGTGTTTAGCTATACTATTCGGAACCAAAGTTTTTAGACCCTATATTTATGAGCGGCGCTTCATAATCGTAACAGACCATAGACCGCTTAAATGGCTCTTTAATTGCAAAGACCCTGGATCTAAATTAGTTAGGTGGAGGCTTAAACTCGAAGAGTTCGATTACGAAGTTGAATATAAAAAAGGGAAAGTAAACAGCAATGCTGATGCACTATCACGTTATCCAGTCAATAATTCTGCCTTAATGAATCCTTTACAATCAAAAGAACTAAGCCCTGATCCTGAAGATCTTATTAATCCTGAAGATCTAGGAATTATTCCAGCCGACCCTTTAGATCTCACTTTTGATCTACCATATCTGTCTCCTTCAAGTCCTCATTCAAGTGAAATCAATATTGGTCCTGATGATCCTAATAACATCGAATTACCCGATAATCCTTTTAATCCAAATAACGAAGTTATTTTACAACCTTCTGTTGAATCAAATCCTCAACCCTCTACTAGTTCTGCTCCTAATGTCCCCACAGTTGCAAATACTAATAACAATAAGGAATATTCTGATTATCTTAAAAGCTTATCTAATACAAAAGAAAATTTTAACGTCCAAATATTTCAACACAATCAGAATCTACTAAAAACTTCGTGTAAACATATACTTATTCCTGTGTCTATCGATCTAGATGACTCTAACCCTTATTTACAACAAATTTTATCTTCATTAGACGATAATACTGATATCATAAATGAAGAAAGAGAACTGTACACTTTTAAATCTATCTCATCACAAGGAAAAATCTATTATTTAATGTTTACTAAATTATATTACTTTGACAATTCTACTTACCCCGATATATTTAAAACCCTGAAATCTACTAGAGATGAAATTATTCTAATGGGTGATGTCAATGAAATATCTATATCCGACTTCCGTAACCAATTTGATCAAATTTCCTTCACTAAAATATATAGCATGCTCTTGTTTCTTTTTAACAATACTAATATTAAAATAAATATTTACCATGATACTATTATCTATCCAGTTCCAACCGAAATCACAAAGATCTTAAAAGAAAATCACGACATCCCTATGGCCGGACATTTAGGTAACAACAGAATGTTTGATCGGATAAAAGAACGCTACTATTGGAAAAGTATGCGTGTTGATATAGAAAATTATGTAAGGGCTTGCAAATTATGTCAAACTAACAAAGCTTTCCGTAAAACTAATAGGGCCCCTATGCAGATAACTAGCACATCCACCGCACCTTTTGAAAGGATTTCTCTCGATATAGTAGGTCCCTTACCCGAATCTGGGCAAGCTAAATTAAAATATATCCTAACTCTGCAAGACGATTTAACCAAATATTCTATAGCCTATCCAATACACACTGCAACAGCAGAAGAAACAAGTGAATGCCTTGTTCATTTTATATCTCTCTTTGGCATCCCAAGAATGATCCTTACTGATCAAGGAACCAATTTTACCGCTGAATTATTCAAAACCACATGTTCATTCTTAAAAATAAAACAGTTATGGTCTTCACCCTATCACCCGCAAACGCAAGGAGCTCTAGAACGAAGTCACTCCACTCTGAAGGAATACCTAAAATCATTCACTAACGAACATCAAGACAATTGGCCTCGATATGTTTATACAGCCATGCTTACATACAATACAACAATACATACTACAACTAGATTCTCACCATATGAACTTATATTCGGTCACAAGCCTTTTATTCCAGATTCCGTTTTTGAATTACGTAGTGGTACAACTTATCCTGAATATATAAAGATGCTTTGCCATCGTCTTAAAATATCCCGTGATAAAGCTATAGAATATACTAATGCTTCCAAAGAAAGATCAAAAGCTTATTATGATCGATTTACTCGCGGAGTCCAATATAAAGTAGGCGAATTTGTATATATAAAAAATCATGTTAGATTAAGAAAAGCTTTATCCCCATTATGGAAAGGTCCCTATAAGATAATTAAAGTTCATCCTAATAACACTGTTTCGCTTTTAATAAATCGTCGTCATGTAAAACACCACTTTGACCAAATCAAACCAGCACATGACGTCACTTAATTATTAATATAGTTTTTTAGTCTTAAGTTCATAATTCATATATTTTTATACCATAGTTAGAAATAAATTCATATTCCAGATTAATCTTCAATGATTCTGCTGCAAGTAACAATAATTTCATTCAGTACATCACTAAGAGTCCTGGTATACTTTTTGACCCTTTTGGAACGATGAAAATCATAAATGACCAGTTTCATGTTGTGATACCTGTAGATGTGTCTTCTTTTAAGGGAACTATAGACAATGTTAATCATGCGTTTACTAATATCCGTAGTCAGTGTCGGGAAAACCAAGAAGTCACTAATTGTCAAAACCTATTACAACCTTTAGAGTCTCTTCAAAAAGATATCATCCGTGACTTTCAATCCATTTCTCATATTATCTCAAAAGACATTTCTAAAAGATCTGCTTGGTTTT
Organism: Bedellia somnulentella; assembly: GCA_963576735.1. Classification (NCBI taxonomy): domain Eukaryota; kingdom Metazoa; phylum Arthropoda; class Insecta; order Lepidoptera; family Bedelliidae; genus Bedellia; species Bedellia somnulentella. Next base: position 316,849 of record OY755182.1, on the reverse strand, counting down.
CTGGTATCGGTGTAATTTTTAAACATATATTTGGAACATTAGATGAAGATGATGCAATTAATTATGAAAAAGCTATTCAACAACTGTACAATAACGATAAAATACTAGAAGATTCTGTAACTAAAAACATTTTAGTATCTCATACAGCTATATCTAATATAAATAAAACTCTGATCGACATTAATGTTAACCAAAAAAAATTGAACTATGCCATTGAAATATTGAAAGAAACTGTAAATAATATTTCAACAAAAATCTATGTAAATAATTTTAATACTAAACTTGACCATGTTTTAAATATTTTAGAATCTCACCTTTTGAATTTAGCATTTAAAATTGAAGACATCCTCAATTCGATTCTTTTTGTAAAAAGTAACACTCTTCATCCTTCTATTATATCACCTACACAATTATATAATGACATTGTAAATAATTTTAAATTAATACCGAAAAATAAAGATTTACCTGTTAATTTAGAATTAAGAAATATTCATACATTAATTAATGTTGCAGATTTAGTATGCTATTATATGAATGATAGATTAGTTTTCGTTATTAAAATACCCTTAGTAGATATTTTAGAATATAATATGTATAACAACATTCCTCTGCCTACTCCTTACGGCAATTTAAGTTCTAATTCTTTTATTACGATTTTACCTAGTGATAAGATACTAGCTTTAAGTAAAGATAAGTCCTCTTATGCACTTTTAAATTCTGTTTATAATTGTAAGAAAATATTTAAAGAAACATATTTGTGTGATATATCGGATATTTATGCTTCATCCAATAATCCGTCTTGTGAGACGGAATTAGTTACAAAGGCTATGTATTCATTACCTAAATATTGTCAGTATAGATATCTTCACGGTGACATAGACATTTGGCATAGACTGCATAACAATAACTGGGTATTTGTTCAATCAAACCCATCCAAAATTTCTTTTGAATGTGCAACTTATCAATCTGTAGAAATAATTAATTCAGGTACAGGTATATTGAACTTACCTGCGAATTGTATCGCTTATCACCGAAATAATAAATTAATGTCAAAATCTAATCCAAAATTAAATGTACCGCTAATAACTTCTAATTTTAACATCATTAATGATAGTTGTTGTAACTTTGAGCAATTTAATAAATTAAATTTACCTTCTTTTACTTTAAAGTCAATCAATTTAGATTATTTGAAAAATGAAAAACTTGTAACCGATCAAATTGTAAATGATCTAACAAATGTAAATACAACTAATAATTTGATTAATCATGTAAGTTTTCCTATTTTAAGTGTTTTATCGATAATCTTATGTCTTATTCTCTTTATTTTGTATTTTTGGAAAAAGGACAAGTTTTCTAACATTTGCAATAAAAGTATAATTAAAACAGAAATTAATCTTGAAGAAGTAACTAATGATAATGACTTTGAACCACAACCCCGATTAAGAATTAATTAATTAATATTTGTTTTCTTTTCGAAACTTATTTTTCCTATAAGTTTCCTTTTAACAGGGGGGCTGTTATAGTATGAGCATCTGTATACTAAAGTGTTTAGTCAGCATATACAATAATTCAGTAATCATAATTCAGTCCGCCTTCTCTATCGAGAAGCCGGGATTTATTTCACTTTACATCTGACATCCAAGTAGAACACTAGTCCTTTTTTCTCATTTTGCTAATTCCATTTTACTATTTCATTTTGTTAATTACTATTTCATTTGATTTCATTTATTAAATCTAGTGTCTATTCAAAAAGTGTTTTTTAAAAGAAGCCCGTCGAAGTCCTTTATAACAGTTCGAACCCGCGACCTTCGGGTATACGCCCCCGTCGCTCTGCCAACTGAGCTACAGTGTCAGTTGGCATCCAGCGCGAAATTTCTCTATCCTTTGTTTCTTTTTTACACGTTCAAGTAGTGTTTGCGTTTCCTACCTCCGAATTTTAAATAATTCGGACGGCCACTTGTCTACCTTTTCAGATAGAATGCAAATGTTGGAAACGCCTAACTATCACATAATTTAATGTTTTTTGACATGAATTCCTCATGTGGGGATTATTACTCATAAATAAAAGATCTTATTAAAGGAAAGAAAAATTTCGACACTGGCGGGGTTCGAACCCGCGACCTTCGGGTATACGCCCCCGTCGCTCATATAAAGCCTAGTCATATAAAGCCAATGTGAATTATGTTATTGAAGGGCAGCCACGTCAGTTCTCTGAAAGTCAGTCCAGATTAAAATCATTCTTAACAAATGAGAAGATAAAACAGCAAGCATGAGAATAATGTTGAGTTGAAGCAAGCAATAAATATTATTCAGGACCGTGAAAACTGGTCATCGACAGTTTTCTGCCTACCCCATTAGGAGAGGCGTAAGTATAGTAAGTAATTACGTTATAAAAACTTATGATTTAACTATAATTTCAAAAATCTGTTAAAAGTAAAAGCTTCAGCAAAACTTGTACCAATTTAAAATGTTAATAGAGTAGTTTATTGCAAAATAAAGTTGACTTAGTAGAGTTACTTAAGCAATCAAGTTAAAACAACACAGAGCAACTTGATTCGGTACAATCTCCAAAGAAACTATGCATTAGCTTCACAACAGTTTAGTAAAGAGCTATAAAACGAGTATAAAATTTTAAAGCAAGCATGTTCGAGGCAAGTACTATAATACCGATGTAAACAGCCAACAGGCGGAATTCAATGAACTTCCAGTTTTATCTCCCAAGATTTAAAGTTGCAAATCCCTCGACAATGCGCGGATAATCACTTTTAGAACAGGTGCTAAAGATACTTTATATTCCACTTTTAAAGAACTTTTATAAAAATTGAACTTTAACCTTCCCGCGATTGCCAGAGTTACTTTTCAGATTGGTTTAATTGTCAGTAAGATACCGATTTAAACAAAATATTTTTCAAACAAAGGCTGTGTAGTGGTTAGAATAGCACTACCCCATTTCTTCCAGTGGGTGTGCGTTAGAGGCGACTAACTGTATTGGGGCTTTTAAGGGATTTTTGGGCGATGCGGTAGGAGACCTTGTGTAGGAGTAAATTATGTGATAGGCGTTTTCAACATTTGCATTCTATTTGAAAAGGTAGACAAGTGGCCTTCCGAATTAGTAAAATTTTGGAGGTAGGAAACGCAAATACTACTTGAACGTGTAAAAGAAATAAAGGATAGAAGAATTTCGCGCTGGCAGCCAATTGACACGGTAGCTCAATTGGCAGAGCGTCGGGGCGTTTACCCGAGGTCGCGGGTTCGATCCCCGCCTGTGTCGAAGTTTTTCTTTCCTTTATTTATTCTTTATTTATTAGTAATAATCCCCACATGAGGTTTTCATGAACAAAAAGATTTAAATTAGACCTTTATTTCACCATCTTTGCTCCACGCAACTTCCATAAGTGGCTGAGGAGTTTCTTATTTCCTAGCTATGGCTGCCCCTTTAAGGAATTTATAGCCGTGCATATATGTATGTATGTATTTTTCAACCGTGATAGCCCAGTGGGTAGAACACTCGGTTATCGTGCAAACGACTAGTGTTCAAATCCTGTGTCGGGCCTACACCAATTTGTCTTTTCTAAAGACATATGTGTGGTTAATTTATCATGGTTGTTAACGGTGAGGGAAAACATCGTGAGGAAACCCACATGGCTGAGTTGTACTTAGTCATGTGACAGTGTAATCGTACAAAACGGCGATAGGCCTGCCCCCAATCACGTGAGTACACTGTCTATGCAAAACGTGGGTACTCTGAACACCAGTCGACAAAGTCACGTGATGTTCAGAAGTATTAGTACCTCTGCCAACCCCTTCGGGGATATTCGGCGTGAACGTTTATGTTTATGTTATGTTTATGTATTTTTCAAACATTTTCCATCTGTGTATACAATGCTTATAATATTACTAACCGAATACTTTCCTTGTGCTATATATGAAGCGCCGATTGATAGGCAAAAAGGCAAAGAAGACTACAAACCATCCTTTACTTGACATATTTATTTTGCACTTAACTCCCAAAAATTACTGAGAAATTTCCAATTGTGAAGTTACCCCTTTTTGTGAGTTTTAGCTGTAAGCAAAGGTACTGGCTCGGAATCTACACCTGTTTATGTGGTTTATTATTTTGTTAATGAATAAAAATACTAACAAAACAATAAAACTATCATTATTTGCACTCTGTCTATTCCAAAAAAGTCTAGTTTTCCAACGACACACAACTCGTAATATCTATTGAACTATGAATACGGAACAGAAGAAATCAATCGGCCGCCGGATGACTTGGCAGCGCTCGCACGGTGTAGCAGTTGCGCTGTTAACGAGCCGATCAAACCATCAGCACTTTCATAACTTTACGTAACGCAATACGGATTGACTATTCACTGTGTATTGTGGGGAATTGTTAGTTCGAATTTTACTTTAAAATAAAATGGTTTTGGAAAATGAGGCAATACATGTAACAAACGTATTTTCGGTTTTCTTAAAAAAATGAGTGGTGACGGTTTACACATGAGATTATAAAAAATTGATAGCAAATAACTAACGAACCAAATACCGAATAAGGGTACTATGAACACTAGGAGACCTAGCACAAGTGCTATTTTAACGTAACGATATCTGAAGGGCAAACACGAGCGGTGTTTAAACTAGTTATTGCGTGCGATAAAGCAGCCATCTCTTACGCACTTACTTAGTATCGTATACTGCCATTTCATTCTGACCGTGATCGTGTCGATAAAAAAGCGCTCGTGCTTGCTTTCTGTTAGAATGAGATAAAATTATACAGTATGCGACATGATAGTCCAGTGGGTAGAACACCCGCCCGAAAACAGAAGGGCGTGAGTTCCAATCCTGGGACGGGCCTACACCAATTTGTCTTTTCTAAAGTCATATGTGTGGTTAATTTATCATGGCTGCTAACGGTGAGGGAAAACATCGTGAAGAAACCCACATGGCTGAGTTGTACTTAGTCATGTGACAGTGTATTCGTTCAAAACGGCGATAGGCCTGCCCCCTATCACGTGAGTACACTGTCTAAGCAAAACGAGGGTACCTTCTCTGGAAACTAGATAGCGCTTGCCATGTGAGTTCAGTAGTATTGGTACCTCTGCCAACCCCTTCGGGGATAAACGGTGTGAACGTTTATGTTAACGTTTATGATATACAATACTATGTAAGTAAAGAGTTGGCCGTTTTATACCACGCGTTATCTACTTAACCTTTGACTGGTGACATGGTTTTTGTGTAACGCAACTGGTGACGCGAGGTCAAAAAAAAAAAAAAAGTCAAAAAGTTTATTTTTCAAAATTAAGTTAAAAACTATCATTTTTTGAACGTCATTTTTTTTAAATTTATCATTAGTCCGTTGCTTCGGAAGGTGTTCGTAAAGAGAAAAAGCAACAAAGAAACTCTTTACATTCACATTTTTTCATTTTTTCAAAACATGGATTGTACAATTTCAATTCATTAACATGTTTTTACTTTATAAAAGATTTTCTATGCGACAAAACCAAACGCTAGTTTGACATATTTAAAATAAATTGTCCATCACAAAATCAATCACATAACGTGAGAAGAAAAATCCTCACCAGACAATTATTCCTAGGAATAACGAGGGAAGATTTATAGCTTTACGGACACGGTCATGTGCGCGTTGGGTCCTTGTCGTTTAAAAAATCTTGAACACTGTAGTAAGACTTCTTTAAAAGCATGGCTTTTATTGCCTTTTTAAAAGATGCCACAGGCAATTCCAATATGTCAGGAGGAAGTTTGTTGAACATTTTCAGGGATAGTCCCATAAAGGAGTTACTTACTTTATTTAGTCTCCACTTCGGTACGTTAAGTTTGTCCTTATTTCGAGTATTAACAGTATGCCTATCACTAACTTTACTAAATTGGCCTATATTCTTTTTGGCATACATTAAATTCTCAAATATGTATTGGCAAGGGACAGTTAAAATGTCAATTTCTTTAAATTTTTCGCGCAACGAATACCTCGACCTCAACATGTAATAGGTCGGATAGCTCGCTTTTGTAAGACAAAAACTTTATGAACATCAGCCGCTTTACCCCATAATAAAATACCGTATACGACATAATACTATGAAAATAACTGAAATACACAATGCGAGCTGTTTCTATGTCTGCTATTTCTCTAATCTTACGCACGGCATACGCTGCTGAGCTCAGCCTTTTAGAAAGTGTTAGTATATGGGGTCCCCATTGCAACTTAGAATCGGTTATTATCCCAAGGAATTTTGTCTCTTTGACTAATTCTACTTTTTCACTGTCAATAACAATATTTGCCTCCACTTGCCTAACATTCGGTAAAGTAAATTTAATACATTTAGTTTTTTTGGCATTCAGAACCAGGTTATTTACAGTAAACCAATGCAATACCAGTGAGATAGCTTTATTTACGTCGTCAAGAGATGTAGAGGATCTCGCTACATTAAATATTAAAGATGTGTCATCTGCAAACATAACTATCTCAGATTACTTTTGTACCATAAATGGTAAATCATTAATGTAAATCAGAAACAGTAATGGGCCAAGTATGGAACCTTGTGGAACGCCCATCTCTATTTCCGATCCTTCCGACGTGGTTCCATTAATATCAACCTTTAAAGTTCTTTTATGAAGATATGATGCCATTAATTTCAGTGCTTGCTCGTCAAAACCGTAATATTTAAGTTTAATCAACGCTATTTCTTTTTTTACACAATCAAAAGCCTTTGTGAGGTCACAAAATATACCTAACGCATCCTGGGAATTTTCCCATGAATTAAAAATATGTTTCATTAGTGACACTCCTGCATCTACAGTAGACCTACCTTTGGTGAAACCATATTGCTCGTCATGGAATATATTATGATTGTTGAAATATGAAAGCATTTGGTTGGACATGATTTTCTCAAAAACTTTACTGAGAACTGGCAAAATAGAAATAGGCCTATAATTGGTAAAGTCCTGACTATCTCCTGATTTATGTAGTGGGATGAGCCTACTTAACTTCATACAGTCTGGAAATTCTCCTATATCTATACATTTATTAAAAAGTATCGTTAAATCAGTAGCGATTATATTTATATAATGATATTAGTTCAGATGAAATAAAGACGAAATTGTGTTTTCTGAAATAACAAAATTTATTTTATTCGCATCACACTTTTATATAAGTTTTACTACAACTAAAACATTTTAAACAGAAAAGCTTACCTGAAATAACAAAAAACAACATTTAAAGGATTTACTTCTAATTAAATAATATTTTAACTATAACATTTTACAATGTTTTTCACGGTTTTCTAAAGATTCATATTCTAACTTTTTCCTTCTAAAATCTATATCACGTCACACTGACAGCTAATAGTTTCATAGATAATAATGATTTCATACACACTAAGAAATAGGAAGTAAAGAGGTGATATCCTTTACATCTCCCACCCTCGGAGAGAACAACATCGTGATGATTGTTCGTTCAAAAGCTATTCACTATTGGAGTTAACTTTGTGATATGGTATAAGTTTGACTCCGCCTTCTTATGTCCAACATCAACCTCGTAAATAGAATTTGAAATCCTTCTTAGGATTTTATATGGCCCAATCCTCAATTCATCCATTTTCTTCCTATTTAGCCGATTTCCATTTTCTATAAATACTTTATCACCCACTCCAAATTTATAGTCTTCTCTTTTTAGATCGTATATTTTTTTATTATAGTTATGGGATTTTATTGAATTTTTTAATGCTAGTTCTCTGTCTTTTTTTAGATCTTCTTCTGTACATCTTGATTTAAATTCCAGTGGCAAAATATCCATTTTCTCTCCTTCCAAAAGATATTTTGGAGTAAACTTAGTAACTGTATGTTCCGTTTCGTTGTATCTTTCTATACATTTTTGTGCAATAGTTGTCCATGCAGTTTTTTTGTCATTTTCATTTATTTTACACCTTATCCTATTGGTTAAAGTTTGGTTCAGCCTTTCATTCAGACCATTCGAAAATGGCGCGTCCACAGCAGTAAATATCATTGTTATATTTTTCTTTTTTAAGAAGTCTTTAAATTCTTTGGAATTTATGCCAGGATATTGGTCTGTTAAAAGCATATCTATGTTATTGTCTTGCGTCACTTTTTCAACCAATTTGATAAAATCATTGGAGCTCTGATTTTTTGATGTCAGAATGTATGCATATCGTGTAAAATGGTCAACCAAAAGATGTAAGTATTTTTTTGTAGATCTTGATCCTCCAAAGCCACCAATTGTGTCAATCGATACAATTTCGAAAGGACGTGTTGCTGGGCCTAAATGGGACATCAAACCAAATTTTGGATTCCTTCTTGATTTGTTTTTAATACAAATATCACATTCATCACACAGTTTCTTGATATTTGTGATGATATTCTTTGCTGTATAGAAAGGATTTATTTTATTTATCATTTGGGTTCTCCCAATATGGCAATAAAAGTAATGTACATTTTTAATTAGTGTTTTACTAAATGCTTCTGAAAGTACGAATTTTTTTCCTCTTTTATTCTTTTTGTAATAAATATTATTTTCCAGTATAAATGATTTTGATTTTCCGTCTTATATATATGGATTTGTTTCTTGGTCCTTTTTAATATCTTGCATGCTTATTAGGTTAACAACTTTCAAAAAATCTTCAGTATTTTCATAATGTTCTAAGACTGGATTTCTACTTAAGCAATCCGCTTCTTGATTTGACTTACCTGGATTATATATTATCTTAAAATTGTATTGAGACAGGTAATATGTCAAATCGCCCAGTTCCTCATCGGTTCTAGACTTGATGTTAAGATTTTCTAGTGGTTTATGATCTGAATATACTATAAATTCTTTATTCATTAGCCAGTGTTGCCAATATTTTACAGCCTCTTTAATCGCCAAACATTCCAAATATATTGCCTTTTTTCTCTTTTGAGTGTCGGTCAATTTCTTTGAGAAATAAGCTACAGGCTTGTTTATTCCGTTTTCATCTTCCTGTTTTAACACTGCTCCCACGCCTTGAATGCTGGCATCAGTGTATATTTTTATTGGTTGTTCTGGTTCAAATATTTTCAAAATTGGTTTTGAGCATAGTAAATCTTTTATTTTATCAAATGATTTTTGGCATTCTTTAGTCCATATAAATTTAACATCTTTACGTAACAAATTGTGTAATGGTTCCAGGATTATTGCATTGTGTGGTATAAATTTATGATAAAAATTTACTTTTCCCAGAAACTGACGTATATTTTTCTTTGTTTCTGGAATGGGGAAATTCCTGACAGCTGTTAAATAATCTTTGAGAGGTGTAACCGAATTTTTTTTTATTATGTGTCCCAAATACTTGGCATGATCCTTTGCAAAGGTACATTTAGAGAATTTCAGTCTAAATCCTTCTGTTAAGATTGCGTCTAGTAGTTTCGATATATGTGTTATGTGTTCTTCAAAACTTTTAGAAAAAACCAAAATATCGTCTATAAAATTCACTGCAAAATCTGAGAGATTATATTTTCTTATTATATTTCTCAATATTCTTTGGAAAATAGCTGAAGCCGTCTTTAAACCAAATGGAAGACATGTCCACTGAAAATGGCCTTCTTGCGTGACGAAAGCTGTCTTATATCTATCTTGAATTCTCATGGGGATCGACCAAAATGCTGAATTTATATCAAAAGTGGAATAATACTCACAGTTAACCGTCTTTACCATCAAGTCTTCAATTAACGGGAATGGCTGTGATTGAGGGACAACTATTTTATTCAATTCTCGGAAATCGATACACAATCTTGATCTTTTCCCATCTTCTTTCTTGTATGCTAAGGTGACTGGTGCAGCAAAAGGGCTATATGATTCCTCAATTAAGTTTTTTTTTAATAGTTTTGATATTTGGTTCTCAATTTCTTTTCTATCATCAGTTGTGCATCTGTATGGACGTTTGTAGCAGTATCGATCTACTGTCAAGTCTATATGAGCTTCATAACCTCGTACTGTACCCACGTCATATTTGTCCTTGGCGAAAACTGATTTGTATTTGTCTATTAATTTATCGATTACAGTTTGTTTACATATATCTAGATGGTTAACTTCAATTTCAAATTCATTCAAAGTAATATTTTCATTGAAATTAATTTCATATTCGTTTAAACTGTTTTTTTTTTCTTCACATACCTCAGAGTTTTTAGTCTCATTTTTTTTATTTTTGTCACCTAGTACATTAGGAATTTTGACATTTAAAATATCGGTTTCAGAGTATTTACTTTTGTTATCCGCTTCATTTTGGATTTTATTATCTCTAAATGAATTATTACATTGTATGATATTTAATTGTTCATCTTGCATTAATCTAAATTTCTTTATACAATCCAAACCAATGAGAAAATCATAGTTAAAATTTTCATTATCTATTACAAAAATATTCATTTCACTTTCAATGTAATATATTTTTATTTTTAATGTTACTATACCATTTGTTTTCTTCTCACCATTAATAGTTTTCAAGTTTACAGTTTGTTTCTTAAATGTATCTTCTTTTTTTTGTATTTTCAATAATTTTGAATTAATCAATGATACATTTGAACCAGAATCATAAATTGCTGTAACTTTTAATCTGTTATTTAATAATAACTCTATATTTATTAATGGTGATACTTCAAGTTTTTTGGAATCTCTTCATTAAGTTCAACTTCTAATTCCGAGTTATTCACACTTTTCATTACATATTCCTGATTCGTCGTATTAAACCAACAGTTTTCCTCAGGATGAAAACGTTTCCCTTTTTCCTTATTGATACAAATTTGGCATGGTTTCTTTTCTTCATTTTTTTTTTATTTTATGTCAGAGTGCATGTAGTTTTTTTTTTCATATCTGTTTTTCTCAACAAGATGTTCTAATTTGCCTATCTCATTATAAAGATCTTCAGTTTGTTGTACCGCCTCTCTGTCAATTTTGTCAATCAGGTAGTTAGGCAGGCCTGCGGCTATAAGGTCTATAAGAGTACCTGTATCAATCGTCTTCCTAACCTCTAATAATAACTTCTCTTTTTTCAATGCATATTCAAGTAATGAGCCTGATTTATATTTGAATCCAAGAGCATATCTAATTGGCGACCAACCTTTGTTTCCGAATGTTTCGCAGAAATTTTTTTCCCATCTAATCCACTCTGATTCAACTGTAAATTTTATTAACATACAATTGTACCAGTTTACACTTGAATATTCTAAAAATTGTTTTAAAATTTTAATTTTTTGTTTGTCTTCATCAATATGGAAACGTTCACATTCTCTGTTGAAGTCCTTAATCCATTGATGAGCGTTGGCATTTTTACCTGTGAATTTTTCAAGCGCAAAATCTTTTGCAATTTTTCCCAAATTTTGAATTTCAGATGTTCTTTGCTTTTCTTCAAGTAATGTCTCTAATATTTTTTCTAATGCTTTATTTGAACTCTCAGTTAATGGTTTTGAATCATTTATGTTTTCATTCATCTCTTCAAGGTAGATATCTTTAAACTGTATATTTTGTTCTTCATCTAAATATATCTTCGACATCTCATCAGTTAAATTTATCCATATTTTCCTTGTTTGATGTCTTTTGTTCAATGTTTTTCTTATCTTGGCGTAGTGAGATGTATTTGTTATAAGTTGGTGTAAGTTTGCGGGTTGATACTCGGTCGGTATGCCAAAATTTTGGCCATCAGGTGTTCCTATAGAAGTTATGCAAATAATATTTGACTTTTCATCTCCCGCTGTTTTCACACAAAAATCAAACCTTAATTTCTCCATATTTGTTGTTTTTAATTGCGAAAAATGTTGTTTTATAATGATATTAGTTCAGATGAAATAAAGACGAAATTGTGTTTTCTGAAATAACAAAATTTATTTTATTCGCATCACACTTTTATATAAGTTTTACTACAACTAAAACATTTTAAACAGAAAAGCTTACCTGAAATAACAAAAAACAACATTTAAAGCCTTTACTTCTAATTAAATAAAATTTTAACTATAACATTTTACAATGTTTTTCACGGTTTTCTAAAGATTCATATTCTAACTTTTTCCTTCTAAAATCTATATCACGTCACACTGACAGCTAATAGTTTCATAGATAATAATGATTTCATACACACTAAGAAATAGGAAGTAAAGAGGTGATATCCTTTACATTTATTATTCTGTTTATGACGAAAACTGACATTCCTGTTATGTCTTCGGTTTTTTTAAGATTAATAGTTTTAAAATTTTTAATTATATCATTACTGTCAACATACTTGAAAGAAAACTGTGCTGTTGTTTTGGTAACATTTTGTTCCAACAACTCAAGAGCTTTCTGGGAACATGAATTTAATTTCTCTGTTGTCTGAGTGGGGGTATTTATAAAATGATTTTCAAAAATGTCAGCAATTTGTGATCTTGACTGTATCAGTTCATTATCTAATAATAAATTGAGATCATGTGGGGACTTTAGTTTTCCAGTTTCACTGTTAATTATTTTCCAGACAGTCTTACTCTTGTTAGAAGAATTCATAATTTTATGTTTTATGCATCTAGATTTAGCTTCACCACAAACTTTTTTGAAAATTTTTGAATAATTTCTGACATAAATAATAAAATCTTGGTTGAAGTTATAGGACTTTTCTCTATAAATATTATATAGGTAGGTGATCTCTACTTATTCTAATTCCAGCGGTGGCCCATTCAGCAAAAGAGCATTTTGTATTACACAGTATTACCTTAGTTTTAAAGATTTTGTTGAATTCTGTTTTTAGCTCATTGATGAATGAAATACAATTCTCTAATGATTCACTGCTTCTCATTGGGGGGCTGATGCTAGACCTAATATTATTTTCAAATAAGCTAATTTTTTTTTCAGTTATCTGTCTACATACTATTGACTTTTTCTTTTCGATAGTAAATTCTAAATTTATAAATTGACCCTTGTGGTCTGAGGTAATGCAATCAAAAAGGAAGTGACCGGAGTAATCACAATTGCAATAAATATTATCTAAACATGTTGCAGAGGTCGAGGTAATTCGGGTTGGCTCATTAAATACATTTAGAAGATTAAATGATTGAAAAAATGTTAATATTCTCTCCTTTACTAGACCCTCACCCAACAAGTCAACATTGAAATCCCCACAAACTACAACCTCTCTGGAGCTGCGGGAAGCCATCCCCAAAGCATCTTCCATCGCTGCTTCAAAGATGTCATAGTTACCTTTGGGTGGGCGATATACACACAAAATTATATACTTGCTCAATTCAATGCATGAGATTTCTACATGTTGTTCAACAGAGAGTCTACAGATGTCTTTTCTTTCTTTAAATTTAATGTCTACATATAATAGTATCATACTACCCCCACACATTATGGACTCTCTGTTAAAACAACTGCCCACTGTGTAATTCTTTAAACTAAACTTCATTTGTTCTGCTTTTTACCAGTGTTCTGTTAAACAAAGTATTTTGGCATTGTACTTATTAATGAATAACTCTAATTCTAATAGTTTGCAGGAAAGGCTCTGTATGTTCTGATGAACTAGTGAAATGTATGCCTTTTCCTTTGTCTTACTACCTAGTTTAAAGCTAAATTTGCAGATACATTAGTACATGTACTAATAACTGCATCCAAGTCAGTTGAAATTGTTATGTTATTCAAATTAATAACATTGTTGTATATAATATTACTAGCTAGTAACATAGCTAGACGTTTTTTAGAATGTTCAGGTACTTTCAAGGTACTTTTAGTCAATAATGGTTTCTTAATATAATTATTTATATTAAAATTAACAATTTTTTGCCTATATCCCAAGGTCAAATTATGTAGTAACATATTTAGTTTATAAATCCTAGTATTAATCTTATAGCTAAGATGCTTGGAATATAAGAAGTCACTTATAATTATTTTTCTAACATTTAAATTGACCAATTTGTCAAATGATTTCTTTAAGTCAGTTGGATTCACCTTATTACTTGAACCAATTAAAATAACTAAAGTAGTATTGGAGTCATATTGTTCTTTTAAAATAACATAACATAACATAACATAAACGTTCACGCCGAATATCCCCGAAGGGGTTGGCAGAGGTACTAATACTTCTGAACATCACGTGACTTTGTCACCCGGTGTTCAGAGTACCCACGTTTTGCATGGACAGTGTACTCACGTGATAGGGGGCAGGCCTATTGCCGTTTTGTACGAATACACTGTCACATGACTAAGTACAACTCAGCCATGTGGGTTTCCTCACGATGTTTTCCCTCACCGTTAACAACCATGATAAATTAACCACACATATGTCTTTAGAAAAGACAAATTGGTGTAGGCCCGACCCAGGATTTGAACACTAGTCGTTTGCACGAAAACCGAGTGTTCTACCCACTGGGCTATCACGGCTGCATCTTTTAAAATGGTATTTATTATTTGAGAGTAACTTGCTCCGGGCATACAAGTATTTAAAATACATTGGTCTAATTCTTTGTTTAAATGATGGCCAATGTTAACACCAAGAGAATCGGAGAAGACTAAAGTCCTCTGAGTCGACACATCTCTATTGTAAGCAAAAGTGGGCTAAACCATATTATTTCTATTTTCAGGAGATACATCATTTATGACAGTACTTACATCGGTCTGTGAAACCGCTGACATTAAATGGTCTATAGCATCGAAAGTACTTATGCTATCTTACCTCAGTATTTAAAAACAGTTGGTTAATGAATAAAAGTATAAAATAATAGCCTCCGAATGTAATTTTTAATTATTAACATGCTACTATAAAGTAAGTAGGAACAAAAATAAAAATTTGAATTGTATCATTTAAAAAAACTGGCGTTGTTCAAACTTTGGTTAATTTCATTGAAAGTCGGGGCATAATTTTTCGGACCATTGCAAGTACATATATATAATGTGTTTTTCGCACGTATTAGTAAATTGGTAATTTGATTTGCGATTTAATATAGGAGGAAAACTGGCCCAGGTTTTTCGTGTTTTCTTTTCACTTTCATCACTTTGCTCTTAGATGAAATTTTCGGGAACATTTTCTGCTTCTGACCCATTTGAATCTTCCTGTTGTGCCAGACACGCTTCAATTTAAGTATTTGACAGTACATTTTCAACTCCTATCTCTCTACGTTTCTCTTTGCAGATGCAGAATTACTATTTTTAAGTTATTGCCATAAAAACACGAAAAACATTATAGCAACATTACGTTAAAAAGTTACGTTACTGGTGACATGCGGTCTGAGAGACCGCTGCCGAATTTCATGTTGTTGTAATTTACCAATATGAGACAATCCGACACAACTGTCACTATCTGCCACGTGGACGCAACTAAACTTGAAGCTACTCAGATGTTGAAACAAGGAAGCAAGGGGAAGAGGTTGAAATGATGTTTCACTACCACAGCTCGGCCTGTAAGACCGCTTGTCACCAGTTAAAGGTTAAAATGTCTCTCGTACTAGCGTTGCTGGTAACAATGTCATGTAGTATTTTCTAAGATTTTCACGATTGCATATTATAATTGAAATAACTATTGATTTTTGCACCACATGCGTTTTGACAAACCTACAATTCTAGCAAAAGAGAATCGATTGATACCTAGAATGATACGCGAATCTATTGAAATAAAGAAACATCCATACTTGAATAGAGATGATGGTTGGCAATTACCACCTGCTTGGAACCCGATAATAAGCACAACTAAGCAAGGGAAGAACACTAGCAAGACTCCAGATAACATTAGCTCTTTTTGTACACAGCAAATATTAAACGCAAATGTAACTTAAAATTTTATGAAGGTAGTTAGTATTAATAATTTTATAGTACTGTATAATGACAAATAACACCTCAGTCTTCCCGTGACCATGATAACTGAAAAGTTTTCGAAACGTCGGGCTTTAAAAAGGCACTGATTTAAAGAGGCAGTTGTATATAGCGGTTTTGGTAAGTTAAAAATTATAAATGGCACGTTGAATAACTAGATCAGCAGTTAAAACTAAGCAGTAAAGTAAACAAAAATGAGTAATAAAAAATAATGAAATGGATCAGTGAATATATAATTGAGTAGGAAAATAATTAAATGGGCGGTAAAAAATATTGAACGAGCGGTTACGCGTGGGTAGTAATAAATCGGAATTTGTCGGTAAGAAATCTCATTCTAAGCAATTCTATAAAGTAAGTAAGCATATAGGCATGCATCTATATGCTATAGGCATGCATCAGGCATTTAGGGCTCGCTCCGCTGCGCTACGCTCGCTCGTTTTATACATAATCTAACCTAACCTAATTAAATGTGACCACCTAACTTTTCTTTGTCTGCAAGGGGCTTTCGCCCCCCGACCCCCCCACGCAGGGGGGCTCTGCCCCCCTGCACCCCCCGACATGCAAACAAGCGAGCAAGTATACATACAAACAGGCATGCATCGTTACGATCTGCCGAACTATTTATCGAACTGCCGCCCATTTAATTATTGGACTACTCAATTATTTCTAAAATTGACATTGTATGATAAAATAACCGACTTATATATTTTTTATTATTGTCTATGTTTTGCTGTCGCAATAATTATTCAACCGCCATTAAATTAAATAACTCAATATGTTTTTCAACTGATCATAATAACATCTCGAATTTTTAAATAACAGCTCACAACATTAGTTCCCCTTTAAAAATAATGTAATAACACGCGATTAAAATATTCGAAAATCAATAGTTGTTTCAATTATAACAATGTCATGTGATGTTCAGACGTATTTTATCTTTGCCTACCTCTTCGTGGAGATACAGTGTAAACGTTTGAGTTTGAGTAGAATTATAAATAAATAAAAAATAAATAAAAAGATTTTATTTGCCTTTTTACACATATTACAAAAAGAAATCTATATCATACAGTTAAAAGAAGTAAAAAAAGAAGAACAAATTAGATAACAATAAAAAAAAAAAGACAAAATGGTTACGAGCTCGGTCTAACCACTTAAAGCGGATAGCTCCGGTTTTCAGCTCTAACCAATACTTATAACTAAATAAAACTTAAAGACTAACTTAGAACTAAACACACAAAATAACATACACACGTACAAATATACATATTCTTAGCTAATAGCTAATGTACAATATGTGAGTATTTTTGGGTACATGCGCCTTATACATAAAAAGATAACATTTACATATAAAATATTCTAAACATATACAACACATACATATACAAACATAGAATATATATATATATACAGGGTGGCTCATTCAAATCGGTCAGTATGGGAAAGTCTGAAACTATAAGACATACGAAGATTTGTTCTTAGGAACCATGTCACCGATTTTGATAAAAAGAAAAACTGCATTCATACATTTGAAAAAAAAGCTGTACCCAGCTCGGGAATCGAACCCGGTTGTTTTGAAAAAATAAACTTACACTTTTTCTATTTTGATATCGATTGTCTAGGTCTTAAGCTGTAAATGTCTCCATAAAACATGATGTCTAAAATGAATAAAATGCATTGTTTTGACATACTTTAATTTCTTAAAGTAGGTGTTCGAAGTGACCACCATTTTTTTCAATACAGTTTTCTACACGTTTAGGTAACGATCTTACTATTGCATTTTGTATCTTCATGTGGTGAATTTGCGTTAAAATTTACTCAACTCAACTTAATGCAAATCACATGATACGGTGCATGTATGTAATAACTTATTATTAATAAGTTGAGAGGTACAAACAGTCATAGAGACAATTTTACATGCCTGAACTTCTTGATTATTGTAACGGTGGTCACTTCGAACACCTACTTTGAGAAATTAAAGTATGTCAAAACAATGCCTTTTATTCATTTTAGACATCATGTTTTATGGAGACATTTACAGCTTAAGACCTACACAATCGATATCAAAATAGAAAAAGTGTAAGTTTATTTTTTCAAAACAACCGGGTTCGATTCCCGAGCTGGGTACAGCTTTTTTTCAAATGTATGAATGCAGTTTTTCTTTTTATCAAAATCGGTGACATGGTTCCTAAGAACAAATCTTCGTATGTATTATAGTTTCAGACTTTCCCATACTGACCGATTTGAATGAGCCACCCTGTATATACATACATACAGATATAGAATATCTATATACATATAAGTACAATACACACAAATATTCTAAATATTTACATATGAAAATTATAGGTATGAAGTATGTTAACAATAAAAACAAATAATACTCTTTTGCGTCTTAATGAATAATATGAATACTTACACACATGTGCACATATATAGTTATAGCACATATGACATACATTAATAGATATAGTATATATACATATAAGAAGAAAAAGAAAAAAAAAACAAAACTCACTCGATATTGGAAGCACAACCATAGGGAACAGCAAATTCATTGAACTGCGATAATAACAGCCATTTGCGTAGTTTTCGTCTGAAAGTATGAATAGACTGAGCATTTTTAATTGGCGGCGGAATGACGTTCCAGCATTTTGAGGCTGTTATTTTATGTAAATTATGTAAATATTATTAATAATATGTTTTTATGGATACATTTATACGTATATTTAAATTGTCATTGCCAACGTAAGGAATCTGGAACTTATATGGAACTTTTCACTAAGTTTTTAGAACAAAGGTAAAAATATGGAGTAATAATAAGCTTTGTAGCTAGTTTACTACAATATGGCACCAAACACCCTCGTAATTTTAGTACTTATATTCAGCTTGAACAAAATCCACGTAAAGAAATAGGACAGCATTTTTGTAACTCGAAACAAAAGAATTAGTTTCGATTTTATTTCGGCTCGCTATTATCATCTTCACAATGTTACTTATTGCTAGGACGCTTTTTGTTTTACTTAATATATAAAACGAAAATGCATATTGAATACAGGTAAAAAAATTTTTGGTTGGACCATCAATAACCTGGGCTAGTCATTCTAAAAGATCTGGGCCTTCAGGACATAAACTTTTTAACCCCGCTTTAACTAGTTAAGATAAAAAGCAAATGCATCATCATGTTATTCTTAAGTTTCATGTTTTGTTATACATTTAAACATAAACTTCACCCAATAGTTATCACTATAGAAAAAATATAACCGATTACCCCTTTTCAAAATCGATGAATACTTATTCATTATCACATTCACGAACCTTTCAAAGTTGAAAAAATTGAGTATGGTTTAAAATTATGCAGTGCAGCAAAATCATAGGGACGTATTCAAAGAGCGTTAGAAATGAACTCCGCGGAGCGTCGGGGGCGGACTGTAAAACTCGGAATGGTTCGTAAGATTGCAATTAGACAACGGACAATTCAAAGATTGCTTTTTGATTCATTGCACTGTTAGACAAGGTTTAGTGAAATGCAGTTTAATAATATATATGGGTATTTTACTTGCATATCTTTAATATTTAAAAACGAATCCAATGTTTTAATGTTGAGTAAATTTAGTTCAGCAGATGTTTTAAATTAATAATTTAATCTATAACAAATCAATTATGCAGACATATTATATACTTTTTAATAGCAAAACTATGAGTCGTCAGTACCCTTCATCGCAATTGTGATATTGTTTATCGTAAAATGTTATAATTTGAAAAACGAAATTTTATGTAATGTATTCATAGTTCTTGATTTCCATCTTCAACACTTTTAGTCTCAAATATACTAAAGGTACACTACCTAAAAAAATATAACAATTATGCACAAGTATTTAAATAAAAAAATCATTATCCTACTTCCTTGTCAGCAAGTGTACAAGCGCAAGTCAAATAAATAAAGAGTAGATCTCCTGGGCTCTGTATAATTGCAGCTGAGCGGCGCAATGCCGGCTGCTGGATCCAGCTGTAACAGATGCTTCCAGAACAATAATGGGACTCCAATTATCGGGATCGGCTTCGAAGATCAAGTGGCAGTTCTTGATCGACGATGGGAATACTATTGTCCGGAAGAACAAGCGGATTTGATTATTGGAATCATGGCTGTGAGATTAATTGGTAACAAGGTCGCGATGTAAAAAGAAGTGGTTGCTACATACAAACAAATACTTACGTCTATAGATTCCTAGAACAGGTAGCCAGAGCTAGGGAATTAGAAATTTCGCAGCCACTTGTAGAAGTTGCGTGGGGTAAAAGATAGTAAAATAAAGATTGTTGGTGATGTGTCTCCAACCGCATCGCCCAAAAATCCCTTATAAGCCCCAATACCGTTAGTTGCCTCTTAAGTAAGCCTACCGGATAAGATTGGGTATAGCTAGTCTAAGCCGACACTACACAGCTTGTAAGTTTTTACTGTTATAGTGAAATACGAAGCTGCCACACACATTGAGCCCACCGGGCCGCCCACATATGTCAGCGACTTCTTGTTGGCGGTCTAGTTTTCATACATATGTTAGATATGACTCTTTCAACACAGGCCGCCGGGTTATGTCGCTGGGCTTTGTCGAAGGCCCGGCGGGCTTAGAATTGCGCTTTAAGTATACTCCCGGCTACAATGCGATAATAGGAGCTATGGAATTAACCATTCGAGCAAGTTTGAGAGAACCGGGAGACTTAAATGGTGCAATAATCGATAGGGTAATGGGAGTTACAACATAGGTAGCTTAACCTGTTTCTGAGAAAATTATCATTGTAAGTTGTCTGTTAAATATTGGCTTATAAACATTAACATAACATAAACGTTCACGCCGAATATCCCCGAAGGGGTTGGCAAAGGTACTAATTCTTCTGAACATCACGTGACTTTGTCACCTGGTGTTCAGAGTACCCACGTTTTGCATGGACAGTGTACTCACGTGATAGGGGGCAGGCCTATCGCCGTTTTGTACGAATACACTGTCACATGACTAAGTACAACTCAGCCATGTGGGTTTCCTCACGATGTTTTCCCTCACCGTTAACAACCATGATAAATTAACCACACATATGTCTTTAGAAAAGACAAATTGGTGTAGGCCCTACCCAGGATTTGAACACTAGTCGTTTGCACGATAAGCGAGTGTTCTACCCACTGGGCTGTCACGGTTGCTTATTATTATATTGGCTTATTATTATATATTTAGGCTGTGTAGTATTGTCTTAGAATAACGCTACCTCATTTAATCCAGTGTGTGTTCGTAAGAGGTGGCTAAGGGTATCGGGGCTTATTAAATTATTTTTGGGCGAAGCGGTTGGACACCCATTTACTTTACCATTACTTACAATCATTACCCATTACTTTATAATCATTTCCCTACCTTACTTCCAAAAGTGGAAAACATCTCACTTGTAACAAAATCTGAAGCACTAATTCATAATTGATAGAATATTAAGTTAAACGAAAAGTGTAATCTTTTTCAAACGAATCTGTCTAACAAAGATTACATCTTGTCATCCCATTAAATACTGGAGAAACAAAAAACTTTCAGTCACAAAAGCGTAAAGAACAAAAACTAACAAGCTCCTTTAAATAATTCAAGAGAAAATCATTTTTAACTCAAAAAGGAGTGTGAAATAAATGGAAGTATTGTCTCAGTTATTTAAATAGTGAAACAGGCCAGTTCGTTTGTAATGTAGAGGGACCAGAGAACGGTGTAGAAACAAATTCGTCGAAAGCTCTCGGAACAAGTGTTGACACAAAAACAGAATGCGCGGACAACTGTTTATTCCGTTTCAAGAGGAACTCGTCTTAGCATTGCTGCACTACTATTGACTTGGTATTTTGATTAATTTTATATTTAAATTGCTGAAATTAAAGTGGTTCGTCCTAGAATCCGTGGACTCTCTCGCACACTAGCAGCGTCCCTTTCAGAATCTTTATCGCGGTATCAAAGTATTTCTTGATCTAAGTATAAATACAAATTTTAAGTTGGTGCACAGTCGGGTATATTGTATAGTTTTGCTGTAACTACGAAAAGATAATAGTAGTTAATATCAGTGAAAAAATAGGGTGCTATTAAAGTATTCATTGAAGAAGTTTTAATAACCTATATAAAATTTCGACAGGTTCTCAGTGAGCATTGCACAACAGTTGATTGGTTAGTAAAACCTATATTCTCTTGTCATTTCTACCTGGTGTAATATAAGTGTGATAGGATTGTAACTATTTTATGTTTTAGAATGTGTTATGTTGCCAAAAATAAATAAGCTTTACATATATTTTATATACTAACGCCATTAGTTCCCATTGGGGTAGGCAGAAACTATCAATCGCCACTTTTTACGATCTTGATGAAACTTTTTTGCTTTGTTTACATCCTTCAATTTTATCATACATATTTTTTCTTTTCATTTTAAATAAGTTTTAACCATTAATAATGCTCTAAGGTGATTAAAAACACAACCTAGCTTAAACATAGAGCACTATAATGATGTTTTTTGTAAATTATCACAATGTGAACATAAAAGTAGATATAGCGATCGATAGTCTCTGCCTACCCCAATGGGAATTAACGGCGTGAGTATATGTATGTATGTATGTAAATATAAAAAAATAATATCGCATCTATACATTCAGTGGAATAACTACAAAGAGTAACTTAAAAGAACGAATCTTATTTTTGATACGTACTAATCTATATAACTCCGATAAACTGAAAAAATATTAAGCTGACTCAAATAATAATGAAGACATATTAGCTATAGTAACTTTATCCTCACAGGATTAAACGTTCGAAAAGCAATGGCAAGCCAGCTCGTAAAATAGCCTAAGGCGCATCGTGGACCGATGCAATTAGTTCCCTCCCGATGCAATAGTAATGTTATTAACGACAAGCCACCCGCCGCCCGCCCTGCACTATTTGCATCCAACTTTTTAATACAACGGCCAGAGCTTTTCTAAGAAATTAGTGGATTTTTTACTGATTACGGACTCTTAGAATGGTTTGCTTGTAGCATTGTTTACCATTTGTAAAGAGCTAAGAAAAGTAATGCGTGTTGGCGTCGCACTATTTGGGGTTGCAAATAGTAATGATATCTTGTGAAAACCTTTAAATTTTACAACATTCATTTACATCAAATTAATAACATAACATAACAAAACATAAACGTTCACGCCGAATATCCCCGAAGGGGTTGGCAGAGGTACTTGACAGGGGTTGCTACAGGTTGACTTTGTCAACTGATGTTCAGAGTACCCACGTTTTGGATGGACTGTGTACTCACGTGATAGGGGGCAGGCCAATAGCCGTTTTGTACGAATACACTGTCACATGACTAAAAACAACTCAACCATGTGGGTTTCCTCACGATGTTTTCCCTCACCGATAATAACCATGATAAATTAAGCACACATAAGTCTTTAGAAAAGACAAATTGGTGTTGGCCCGACCCGGGATTTGAACACTAGTCGTTTGCACGATAACCGGTGTTCTAACCATTGAGCTATCACGTCATAAATATAATATATAATATAATAATAAATATAATATATAATCATAAATATATCAAATTAATAATACATAAAAAACACTTTCAAAACAACCAAAGCAAAAAACATGACTGATTTATTAAAAAGTAGTAAAAACCATTTAGAAATGAAAATTTCGAATCCCAACACTACGTAACATAACGTTGATAATAATAAATCATGCTCCGCTGAAGTAATTACTCATTCATTCCAACTTTGCGTTTTGAAGTTTCTCTACTAAAATAGAGAAGTAGTAATTACCGCCAAGTTGCCCGTTCTAACACAGAGCTGCTTTTAGTGTCTTTCACTTTGTGATTGTTAAAATAAACTGAGATTTACTTTTAGGAATCTTTAGTTTTCCTCAAGATTTGTCTTTTTTAAATAATTCATCGAATAATCTGTCTTCTAAGAGGTCATAAGATTACCCACTCGGCCATCGAATCGAAGCAAACCTGTCAAGTTCAGCTCTAGACTTAAGTCTGTCTCGTGGCTTGCTGTAAGCCAGAATCAGGACATTGTTAAACGTATTACCTTCTGTCAATCTGGAAAATAGTCAATCTTGCTAGAAAAGGGTTCTTTTTTGTTGGCCATGAAATAGATGCAGGCCGTCACTGTGCTATATAAGTCGAACAATTATTAAGACACCATGGATTGTCATGTCGTCGCAACGCTGGCCTTATAAAGATTACCTAGCAAACCTCCCACGCTTCCATTCTTTGAATATTTTCAAAGAACCTTCTTTATTTGATGACTGTAAAATTGCATAATTATTTTAGAAAGTTGAATGAGGTGAATATTGTGAAAGAAACGTTGTTGGTGATGGGTCTCCAAGGGCATCGCCCAAAATAACTTTGAAGCTGAAATACCTTTAGTTGCCTCTAACGAACAGCTACGGCAAGAAATGGGTTAGTGCTATTGTAAGCCGACATTATACAACAGATGAATAAACAATTTTAATGTCTTTAGTTATATTAACACCCGTGATAGCCCAGTGGGTTGAACACTCGGTTATCGTGCAAACGACTAGTGTTCAAATCCTGGGTCGGGCCTACACCAATTTGTCTTTTCTTAAGACATATGTGTGGTTAATTTATTATGGTTGTTAACGGTGAGGGAAAACATCGTGAGGAAACCCACATGGCTGAGTTGTACTTAGTCATGTGACAGTGTATTCGTACAAAACGGCGATAGGCCTGCCCCCTATCACGTGAGTACACTGTCCATGCAAAACGTGGGTACTCTGAATACCAGGTGACAAAGTCACGTGATGTTCAGAAGCATTAGTACCTCTGCCAACCCCTTCGGGGATATTCGGCGTGAACGTTTATGTTTATGTTTATATGTAGTTATATTAAAATAAAATAAGTATTTTACTATCAATTTATAAAAATATATAGAATTAACGTAATATGGTAAAAAGTTGCTCATCATTAAAAATCACACACAAAAAATCTAGAATCTGTAAGCAAACCGTAAAACACCTACGAAACAAATATTTCTGTGCACCATAAATAGTTATCGACCAAAAATATGGTTAAAAGCTAAATTTACCCGTCTCCTTAGCATATGTAAGTATTCATATTATTTGATTATCATAGGAAGCGTCATCAGCAAAGATTTTCTCCGTTGCCTTGGATATCCTAATTATACATTGAGTGCTTCTCATTACTCCGAGTCGCATATTCATGAAGATTCTCAGCAACATACAGCGAAGATTACCTAATTACCTACCTTTTAGACAGGGAATGAAGTTTGCTAAGCTCATCACAAATGTTTAAGCAGTTTCGGCGATGTAAGGAGTTCAGATTTGTTGAAACGAGTGTTAGACAACATCAGTTATTTATAGAATTCGGCCCTGTAGTTCGATTTTAAGACTATACTTTTAGTATAATTTTAGAAGACTTAGTAGCTAGCTTCATATTAATGACAAAAAAAAGTATGTTCACAATCATAGCAAGAAGGTTAGTTATGATCAAAGTATAAAAAAGGTATTTGTATAATTTTGGTAATTTATTTAACAACAAATATATGATTATATGAATGGCTTCACCATAATGTTAGTTTTGTGTGACGATGGAACCGCTACTAAACCACGGCCGTCAACTATGTAAGTATCATCACTCATCCAATATGATAAATTTGATGTTAAGGCACAGAAACTAGTAAAATAATAATTATTTATACATATACTCACGGCTGTAAATCCCTAGAAGGGGTAGCCAGAGCTAAGAAACTAAAATTTCCTCAGCCACTTTTGGAAAGTTGAGTGGGGAGAAGATGGTAAAATAAAGGTTGTTGGTGATGGGTCTCCAACCGCATCGCCCAAAAATCCTTTAATGGCCCCAATACCGTTAGTCGCCTCTTACGTACACCCACCGGAAGAAATGGGGTAGTGCTATTCTAAGCCGACACTACACAGCATCTGAATCAATTGAGAATCTGAGGGCTAAAACCGTTAATATTCGGCAAACACAAATGAAACCGCATTTTATATATAAAACTAAAAAAATACATTTCCCTACTGAGAGTGAGACTCCTTTCGTGATACTACAGTAGCCGGGATCGATGACTTATCATGCCCTCTGAAGCATCATCATCATAATGTCAATAATTATCATATAAATATTGGACAATCAGGTTATTACCGCTCCTAGCCTACTACATACATACATACATACATATACTTACGGCTATAAATCTCTAAAAGGGGTAGCCAGAGCTGAGAAATAGTAAAGTCCTCAGCCATTTTTGGAAGTTAAGTGGGGAAAAGATGGTAGTACAAAGGTTGTTGGTGATGGGTCTCCAACCGCATCGCCCAAAAATCCCTTAAAAAGCCCCAAGTCCGTTAGTCGCCTTTTTACGTACACCCACCGGAAGAAATGGGGTAGTGCTATTCTAAGCCGACACTACACAGCCTAGTCCTAGCCTACTACTCTGAGTTTAACTCATGTCTGGGGTTCCTTACAGCCCAAATAAAACTTCACCGAGGGGTTCAAACCTATTTCGTATGCCACTAGCCAGAGTCAACCTTAACTTGCATTTAACTACACCAAAATGTATTAAAAAAAAAGTAAGTAAAATACAAAACAAGGAAATTACAAATCCGCTTAAAACACTTGTGCCAGCGTAAAAGATTTTTACTAAATCTATGAGTTCACCTTATATATTTTTTGATACATAAATTTTTAAGACGTTTTATTAGAAAAAATACATGTCAAAATTAGAAATCAATAACAAGCAATGTTTTCCAAATAATGGCCAAAGATAGTAGGGAATATTAAGGCAATAAAGGCAATAATCGAACAAATAAAAACGTCCATAAAAATAAATGTTCAAATTATATTCAATAGACAAGCACGTTTCCTCTTTGTAGCGTCTACGGGTATTTGCGTAGCAGCTTTCGTAGCTTTCGTAGCAAATGACATTACTACGGCGTAGCGTCGCGTAGCTGGCTGCGACGTGCCTTGTTAGCAAGAAATATTTTTTTGCTCCTGAAAATGAAAGGTTATTTATTATTGTACTTTTAATCCTTGCTTTTGTTTTTCACAAACTTGATATGTTGTATGTTGGCTGTCTTGCATTATATCAATAATTTTACTTCATTCGTATACCTGTGTCGGGTTCGAATGGCACTGATCCATTTCTTTACGCAGGTATTGTTAGAGGAGTCTCGGGGTATTGAAGCTTTTTATATGATTTTTGGGTTACGCAGACACCTGATACATGCTTAATTTTCCATTTTTTCTCCACTGAACCTACAATAGTGGCTAAGGAAATCTAAATCTGAAGGTCCAGTTTCCGTCCAGCAAGTATATGTATACGTGACTGTACAAAATGCTGGGTATATATATTTTTGTGGCGTAAGTCACTATGTAGATTTTAAATTAGTGTATGACCATCAGACATCGGGTTCGGATAATTTTATAGTATCTAAAATAGTTACAAATTAACTTAGCTATTCACCATAATTTTCAGCCTTTCATACATACATTTAATCGTTCCATTAGTTCCCATGCGGTTAAACCGAGACTATTGTTTGCCACTTCGTGCGATCCTAGCAAAGCTCTCGAGCTGCATTTCCATTCATCAATCTTTTCATATAATCCGTATTTTGGCCTCGCATTCAGCAATATGTGTTTGAAAGGGAGTACTTAATAAATAAGTACTGCTTTTTTAAACATAACCTTTTGAAATTCAAAGTCCATTAAAATTCAATTGAAGAGCCATCTGTTTTGCGTAGTCAATATCGAATAAAAGAAAGAGGTTTATTTATGAAACAAACAAAGCAAGTGGACTTGAGAAAGTCATAACATCCATTTTTCCAATATTACTATCTAACGATCATTATTTTTTGTACAAGTGCAATTGTAATTTATTATTGTTTTCGAAAACTAGTAAAATACTGAATAATTGATGCTGAAAAATTTATTGAACTGATGCTTGAAAAAGTTTGATTCACTATGCCGTGTGGTGCCGAATTAGAACGTCACTACCCCTTTCTACCGCCATGGGTGTTGCAAGAGACGACTAAAGGTGTAAGGCTTTCTTAAGTTTTTTGGGCGATGCAGTAAGAAGCCCGTCACCAACGATACTTTATTTCTACCATCTTGTCCCTACCAACTACCAAATGTGGCTGTGGAGTTTCCAACTCTGTCTACCTCTTTTTGGTATTTACAGCCGTGAATATAATGTAATTTCATTCATCATACGGTCATTTAACGTAATTAACAAATTATTTAAGCAAGACCCAGGCAAACCTCTGAAGTAAGTTAAGATGATGAAAATGGCGATCAATAAAAAAAATCGTTTATTTTCTAATTAACCTTTATACAAATAATATACGTCCGATCAATATATATATATATTACATATCTGTATTCTCCAATTGGAACAAATGGCCTGAGAATTATGTATGCACAGTTGGAACTATA
Source organism: Bedellia somnulentella (assembly GCA_963576735.1). NCBI lineage: Eukaryota > Metazoa > Arthropoda > Insecta > Lepidoptera > Bedelliidae > Bedellia > Bedellia somnulentella. The sequence goes on along the minus strand of OY755182.1, from coordinate 288,561 downwards.
CTCAACCTCATTCCTTTTCTTTCTATTCAACGGCTCTTGTGACTTGCCCACCGATGATGAAAGTAGAACTTGATCTTCGGCATATAACCTCTTATGGTAAATCTTAGTAATAATCACACAAAATATATAACACAACAACTACAAAATATCCTAACTCACAAAACGCACTTTATAAATGTCCGTCGCGTACTTGAACAAGCAATAACATTACTACAACAACTTTAAGCTCAAACTAAAACCATCTTAACACCTACACAATAGAGTTCATTTTCGCTAAACAAGTTTCAAGAGTGCGTTTACGGAGGCGGCTAAAGAAATCCGCCATTACGGGAATGAAAGCGGCTTCGTAAATGCGTCTTCAGAGAGTTTTAGTGTGCACTTCACACTGAGCCGATAATATAACGTTGGGACCGGTCGTAATGAGGAGCTTGTGCTTATCTCATTTTAAATCTCGTTTAAAAAACACATGAGGCAAAATAACACATTTTCTCCGAGAGCCGTCATGACATGACTTGAATGTCAATGGTTTGTATGATGCTAGTTTATGCAGTAAGTTAACGGTGTACTGAGATAATATGATAGCAAAAAGACTAAAATACATAGTAACTTATACTCACGCATATTATTTCCATCCAGGTAGGCAGAGGCTATCGATCTCCAGTTAGCACGATTCAGACGAATATCTCTGACTTCCTTCTCTTTCATTAGTTTATTTTCAATCCATATGTTTATATATATATATATATATGTTCGCACCAGACATGTACTCGCGGTTTTAGCATATTCTATTTAGTCTGCGATTGGTAGATTTGATTTCAATGGCGAGTTGAGATATAATAGAAAGAAAGGGGCAGTTATTCTATTGTAATAGTTGTGTTGTGAAATACCATGGTCGGTTGAAACAAAATTTTGAAATGCCTTTGGAGTGGTGCACGTTTTGAGCCTGAAATTATTTATAGCCCGAAGAGATTCGTAGAATTCGAAAGGATCCAAGAAAGGAAGGATTCATTAGAAACGATATACCTTTGGCAAAGACTGGATGCATTCAGATTTGATCAAATATTGAAAAATAACCTCTTGAACAATTCTGGGAGATCAAACAGCAAGGACGGAGCAACTCACCAGGATACCACAAGTAAGTGGACTAAATTACTAAAAACACGAACACGAAAATTATATATATATATATATATATATTATTCACAAAAAATATTGCCTTCAACAACTATTGAACGGTGGAAAAAACATCGTGAGGAAACCCACATGGCTGAGTTGTACTAAGCCATGAAACAGTGTTTTCGTTCAAACGGCATTAGGCCTGCCCCGTATCACGTGAGTACACTTTCTAAGCAAAACCTGGGTATAAGCGGCGCAAACAATCAAGAAGATTGAGGAAAAGGCTATCGTTTATTGTTGAAGTTAGTTTATGACTATATATTATTATTTTTACAATTCAAATATCATTTGTTACTAGTGTGGAATCAAAATATAGGTTTCAAGGTTGGTCACAAGAAGAGCTATTTCGTAGAAACGGGAACACTTTTCTCAGGTTTTCAGCAGTATTCATGTAATTTGCATTAGGTCTTTAATTTTTTGATCATAGTTGCTACGCTCACTTATCTTATTTTATCGACACCAGCAGCAATGGCCGCGGTAACCATCACTTGTGAGAGAAACAGACACAACTGAAAGTTATGATTAAATCATTAGAACATGCCAGTAAAAACTTAAGCGGTCATCGAGTGAGAAATTGCGTGATTTCTGAAAGGTGCGGTATGTAATATTATATTGTACAGAAAACAGAAAAAGGAATGCTAATATGATTTGGGCACATAGAGTGGATGGATGATAGTAAATTGGTAAAAGACTGGAAAGATGAGGTTGGAGACCCAGCACTAACAACCTTTATTTTACCATCTTTTCTCCACTTAATTTTCCAAAAGTGGCTGTGGAATTTTTAATTCCTTAGCTCTGGCTACCCCATCTAGGGATTTATAGCCGTGAGCATATGTATGTATGTGGTAAAAGACATTTATAGAGCTTATGTAGATCGTGATGTTAGTAAAGGACGACCTCGGGGACCAAATGGCGAGTGTGCTCAAAAAGGTCGTCAGGTGTACTATGAAGAATAAAAGAGCATGTATGAGAAGACTGATAGATGTATATAAAGCTAGTGAGGTTGTTTAGTACCATATTAAGTGGCCATCGATAGTCTCTGCCTACCCCAATGGGAGCTAATGGTGTGATTATATGTATGTAAGTATGTGTGAAAATTTGAACTTACCTGGAATCATTAAAATTTCCGATTTACTAATATTCTTACTAACATCATTGCTGTGTAGTGTCGGCTTAGAATAGCACTACCCCTTTTCTTACGGTGGGTGTACGTAAGAGGCGACTAACGGTATTAGGGCTTTTTAAGGGATTTTTGGGCGATGCGGTTGGAGACCCATCACCAACAACCTTAATTTTACCATCTTTCCCCCACGCAACTTCCAAAAGTGGCTGAGGAATTTCTAATTCGTTAGCTCTGGCTACCCCTTCTAGGGATTTATAGCCGTGAGTATATGTATGTATGTATGTATGTCTTACTAACATCGATACAATTATTTGTTTTGTATACCGATTGCCACTTTAAACTTTAGATACCAACATACATATATTTTGAAATAATAAAATTATTTTCGATAGCGTGCATCAACCCTACGGCTTCAGGATCCAAATGCTAGTCACCACCTTATTATATGTCGTCTATACAAAAAATAATTGTGGGGTATTGGTTTAAGTAAGGATTATATTGTCAAACTTTAATAGTCAGTAATAATAGTCACCCAATAATTCATCATGATATGTTCGAGCTGTCCTTACTTGTTACTAAATGAATGTCATGACTCTATAGTTCACTATTTATAGCAACACAATTATTCATGCATTGTTAACAAGCACTTGTGTCAATAAAAACGAATCACAGAAACTTTAGGTCGTAACTGATTTATAGCAACACAATTATCCATGCATTATATGTAAGTAAGCACCTGAATCAATAGAAACGAATACCAAAGACTTAAGGCTGTAACAAATTTTCAGGGTTTCAGAGCGAAATAGTTTAATAATGTCAGTCTTTATACATGTCTGAGTGTCCGCTTGTTATCTCTCAAAGTAGCTCTGAAACTAAAAACTACGAATTATAAAATTTATAGAAAGATGTAAACTGAAATCCATTAAACCGTTCTAAAAATAAAAAATATATGTAATAACTAATTATATATATTTATATAATTAGTAATTACATATATAGCAACCGTGATAGCCCAGTGGGTAGAACAATCGGTTATCGTGCAAACGACTAGTGTTCAAATCCTGGGTCGGGCCTACACCAATTTGTCTTTTCTAAAGTCATGTGTGTGGTTAATTTATCACGGTTGTTAACGGTGAGGGAAAACATCGTGAGGAAACCCACATGGCTGAGTTGTACTTAGTCATGTGACAGTGTATTCGTACAAAACGGCGATAGGCCTGCCCCCTATCACGTGAGTACACTGTCCATGCAAAACGTGGGTACCCTGAACACCAGGTGACAAAGTCACGTGATGTTCAGAAGTATTAGTACCTCTGCCAACCCCTTCGGGGATATTCGGCGTGAACGTTTATGTTTATGTTATGTTATGTTATGTAATTATATATGATAATGCTTGAAACTGAGATTATCTGAAAGAACTAGCTTTTGATAATAAAACCGCCAATTGTACTTCATACTAAAACTTTATTTTTACTTTGTATGTATTTAATAATAATGCTGTGTAGTGTCAGCTTAGAATAGCACTACCCCATTTCTTCCGGTGGGTATACGTAAAAGGCGACTAACGGTATTGGTGCTTTTAAGGGATTTTTGGGCGATGCGGTTGGAGACCCATCACCAACGACCTTTATTTTAAAATCTTTTCCTTACATAAAGGGGGATTTATACAGGGTAAGTGACTGACTCCAAATTCGAGTTAAGTCAGCGCTGACCCGAAAAAAACCCAATGTGAACTGTTTCAAGTCAGCACAGCGCGGTTGAAGTCAGCGCTGACTTAAATATTCGCACACGAATATTTAGAAGTCAGTCGGCACCCCCCGTTACCCCCGCACTCCCGCGTCAGTTGCAAGAACTCCGTGTAAACAGTCAAGTCAGTAGTCAATCTTTGTCGTTGCGTGGATGGGACATCTTTTCTCGCTTGTTGAAAAAATGTCACGCAAACTTAACGGAGACAAATTAATTAAATTAGTGCAGTTATATGGCGAAAATGAATGCCAGTCTGTATTCCACAGGATCTTCAAATCTCAATTGCTTAAACGACAAAGCAGAGAAACTAGTTTCGTTTCTGTCTTCGATCCAGTTTCTTACTTATATGCGCTTATTTTTATTTAACTCAATTTCTAAAAAATCTACTAGCTCTTTTAACATTAAGTTGCAAACATTTAACAATTTTAAGCGTTGCTTCTGCTGTTCCCTTGAATTCATTTTACCTTCGCGTGTGGTCACCTTAATAACTTATCAACGGCTAAAACTCCATGTGAACAGTCGGAGACAGTTTTGGCGCGTCGCGCTGACTTGTGCTATGACCCTTTGAATTACTCCATGTAAACAGTTGAAGTCAGTGTTGGCGCCGGCACTGACGCCGCTACTGAGTTGCGCACTCCTTAATTTTCTAAAAGTGGCTGAGGAATTTCTAATACCTTAGCTCTGGCTACCCTATCTAGGGATTTATAGCCGTGAGTATATGTATGTATGTATGTATTTAATTCATGTCAATACTTCTGAACATCACGTGACATTGTCTCCTGGCGTTAAGAGTACTTACGTTCTGCGTGGACAGTTTACTCACGTGATAGGGGGCAGGCTTATCGCCGTTTTGTATAAATACACGGTCACATGACTAAGTACAACTCAGCCATGTGGGCTTCCTCACGATGTTTTCCCTCACCGTTAGCAACCGTGATAAATTAACCACATATATGTCTTTATAAAAGACAAATTGGTATAGGCCCGACCTGGGTTTTGAACACTAGTCGCTTGCACGTTAACCGGTGTTCTACCCATTGAGCTATCACGTCGTCGTATATATATTATATACTTCATTCACAAAAATAATTGCCTTCAACGAGTATCGAACCCAAAATATAAAGTACCAGATACAACTCTGGGCTTAGAAACGAGGTCTCTAATAACTGCTGGACAACAGACGTTGCTTTAGATAAAAATCATGGTTACCTTATTTTAACAATTCGCATTAGTACTATAAAGAAGATTGAAGAAAAGGCTATCATTTATTGTTGAAGTATATTTATGATTACATCTTATAATTTATTTGTTACAATTTAAATACCATTGACTAGTGTGAATTCAAAATCTAGGTTTCAAGGTTGGTCACAATCAGAGCTCTATCCCGTAGAAACGGCCCCCTGATTACGTATCTTTTGCGACTGTCGATTGTGTCGCTAGTTGCACGATTGTCGCTGTCAATGTCATAAATTTGTATGTGATCTGACACTTTTGACAGCGACAATATTGCAACTTGCGACACAATCGCGGTCGCTACAGATACATAATCAGGGTGCGGGAACTCTTTTCTCAGGTTTTCCGCAGTGTTCGAGCTGAAGCTGCATGAAGTTATTTCTTGATGATGTTTTATTATTCTCTTCATACCGTGTATGTTAGTGTTAAGTTTTTAGTTAGTAATTAATATAAATTAAAGTAGATAGCATTCTATAATTCAATCATTGCAACTCTACCCTGCCAAGATGTGTAAAACTGTTCACTATGTTGCTGACTGTGCCAGCAAGAATGAAATGGTAGCTTATCATAAAAAATATTTTCTATGAATTCAAAGAAACTAAAGGCTTCGTTACTTTATTAAAATTTTAGACAAGGTACGATAACGAGGTGGTTATAGTTTTTTTGTATTATTTTTAGTTTTTGTTGTTATAAATACTTGATGTTTTGTTGAAATTCTATCATTATCTCCAAGACTTCGAATTTGAATATCTTTCACGGAATTAAAAAAAAAACTATTTTTACTGCACACAAACAAGTGGGTAGTACATACATAGTGGGTAGTATAATAACACTATTTAGGGTTGTTTCATTATAAATCTGTTACTCCAAATGTAATACATTTAGCTGTATAGTGTCTTAGTATAATGTAGCATATAATAGCACTACTCCATTCCTATAATCAATCAATAATGAGAATATGAAACGAGGTGAATAACACGGTTTCACAGATTCAAACATGGTTTGCTTCCAATAATCTTGTACTAAATGGTAAAAAAACTGATTGCATTAAATTTGTATTACCCAATGTTAAGAGCGTTGATAAAGTAATAATTGTAAATAATGAAAATATAGTATATTCGGATGACACAGTTTTCTTAGGGATAACTCTGCACTCCAACCTCCAATGGGGACCCCACATTAGCTCACTAGCTGGCAGGCTAAGTAGTGCTGCATATGCCGTTAGGAAAATAAGACATTTGACAGATGTACAAACAGCTCGATTAGTTTATTACGATTAGTATTTATGCATAAATAAGGGATAAATAAAGGAAAGAAAAATTTCGACACTGGCGGGGATCGAACCCGAAATTTCTAAATAAATAAAGGAAAGAAAAATTTTAACTGTCGAAATTTTTCTTTCCTTTATTTAGTAGTTATTATCCCCACATGAGGTTTTCGTGAACACAAACATTTAAATTCTGTGATAGTTAGGCGTTCTCTACATTTGCATTCTATGTGAAAAGATTGACAAGTGGCTTTCCAAATTTGTAAAAAAAATCGGAGGTAGGGAACGCAAACACTACTTAACAGTGTAAAGGAAACAAAGAATAGAAGAATTTTGCACTGGAAGCCATTGACACGGTAGCTCCATTGGCAGAGGGATGGGGGCGTATATACCCGAGGTCGCGGGTTTGATCCCCGCCAGTGTCGAATTTATTCTTTCCTTTATTTATTAGTAAAAAATATTTCAATCTTCATACTTCGGACGCCTGCCTTTTTCAGCACGGTCTTAATTTGGTCCAAGCGCGTCCACTGTTGTTGTCGTCTACAAACATTAAGAAGAAGAAGAAGAAAATACATTTATTTCCATTAACTGCTACACAAAACAAATATACATTTAACATTTACTATTTGAGATGCAGAAAACTGAAAAAAGGGTACGGCTCAGCATAGTGCCTGCCCTATGAAGTGCAGACGCTGTTATTCTGCCGCTCCCTTTGTCGACACGACTGAACTTAACATGTTATTTTTCATATATTTAAAATGACACACACACAATTAAATTTACACACATTGAATCAGCAAAATCACAAATCAGTTACAACATACAACTAATATTTAAGTTTTATTTTAAATATTTTCACACTGTAAGAATGTAAAGAATAAATATTAATAGTTTTAATTGTAATAGATAATAATTAAAATAAATATAGTATATATGGTATAACTGTTTTAAATATTATTTTATTTTAAAACGATAAACTAAATTAATAAAATTTACAGCTATTTGCAACACATTAGAGATGTATTAGTTTTTTTTAAATATAATAAACCAAAAATTATGTGTACATACAATAAAAAAAACATTACCTTCCACATTAGCTCTATAGAACCCTTTTGCTAGCCATCACAAAATTTAAATGTCATAAATCAATAATTTTTTTTTGAAAGAAATGACTAGGTCACGTACACATCGTGCTCACTAAAATTATTAATTTCTGATGATATCACGGTAAATTGTGATAATTGACACAAATAAAAATATATTTTAAAAACTGAGAAGTGAACCTACATAAATTTTTGTTGGATATTTGGCAAGCATCATAAATATTTTCGTCAAAATCAAAATAGTGAAATTTTATTGACAAGTGAAAATAAACAATTTGAGTTGCGCAGTATTTTCGTTTATGGATCTCCATGGCAACTATACAATCTCCTAGGCGACTATTACCATCTCCATAGAAACTGTCATTTACCGGCTGAGCTATTGACGGAAAAGTAAAAAACCCTGCAAAGAACAACACGAAAACAAGTCCATGAAGATTTTATAATATTATTTTTATATGATTTTTTATTGGTATGCCTATAGATGATTTGAGTGCTAATTCTCAAACTGGAGCTACGGTATCGTCACAGTTAGAAAAATGTCCTCATTGTTGTGAACCACGGTTTTTTAAGGGAAAACGTGGGCTTAATATACACATATCAAAATGCCACAATCAGCGCATTACATCTCAAGTAATTTTGCAAGATTCATCACCATCTCTTAATGATTTAATTGATACAAGCCCCCATGAAGATACACAATCATTTTGGAAACTATTGTCAAAATTAAAATCATCAATTCCCATAGTTAAAAGAATACCCCGAGGAGCCCGATATTCAGTTACATTATCACTCACCAAAGCTGTAAAGGCCGTGGTTGACAACAATGACTTTCAAAGCTGGAAAAACCTATTCTTGTTTTGTTTCAAAACTTTACACGCACCAAAAAGTTCTAAATTATCCCTTACGCAGACAATTAAAAATAATTGCTCAATTCCTTTGGACACAACCATCATCAAAAAATACCCACAACAAGCTTTCGACATAAACCGTAAAATAAAAAACAAAATTTCAGATGGAGATATCAGAGGTGCTGCACAATTATTATTTTCAAGCGATACCTTAGCACCAGAGACGTCAGAAACGCTGCTATCGCTTCAGGCTAAGCATCCGCCTTCAAGGAGTGACATCAACTTGCCAGATGCTCCAAACCAATATAGCGTCACACCCGAGGCGACGGCACAGGATACGCTGGCGGCGATACTGTCCTTTAAGAACGGGTCTGCAGGTGGCCTCGATGGTCTCACACCACAACATTTAAAAGATCTTCTGTGTGGGGCCGGCGGGGAGCACAGGGATACGTTACTTGGACAGTTGACCCGCTTAGTAAACCTTATGTTGTCTGGCCTTGTCTGTGACGATATATTGGATTTGTTATATGGTGCGAATCTATGCGCTTTAAAAAAAAAAGATGGAGGGATACGACCGATTGCTGTCGGTAACACAATTCGCCGCGTCGTGTCAAAAATTTGTTGTAAATATATTCTCGTAGATTTAAGAACATACTTTGAACCAGTACAACTGGGGTTTGGCACACGCGGTGGTTGTGAAGCCGCGGTTCATTCGGCTCGGACGTACATCGCACATGGCGCCGGCGAAGTCCTTTTGAAGGTGGATGTGAAAAACGCATTCAATTCAGTAGATCGGGCCGCCTTGTTGGCTCAAGTGAAAGAAAAAGCACCTTCAATTTTTAATTATGTTTGGCAGAGCTATAAAAAACCCTCAAATTTATTATATAAACAAAATTTAATAAAATCGTGTGTCGGTTGCCAACAAGGTGACCCCCTGGGGCCAGCAATATTCAGCCTAGCCATTCATCCACTCATTGAATCTCTCGCCTCCAAGTTCAATGTGTGGTACCTAGACGATGGAACCTTAGGTGGAAATGCAAACATAGTTTTAAAAGACCTTGAGAATTTAAAATTGAGTTTTTCTTCTATTGGCCTTGATTTAAATTTTGACAAATGCGAATTATATATAAATAAAAGCCTTACAGACGAAAATAAATCTCAGATTATACAAAAATTCAATGAAATAGCCCCAAATATTACAATCCTTAGTGATGATTCGCTCCATCTTCTAGGTGCCCCTCTGAACGAGGATTCAGTGCCCGGTTTTGTTAAAGATAAAATTTCAAAATTCAATCAATCTTCAGAACGCCTGCAAACTATCAATCCACATTTGGCCTACACGCTTATTAAATTCTGTTTGTTTGTTCCTAAATTTACATATGTATTAAGGTGTTGCGACATCTGGAGGCATGTTTCGGCATTAAATGATTTGGACAACATTATACAAGATACTTTAAGCAAAATCCTAAATTGTAAATTCGATGACAACAGCTGGGCTCAGGCTTCCCTTCCAGTTCGTTTTGGTGGCCTGGGTATTCGCAAAACATCCGATGTGGCTTTACCAGCTTTCTTGTCATCTGTGCATTCCACTATGACCCTATACCATCAAATTATCAGTCCCTCTTTAGGTGAGGCCGAGGTCAGTGGAATGAGCGATGCCAAGATTGCTTGGATATCCATGCTTGGTTCCAATTCTTCTATCCCGACAAAATTGGCTAGCCAGAGGTCATGGGATGACATACTGTGCGGACGGATTCAATTAAACCTTTTGAATTCTGCTTCCGACCCCGCACAGCGTGCTCGTCTTATGGCTTCTGCAGAGCCTGAGTCGGGTTATTGGTTGAATGCGTTACCATCTGAGGCGATTGGTACCCTTCTCGATAGGTCTACTTTTTGTTTGGGGGTCTGTCTGAGAATTGGTGCCCAAATCAATGAAATTCATCGCTGCCGCTGTGGAGTGCAAGTCGATCTTCAGGGTCACCACGGTCTTTCGTGCCCCCGCAGTGCAGGTCGCCTGTCACGCCATGCTGCCCTCAACGATATCATCCGTCGGGCTCTTGTCAGCGTCCATGTACCAGCTGTTTTGGAACCCCCTGGGTTGATACGGGACGATGGCAAGAGACCGGACGGTATGACTTTGTTGCCTTGGAGGAATGGCAGGGCGTTAATATGGGATGCAACGTGTGTTGATACCCTAGCGCCTTGCCATTTATCAGGGTCGGCATCACAAACAGGTGCTGCTGCAGCCAATGCCGAGAGTTTCAAACGTCGAAAATATTCTGGATTACTGAATGATTATCATTTTATTCCATTCGCCGTTGAAACTCTCGGCACATGGGGCAACGAGGCGCGGGTTTTCTTAAAAGATCTCTCAGCCCGCCTAGTGGAAGTCAGTGGTGATCCTAGGGCTGGCAGCTACCTCGGCCAACGAATTAGCATAGCCATTCAAAGAGGAAATGCTGCCAGTATTTTAGGCACGATACCGCTTTGCGAGAGCGATGAATTTCATGAAATTTTCCATCTTTAGTAGGTATTTATTTAGTTTTATATTTTAATTTAGGTTGTAAATTGTCTATGTAAATATTTTTAATTATTCTTGAATAAAGTGTGGGAATAGTTATACTAACGCAAAGTTATAACATAATTTGACTGCATGGAGCACCATAATCGCCCATGTAAAGAGAGAAGGTAGACTGTACCATAATAGGTACATTTTAAATTTGGCCCACTTTGTTGATGAATGTTTGGGATTTGTTCTTGATCACAGCGATTTTTCGCTAACCACACCTTTTGAAATAAAGGTTGTTATTTTATGAGTATCAACCTAGCTACAGATAAATTTTAGACCCTAAAAAAGGACAAAAGCTACTTTTAATTGCGAAAAAAATGGATGAAGAGGTTGAAATAGGGGTTTAAAATTTGTATGGGATTTCTTAAATTTAAAAAATGAAACCATGAAACTTTTCATTTAAGCACTTGATGAGGAATAAAAAAAACGTCAGCTGTAGCATTTTAAAGCGTTGCAAAGTCGCGGATACCAGCTTGTATTAAATAATTCTCACAACTCCTATATCCCCACCGAGAACCGGCTCGTTTGGAAGCTCGTTTCGGAGATCGACTATTATTACAATAACATATCAAGAGGCATTTTGTTGGAAATTCTTAATATCTCTCGGATACGAACAATGGGTTCATTGGGGTACGTCATGCGGGATTAGGGAAAAAGGATGGTGTATTAGTCATTGCCAACATTTTGTGTTCTGCGCATGGGGTAACGGACTTAGTTCCCTTTATTTTAGCTAATGACGTTGCTGATCTCACGCAAACACGCTTTTAGAGCACTCCTAACTAAAAAAAAAAACCCAAATAATCTAATAACTGACACCAGAGCACCTATAGCAAAAAAGCAATAAGTACCGTGAGGAGTAGAAGAGTATTTCTCCAGAGAAAAGTATTCCTATAAGTCAGTTGTGTTTCACTATCCATACCATAGCGTGGGATACCATACTCATGGGAAACGAGGAGGGTCTTTCGAGAAAAATAATAGATACGAATTGGTACAAGGTAGTTTTAATTGTTTGTGGGTTTAGCTGTGATGGTGGATAATTGGTGTATGTTTTTTTTGTGCTAGTTTTTAGTGAGTTTTACTAATTTTATATATTGTATGTATAAATTATTAATTATAACATATATTTCAGCTTTAGCCAACACCGGCGCCAACTCCAGCACCAACGCCAGCACCAACTTTACCATCTCCAGCAAAAGCAGTGGCTCCGGCACCCATTACTTGTGAGAGAAACAGACACAACTGAAAGTTATAATAAAATCATCATTTTGTAAAAAAGTGAAAAAATATATGTTAAGATGGTCTGGTTACCATAGAGAGGATGGATGATGGTAAATTGGTTAAATAGATTTATAGAGCAAACTAGCTGGTACCCGCAACTTTGTCTGTGTCCTTTTAATTTTACATACATACATACATACATATACTCACAGCTATAAATCCCTAGAAGGGGTAGCCAGAGCTAAGGAATTCAAAATTCCTCAGCCCCGTTTGGAAAGTTGAGTGGGGTAAAGATGGTAGAATAAAGGTTGTTGGTGATTGGTCTCCAACCGCATCGCCCAAAAGTCCCTTAAAAGCCCCAATACCGTTAGTCGCCCCTTACGTACACCCACTGGAAGAAATAGGGTAGTGCTATTCTAAGCCCTAGACACTACACAGCAATTTTAATATTTATTGTTTTTTTTATTTTATTTAAATTTTAATATTAGGTTTACAAAAAGATTGGCTTCGTAGTTCCCGTTTCGAAACCGTTCCGTTCTGTGTGAATTTTGGAAGTTCTACAGATCAAGTTACATGATTTTATCTTCAAAAATTAAGAAGAATAAGAAGTATTTCATTTCATTAAGAGTATAGAGTAAAAATAAACACAACAAATATACACACAACAAAAACCAATAACATATACAAATAAAATATATAGCAGACTATACCCTAAGTCGAAAAGGCCCTGACTCAGCATAAAATTACGGCCGAAGTTCGGTTAAATTTTGCGCGTTATTAATCAATGAAAAATTATAAGTATTTGAAAGTATGTTGTTGCTTTTGTTACATAAATAGAGAATTAAAATAAGTCAGAAAGTAATATAAGATATACTCATGGCCAGAAATCCCAAAAAGGGGTAGCCAGAACTTCAGAACTACAAACTCTCCATTCACATTTAGAAGTCTATAGGGGACAATGATGGTAGAAATAATGTATCCTTAGTTATGGGTCTCCAACCGCATCGCCCAAAAACCACTTAAAAAGCCCCACACCTTTAGTCGCCTCAAGGGGTAGTAACATTCTAAGCCGGCACTACACGGGAACGTATAAGATAAGTATTTGATTTATGAAAGTATTTTTTTTAATATATATTATATAACAACAAATACGTTAAGTTGCTTTATGTTTGAATATTTTAATAATGCGTTTCTTTTATATTTAAAACAAGCACCAAAACTCGACTTACACAGCTAATATTTACGTTTCAGTACATTTTATTATTTATTTATTATCTACCGAATTTCGGCCGAATACGAACTTCGGTAAATCTGCCAAACATCAGTAATACCGAATGTTTAACGAATTTCGGCGCATCTCTAATAATTGATATAACATATAGTAATAACTGGAAATAACACATACTAATTACAATAGTAGTTGCAGTAAGTAAAATTACGGACACTCATACAAATTTTCAACCCCTATTTCATCCCCTCACAGAGTGAAATTTCAACAACGCTAGAACAAATGTTTTTTTGTTTCTTATAAAGAGCTTAAATATCACAGATCTGTGTTAAATATAAAGTTTCATGGTTATATCTTATAAAATGAACTATTCCCGTAAAAACTTTCAACCCTTTTTTTAACCTCTTCATCCCTTATTTTTGCAATAAAAGGTAGCCTATGTTCTTTCTGAGGGTCAATAAATTGTCAGAGACAAATTTCATCAAAATCGTTTGAGGGATTTAAGCGTGAAATGTAACATACAGACAGACAGACAGAGTTACTTTCGCATTTAATAATATTAGTATGGATGCGGATGGTAATGTTGAGTAAAGGGCGACCTAGAGGGTGCTCGGTGGCGAGGTGTGCTTAAAAAGGCAGGCGTCCGAAGTGTAAGGAATAAAAGAGCATGTTTGGGAAGATTGATGGATGTAAACGAAGCTACAGAGGTTTGTCAGGATCGTACAAAGAGGCGGTTGGTAGTCTCAGCCTACCCCAATGGGAAAAAATTGCGTGAGAATATGTATGTATGTATCAAATCATAAATTTATCTGAAATCGTTAAAATTAATCAATTATGGAAATAAAACCAATTTAGACACCAAACAATTAATTGATGAGTAATGAGTTTTTCATGAACAAAACATTTTAATTATCATTTAAATTTTCAATTTCAGAAAAAGACTTCGCCCGCAACTATTTCTGTAATTATGATCATAATTAAGAAGATTTTAATAAAATATATTTTAAGTACTTCTGCGTAAATTATGTTTTAGTTTTATTTTCTAGTGGCGGAAGAACGAAGAATCTTACTCCCAAAGGTACTCCCCGACAAAAATAACAGTCAGTCTGGGTCAGGGGCTCAGGTTCAAGAACCGACGGATGATCCGAGCCGTATCGAGCAGCACCGCCTGCTGCATTTGTGCTGGAACCGACACGCCACAGTACTCCAACCGCCTCAAGTTGGTCCCGAGGCTGGTTGAATTAAACCCGTTCACGGACAAAACAATTGGGATAATTTCTGTCGAGGACACACCCCGCATGTCAGTGATCTCGTGAGCCAGATCAAAATACTGCTGACGCTTCTCGGTTTCGGCTTTCACGAGACCTTCGTCATGTGGGATAGTGACATCCACTAGAAATACCCTCGACTGCGACGGATCCCATACCACGATATCAGGCTTATTCGCTAGAAATAATTCTAACAAATATACAATAAGCGTGCAATGATGTTTATTAATGAATGAATATACACTGATGTAGTTTGTAGATCAAAATGGTCCCAAGAAAAGGGCTTTAATGACTTGATGTAGGGAATATTAATATAATTTGAGAAATATAATGTGTTTATGTAATTATTTCTATTGACTACCGGTCACCACTTTAGATACACATATCATCTTGGAATCATATGATAAATGCTAGTCACCATCTTATAATGTCTTTGTAACAAAAGAATATTCTGTGGCATTTGTTTGAGTAAGGATTATATTGTCAAACTTTACTTACAGCAATAATAGTCACCCAATAATTCATCTTGATATGTTCAAGCTTATTCGTTACTAAATGAATGTCTTGACTCTATGGTCCACAATTTATAGCAACACAATTATCCATGTATTGTTAGTAAGCACTTGTGTCAATAAAAACGCATGACAGAAACAGTTTTTTTTTATACAGAATTTTAGGGTTACGTACTGTAATTTACTACTATAATCAATAAAAAAAACATACATACATATACTCACGGCCATAAATCCCAAATAGGGGCAGCCAGAGCTTCAGAGCTGTAAACCCCTCAGCCACATTTGGAAGTTGAAAGTGGCAGTGCTACAAAACGGCAATAAAAAAATTAATTAATTAAACAGTTAATTATCACACAGTTGATGCAAAATGTTCAGGTTCGCTTCACCGGTTTTGCGTAGTATCCAAAACCCTCCATTATCTGTCAAAATAAACAGTCTTACTGTCAATAAAAAAATATTCACTTACACATCTACACATTATCTTATAATTTGTAGGTAGAGGTTCAGGAAGACCCTATGAAGTACTTATGACAGTCTAAAAAAGAAACCTATCGCGATGAAGGCAGCAACAACTGGCGCCATCTAGTGTTACATAAATATATTAGTAAGGATTTGGTTTGGTAGGTTATGGTTTTTTAATGCCCCTGTAGAAACCGTAGCACTTAAGGACATGAAAAATCACGCAGACCTAACGAATACACACACGAAATTTCATCAAGATCGGTGAAGCCGTTTTGGAAAAATATGTCCTCGTACACTGTAACAGGAGAATTTTATATATTAAGGGAAGAGATTGAGTAGCGGTTGGTAACGCCACAATAAATATATGATACATGTTCCTAAGTATATCATTGTATATACATATCTACCTCTAATATTATACTGTCATGCGCACTATCTGTTTAAGTACCACTCTCGTATTTATACATATATGTTTATATCCTTCTGTATTCCTTAAGTATATTTTATACATATCTATCAAATTTAAAATTTTACAAAATTTTACCAATGTCCAGTGATATTTTTCATTGTGTTTTTATCTATTTTTTTATTTCAGTTTGATGAGATCAATTATATGGAGTAGGTTTCTTTCCTTTTTTCTCTGTTACAGTAGTTGTTTGTTTCTTTTTTTGGTTTATGTATTAGTTAGTATGTAGTATATATAAGTTAGGGGTGATGGCTGAAAACCAGTGTACTCAGCGTTTGTGTCCTGTGATACTTGCGCTGGGTACATTTTATGCTGAGCCAAGACCTTTTTGGTATCATGACAGGTATTTAATTGTTAATTACTGTTTTATAATTTTGCTGCTAATACCATATAAACATTTTATTTACTTACTATAAGTACATAACAAATAAGATTTAACAAACATGTTGGTAGGTTGTAAAGGCTGTTTAATTTTTTATTCAAAAATATAAAAAAAAAACATACGAGGGGCATGCCAAAAGAAACTAGATACTCAAAAATTATAAAATTTATTATTTATTACAAGTATCGATCTTTTCTAAGTATTCACCCTGAGCACTTATACACTTTTTCATACGTCTAAACCAATTGGAAAATACCTGTGACCACTCTTCTTTAGATACCTCAGAAATCTCGAAATTAAAGGCAACCAGCGCATCTTCTTTGCTATCAAACCTCTATCCCTTTAGTTTCTCTTTGATTTTTGGAAACAAGTAAAAATCACAAGGCGCTAGGTCAGGGGAATATGGTGGGTGAGGGAGAATTGACACATTTTTCGAGTTGAAGTGTCGAACGAGTGAGTGGCCTCCAACATCTTCACACGTGTTGAATTCCGTCCCAAACTTAAGGATAGCAGCTCTTGAAATGTATATATGCATTAAACCTCATCATACTCTTCACATCGTGTCTATGACACATACTACATCTGTCAGTAGTCTGACAATGTAAATAATATATTGTGAATTTTCTAAAACTCAAACGTTCTCGCCAAATATTCCCGAATGGGTTGGCAGAGGTACTTCTGAATATCACGTGACATTGTCACCTGTTGTTCCAAGTACCCACGTTTTGCTTGGACAGTGTACTCACGTGATAGGGAGCAGGCCTATCACCGCTTTGTACGAATACACTGTCACTTGACTAAGTACAATTTAGCCATATGGGTTTCCTCTCGACGTGTCCTCACCGTTAACAACCATGATAAATTATCCACACGTATGTCTTTAGAGTATGTCAAATTGGTGTAGGCCCGACCCGGGATTAGAACACTAGTCGTCTGAACGATAAACGGTGTTCTAACCACTGAGCTACCACGTCGTTTTGATTTGTGGATTTTCTCTTCCAAATAAACTAGTTATTTACCAATAATATTGCTCTTTACATCAGGTTATGGGCCACCACTTAAAATAATCTCATAGATAGCATCAACCATATCTTTCCCATTCCTTCCTCCAGTTGCTTCATTCCACACTTAACATTTAGAGCCTTCTTGGCAATTTTTACTTAAACCACAAAATGTGAAATTTAAGCTTATCATTCTATGCGTAAAAAATAAATCTTAACCTCTCTACCCTCACTGGTAGCAAAACTGATTTTTGTAGATCTATTGAATATTTTGATTTCAGTATTCAGTCTCTCTCTTTCAGACCCATTATAATATAAATCAGTAGCTTGCTTAGCTTTATGCCGCTGACATATTTTTAAACTTAACAATTTCAAACTAGGGTAGGGATTGTATAATTTTTCATGTTTTCAGCTATATTTGTCTCAAAAGATAAAAAATCAAAACGTTACTTTGTATTAAGTGCAATAAAATATTGTTTTCTTTTAAAAACCTTCTTATAATTTCTTAAGAACATTTAAAATTAGATCTTATTGTACCGCTATTTAAAAGCATGAAACAAGGAAGTCGCTCCGCCAAATCATGAAACAAGTATGTTTCAATTATGATACTTGTTTTTAACTTTGAGACGTGAAGATAATTCGGCCGACACTGGACACCGAAAGGTCGTCGGTTATGAGATTGTATATCCCGCGGAAGTGTGGTGGTCGAGGCCTCTTGAGTGCCAAAACCATGCACAACCGCGAGGTATGCAACCTCAGAAACTATTTTTTGACGATGACGGATGATAGTATTCGGGGAGAGGTGGTCGCTAGCGATAAAGGACTGACTCCCTTATCGTTGGCCTCACGGGATTGGTGAACCCCGGAGGTACTTAGCACCTCTGATCGGAATCCGTATGGAAAGAGAAGGAGCTGCACGGGAGGTTTTACAAGGTACTTCACGAACCTTTCGTGGGCCGTAAAGCCTCCCTGCATTGGGTGCGTTTCGGGGACCTCTTTGGGGAAACCGAAGGTTTTGTCTGTGCAATACAGGACCAGGTTATCAAGACGCGGAACTATCGGAAATACATCCTAAAGGACGGTACCACAGACGTTTGTCGAGCATGTGGCTGTTCCGGTGAGTCACTTAGGCATGTTATTTCCGGTTGTTTGGCTCTTGCTAACACTGAGTACTTGCACAGACACAACCAAGCAGCCAAAATCCTGCATCAGGAGCTCGCTCTAAAATACGGACTCTTGCAACAGAGGCTGCCGTATTACAAGTATCTGCCGGAGCCAATCCTAGAAAACGACCGTGCCAAAATCTATTGGGACCGATCCGTTTTCACGGACAGGACTATTCTAGCGAATAAGCTTGATATCGTGGTATGGGATCGGTCGCAGTCGAGGGTATTTCTAGTGGATGTCACTATCCCTCATGACGAGGGTCTCGTGAAAGCCGAAACCGAGAAGCGTCGGAAGTATCTCGATCTGGCTCACGAGATCACCGACATGTGGGGTGTGACTTCGACAGAAATAATCCCAATTGTTTTGTCCGCGAACGGGTTAATTCCAACCAGCCTCGCGACCAACTTGAGGCGGTTGGATTTCTGTGGCGTGTCGGTTCCAGCACAAATGCAGAAAGCGGTGCTGCTCGATACGGCTCGGATCGTCCGTCGGTTCTTGAACCTGACTCCCTGACCCCGACCGACTGTGCTTTTGTTGGGGAGTACCGCCTCTCCCATTTAAAATTTAAGTTTCTTTTTCGGCCATGGGAGAGGCGAGAAACAAAAATGCTTTTCAAAATAATAATAATAATAAGGCGTAGGGATGTGACGACCCCACCGCCCATTGTTGGAATGGCAGGATGACATGTTTACCAGCTTGCCATTCCAGCAATGCAAATAGTAGAGAGGTTTGTCAGGATCGTACGAAGTGGCGATCAATAGTCTCTGCCTACCCCAATGGGAACTAATGGCGTGAGTATATGTATGTATGTATGTATGTTTACACTCATGATAAATTAACCACACATATGACTTTTTAGAAAAGACAAATTGGTGTAGGCCCTACCCGGGATTTGAACTCACGCCCTTATGTTTACAGGCGGGTGTTCTACCCATTGGACTATCATGTCATCTATGGTCTTATGGAACTAACCTAACCTAACTAATCTTAATTATAACAGTGAGGGTAATCTCCAGTATTGTTTTAGAAAAAAAACTTAAAAAGCTGTTGGTAAAAGTTATTATCCGATCTAATTTTTTTATGGAAATGTGATAAGATATCTGAATTTTATTATAAAATTAGTATACAGTCAGGTAAAACTTGAATAGCGTGTAAACTTTTGTTTTAGCAAGGCAGAAAATAATAATTAACTACGTGAAAAATATAAATAAAATGTTAGAATGAAGTAGTTCAGTCACCAAATTATGTAAAAATTGTTTAATATTTTATTTATAAATCTAAGTTCGGAATCATAAATGGAATATGCAACACAAAAAGCGGATTCTAATGATACATACAACTCAATATTTCTATAAGTGTACTTGGTAACGTTTGCCCAATTTTCAATTCCTCGTCTTAAATGCTACATATAGTTTTTATGTAATATGCAGGTGCAGATTTTTGTATATTTTTATTATTCTTGTTTATTTGGGAACAGTTCTTTTAAGAATGTATAGTGAACAAGGATTAATTGCAAACCAAAACATTAAATACTTACAAAATAATAATATCGGCGATAGGCCTGCCCCCTATCACGTGAGTACACTGTCCATGCAAAACGTGTGTACTCTGAACACCAGGTGACAAAGTCACATGATGTTCAGAAGTATTAGTACCTCTGCCAACCCCTTCGGTTAAAATAATAATAGAATTTGCTATCATACGAGTAACACCAAAAGCAATACTTTCCAGACATCATCAGTTTTATGTGTCAAGAGCCCCACCTATTATGTATATTTATTTGTTTTATTACTAGGACTTCAATGCAAGTGTGCAATTGAACAAAAGAGCTGAGCGATATATTCGACTCGACTGAACTATCTTTATTGCAAATTATTGTTCCTTAAAGAAAGACATTCAATTCACATTTGTTTAACAAAAATCAAATGGCGGAAGTGAGCGTATGAGTTTCTCTATGGTAAGTCTATCGAAAAGTTTTTGGCAATTTCTTCTAGATGTTAGAAAAAGTTCATATTTTTTTTTCACTAAAACCTGTAGGTACTTTGTGGCTGTCCACCTGTGAAATTTGGTTAAGATTTGTCAAGCGGTTCCGGAGAAGTTGCGTTCCATGGAAACGGCTAACCCGCGATTGGGAAATTAAATTTTTTAAGCGGTTTATGGGTGAGCTCTTCCAATCTATTTTCAACTTTGTAGTATTCATACGGACACTTGAAAGATAAAGTCATGATGAAATTATTTGCGATTTTATTTTTGCAATTTGGCTACATAACCCTAAAATTCTGTTACAATTTATTGTTTCTGTTATTTAATTTTACTGACACAAGTGTTAACTAACAATATTTGAATAATACATAAGCACATCGTTATTATATATTGTCACCTATGAGTCATGACATTTATTAAGTAACGACAACACGAACATATCAAGATGAATTATTGGGTGACTGTTATTGCTGTAAGAAAAAAATGATTATATAACCATTACTTAAACTAATGAGACACAATTATTTAAATTTTTTTGCTCATGAAAACTAAAATAATAATAAATAAAGAATAAATAAAGGAAAGAAAAATTTCGACACAGGCGACCCGCCTCGAACCCGCGACCTCGGGTATACGCCCCGACGCTCTGCCAATTGAGCCACCGTGTCAATGGCTGCCAGCGCGAAATTCTTCTATCCTTTATTTCTTTTACACGTTTAAGTAGTGTTTGCGTTTCTTACCTCCAAATTTTTACTAATTCGGAAGGCCACTTGTCTATCTTTTCAGATAGAATGCAAATGTTGAAAACGCCTAACTATCACATAATTTTAATCTTTTTGTTCATGAAAACCTCATGTGGGGATTATTACTAATAAACAAAGAATAAATAAAGGAAAGAAAAATTTCGACACAGGCGGGAATCGAACCCGCGACCTCGGGTAAACGCCCCGACGCTCTGCCAATTGAGCCACCGTATTTCCGAAATTCTTCTATCCTTTATTTCTTTTACACGTTTAAGTTGTGTTTGCGTTTCCTACCTCCGAATTTAGGCGTAGACAAGAGGAAGGAGAAGACTTAATTCATACATCCCATTCCCTTTCTAAATCCTGCTTGCACATCCCAAATTTTATCATCTATCACCTAATGCGTGATCCTTTCCCTTTTGGTAGGGGCAAACTCACGGATCTACACCAATCTTTTGGTACATTGCTTCCCAGCCCTTCTGAAAAAGGAAGAACAGGCAAAAAGCCACTAACCCTTTACCAGCCCTCAGCATTTCGACACATATCCTATCATATCCTGCCGCTTTCCCTAGTTTCATACTTTTCATTTCTTACAATCTCTCCCATACTTATCATACTTTCAGACACGCCACCCATTACCTCGTCACAGTTAGTGAAGTAATATTGCCGTGTATTGTCGACTTAGAATAACACTACCCCATTTCTACCCGTGGGTGATCGTAAGAGGCGACTAAGGATATAGGGGCTTATAAAGTGATTTTTGGGCGATGTGGTTGGAAACCCGTCACCAAAAACAGTTATTATTGTTCCATCTTTTCCCCATCGACTTCCAAAAGTGCCTGAGGAATTTCTCATTCCAAAGCCCTGGCTACCCTGTTAAGAAATTTATAGCCGTGAGTATATGTATGAATGTGTGGAGACAGCAAAGATATACTGGCCAGTACACCCTGCTGTGTACCAACTTATAATTTGTATCTATGCTTAACTCGAAAAACATTTACACTCCGCGATGTAGGAATATGAGTGAGACGCTGCTATGTGCGTTTGAGTCCGCAGTAGTGTGCGCTCTAACATGACTCCCACATATGTATATATTTGTATGCATAAGAAAATTTATTTCTTAATAATATTATTACAAGATAACAATTAGACTAAGGCCTAATCACCCTGTATAGGGTAGGCTTGAGACCCTTGGTGGGGACATATATGGGCTGTGAGGAGGAACATTTAGACTGCAGGACGGTGAGTGTCATATTTTGAAAACTGAATTACCGGAACGTTTTTGTTCTTTTGTATTGTTAAAATGCTGTATATGTTTTCTTTGTAAATCATATTTTTTGTTATTCAAAGTTGTTGACTTGGAGTGGGCAATATATAAAAATATTTCTTTCCTTTTTGCTTATTCTTTATTAAAAAAAAAAACAAAATAGAAGTTCAATGTTATCCGTAACCACCACCAGCTTTATAGTTAGCAGTTGGTCATAATCTCACAGCCGACGACGCCGCCTGTGAGATTAAGACCAACTTTAACTTCCCCAGGCCCGCTGGCGCCGGCGCTCGCTGCTACCGTTGGCTCTATCAGTGAATCCTATATGGCCATTACCATAGGTTCCAGCTTTGGCTCGCACTTGTAAGATGACCAGACACAACTGAAAATTATGATTAAATTATTTTAGTACTGCAAGTCAAATCTTGGCATTAAGTCACGTTTGATAAGTTAGATTGATAAGGTTTGTGTTGGTAAGCATAATTTTAAAATTCCAAATACTATTCTCATATTATTTATGCCTTTGGGTTCTACTTATGTACCTACTCGACAGATTTTGTACTGTTAAATGTGCTTATGACAAAGCTTACGGCGTTTTTTTCCGGTACTCTTAGTTCAATCAGGCCTGAATATTTTATTGGTCAAATTTTTTCGGTATTAAAAGTATCCTATGTTATAATTTGTGTCATTATCTAGCATTCTTCCAGATTTCCTTCTTACAAATTATTTGTTTGAGGAGCCTTTTTGCCTAGAATATCCAAACATCTAAATTTTCACATTTATAATATTAATATGATTTATATATTGATGTTCCAACAAGGGGTTGACAGATGAGACTTTAGTAATAAAACTGCAATCTGTATGTCTTTTCAAGATCATAAGGGCAGTGGAATGTTTTATTTCCGTAATAATTTGTATCGCTAAAACCTTGGTGAGAATTCAACTTTAATCTGTACAAATAACTTCACAATAAGAATGCAATGATATTCAATAAATAAATGAATATACACCGACGTAGAACACTGATAAATTTAGACCTTAGAAAAAAACATTAATGGATTTGTCATAAGACTGAGAAATAGATAATAATACATGCATACACTCACGCCATTTGTTCCACTTTGGGGTAGGCAGAGACTATCGATAGCTTTTATTTACCCTGTATATCTATATAATCTTGTAATTTAAAAATCATTGGTCTCAGTAGCTACGTCCACACTGTGCCTTTTTTTGTTCAATAAGGGCATGCGTCATAGCGCAGTCAACAGCGCACGTGAGGCATGCCCTTAATGCATGCGCGATGACAGTTGAAAGCGGAGCGCGCGCTGTGTTGCAAGTCATCCGGTGTCGGGTGGATTTCTGTGCGTCATAGCGTTCAACAACAAGATGGTGGACGAAGAAAAAGATTTAACATTAAGTTTTTTTGAAGATTACAGAAGCTTTCCACAACTCTGGGATCCTAACAATAAACTTTACACGAATAAAGTAAAGAGGAACGATGGTTTTTTTTTCTGGAATTTCTTATGACCAAGTAAGCTGCATATATTCCCCCAAGTAAAATATTGTCGTCGCACATGTTTCCAACAGAAACTCAAACTACGAATAAAGTATGGTGTTGGTTTCAATTAACGCATTCACTTATTGTAAGCGTCAATTGAAAGTTGAATAGAAAGATGAAGACGAAAGTTGAAGATGAAAAGGCACAGTGTGGACGTAGCTATTGGGGATCAACCTTCGTGACTTTTGGATCCATAGTCTACAGTTAACGTCTAGTAAAATGTTGTCAATGCAAAAACTAACAATATAGTATTTGTTTTATTGAGTTTCTTTTAATATCGTCGAGCATTACTTACAGTTATTATAATCACCCAAAAATTCATCTTGATATAATCGGCCTTTTGTTGCTAAATGATTGTCTTGACTGCAAAGTTGGTTGCAAATTTTATGTTAACATCAATTTGTAATAACAAATATTTAAAATTATCCATGTATTGTTAGTTAATAATCGCGTGGGATAAAGTAGCCATCTCTTACGCACTTACCTAGTACCGTATACTGCCATCTCATTCTAACCGTTATCGTGTCGATAAAATAGAAGGAAAGAAAGAAAGAAAGAAAAACATTTATTCGCTGCTACACACGTACAAAGGAAAACACAGCACAAAAATTAAGTATATACAAACACACAGAAAAATAATAATAAAAAGACAATATCATACACACTAATTCCAAGATATAAAAGAAAAAAAAAACTATAAAAAAGTCAAAAAAAAAAAAAGTCAAAAAGTTTATTTTTCAAAATAAAGTTAAATACTAACATTTTTTGAACGTCAAAGTTTTAAATTAATCGTTAATCCGTTGCTTCGGAAGGTGTTCGTAAAGAGAAGAAGCAACAAAGAAACTCTTTACATTCACATTTTTTCATTTTTTCAAAATATGGTTTGTACAATTTCAGTTTATAAACATGTTTTTACTTTACAAAAGATTTTCTAAGCGACCAAACCAAACGCTAGTTTGACATAATTAAAATAAATTGTCCATCACAAAAACCAATCACATAATGTGAGAAGAAAAATCCTCACCAGACAATTATTCCTAGGAATAACGAGGGAAGATTTATAGCTTTACGGACATGGTCATGTGCGCGTTGGGTCCTTGTCGTTTAAAAAATCTTGAACACTGTAGTAAGATTTCTTTAAAAGCATGGCTTTAATTGCCTTTTTAAAAGATGCCACAGGCAATTCCAATATGTCAGAAGGGAGTTTATTGAACATTTTCAGGGATAGTCCCATAAAGGAGTTACTTACTTTATTAAGTCTCCACTTCGGTACGTTAAGTTTCTCCTTATTCCGAGTGTTAACAGTATGCCTATCACTAACTTTACTAAATTGGCCTATATTCTTTTTGGCATACATTAAATTCTCAAATATGTATTGGCAAGGGACAGTTAAAATGCCAATATCTTTAAATTTTTCGCGCAACGAATACCTCGACCTTAACATGTAAATAGATCGGATAGCTCGCTTTTGTAAGACAAAAACTTTATGAACATCAGCCGCTTTACCCCATAATAAAATACCGTACGACATAATACTATGAAAATAACTGAAATACACAATGCGAGCTGTTTCTATGTCTGCTATTTCTCTAATCTTACGCACGGCATACGCTGCTGAGCTCAGCCTTTTAGAAAGTGTTAGTATATGGGGTCCCCATTGCAACTTAGAATCGATTGTTATCCCTAGGAATTTTGTCTCTTTCACTAATTCTACTTTTTCACTGTCAATAACAATACTGGCGTCAACTTGCCTAACATTCGGTAAAGTAAATTTAATACATTTAGTTTTTTTGGCATTCAGAACCAGGTTATTTACAGTAAACCAATGCAATACCAGTGAGATAGCTTTATTTACGTCGTCAAGAGATATAGAGGATCTCGCTACATTAAATATTAAAGATGTGTCATCTGCAAACATAACTATCTCAGAATACTTTTGTACCATAAATGGTAAATCATTAATATAAATCAGAAACAGTAATGGGCCAAGTATAGAACCTTGAGGAACGCCCATCTCTATTTCCGATCCTTTCGACGTGGTTCCATTAATATCTACCTTTAAAGTTCTTTTATCAAGATATGATGCCATTAATTTCAGTGCTTGCTCGTCAAAACCGTAATATTTAAGTTTAGTCAACGCTATTTCCTTTTTTACACAATCAAACGCTTTTGTGAGGTCACAAAATATACCTAACGCATCCCGGGAGTTTTCCCATGAATTAAAAATATGTTTCATTAGTGACACTCCTGCATCTACAGTAGACCTACCTTTAGTAAAACCATATTGCTCGTCATGGAATATATTATTTTTATTGAAATATGAAAGCATTTGGTTGGACATGATTTTCTCGAAAACCTTACTGAGAACTGGTAAAATAGAAATAGGCCTATAGTTGGTAAAGTCCTGACTATCTCCTGATTTATGTAGTGGGATGAGCCTACTTAACTTCATACAGTCTGGAAATTCTCCTATATCTATACATTTATTAAAAAGTATCGTTAAATGGGGAGCGATTATATTTATTATTCTGTTTATGACGAAAACTGACATTCCTGTTATGTCTTCGGTTTTTTTAAGATTAATGGTTTTAAAATTTTTAATTATATCATTACTGTCAACATACTTGAAAGAAAACTGTGCTGTTGTTTTGGTAACATTTTGTTCCAACAACTCAAGAGCTTTTTGGGGACATGAATTTAATTTCTCTGTTGTCTGAGTGGGGGTATTTATAAAATGATTTTCAAAAATGTCAGCAATTAGTGATCTTGACTGTATCAGTTCATTATCTAATAATAAATTGAGATCATGCGGGGACTTTAGTTTTCCAGTTTCACTGTTAATTATTTTCCAGACAGTCTTACTCTTGTTAGAAGAATTCTTAATTTTATGTTTTATGCATCTAGATTTAGCTTCACCACAAACTTTTTTGAAAATTTTTGAATAATTTCTGACATAAATAATAAAATCTTGGTTGAAGTTATAGGACTTTTCTCTATAAATGTTATATAGGTGATCTCTACTTATTCTAATTCCAGCGGTGGCCCATTCAGCAAAAGAGCATTTTGTATTACATAGTATTACCTTAGTTTTAAAGATTTTGTTAAATTCTGATTTTAGCTCATTGATGAAAGAAAGACAATTCTCTAATGTTTCACTGCTTCTCATTGGGGGGCTGATGCTAGACCTAATATTATTTTCAAATAAGCTAAGTTTTTTTTCAGTTATCTGTCTACATACAATTGACTTTTTCTTTTCAATGGTAAATTCTAAATTTATGAATTGTCCCTTGTGGTCTGAGGTAATGCTATCAAAAAGGAAGTGACCAGAGTAGTCACAATTGCAATAAATATTATCTAAACATGTTGCAGAGGTCGAGGTAATTCGGGTTGGCTCATTAAATACATTTAGAAGATTAAATGATTGAAAAAATGTTAAGATTCTCTCCTTTACTAGACCCTCACCTAATAAGTCAACATTGAAATCCCCACAAACTACAACCTCTCTGGAGCTGCGGGAAGCCATACCCAAAGCATCCTCCATCGCTGCTTCAAAGATGTCATAGTTACCTTTGGGTGGGCGATATACACACAAAATTATATACTTGCTCAATTCAATGCATGAGATTTCTACATGTTGTTCAACAGAGAGTCTACAGATGTCTTTTCTTTCTTTAAATTTAATGTCTACATATAATAGTATCATACTACCCCCACACATTATGGACTCCCTGTTAAAACAACTGCCCACCGTGTAATTCTTTAAACTAAAGTTCATTTGTTCTGTTTTTAACCAGTGTTCTGTCAAACAAAGTATTTTAACATTGTACTTATTAACGAATAACTCTAATTCTAATAATTTGCAGGAAAGGCTCTGTATGTTCTGATGAACTAGTGAAATATATGCCTTTTCCTTTGTCTTACTACCTAGTTTAAAGCTAAATTTCCAGATACATTAGTACTTGTACTAATAACTGCATCCAAGTCAGTTGAAATTGTTATGTTATTCAAATTAATAACATTATTGTATACTATATTACTAGCTAGTAACATAGCTAGACGTTTTTTAGAATAATCAGGTACTTTCAAGGTACTCTTAGTCATTAATGATTTCTTAATATAATTATTTATATTAAAATTAACAATTTTTTGCCTATATCCCAAAGTCAAATTATATAGTAACATATTTAATTTATATATCCTAGTGTTAACCTTATAGCTAAAATGCTTGGAATATAGGAAGTCACTTATAATTATTTTTCTAACATTTAAATTAACTAACCTCTCAAATGATTTCTTTATGTCACTTGGATTCACCTTATTACTTGAACCTATTAAAATAACTAAAGTAGTATTCGAGTCATATTGTTCTTTTAAAATAGAATTTATTATTTGAGAGTAACTTGCTCCGGGCATACAAGTATTTAAGATACATTGGTCTAATTCTTTGTTTAAATGATGGCCAATGTTAACACCAAGAGAATCGGAGAAGACTAAAGTCCTCTGAGTCGACACACTTCTATTGTAGGCAAAAGTGGGCTTAACCATATTATTTCTATTTTCAGGAGATACATAATTTATGACAGTACTTACACTGTCACACTTATTGCAAAAACCAGATAGTGTTTCTACTGTTTTTATATTTTCTTTACTTAACTCTATAATTTCTTCTAATCCTTCTATGTAGCTTTGCATCTCTAAGTGACTATTATGATACTTTAAAGTTATATCTTGAAGAGATTTTTCTAATTCTATAATCCTATTACTGTCATGGCTAATTTTAACTTTATTATTGTCTAGAGAAAGTTCATAATCACTACATAGTTGTTCTAACCTATTTAACTTAAACTTCATCTCATGATGTTGACTACACCTTAGTTTATTAAGTTTTTTAACATGATTCCTTACAATTCTTTTAAGTTTAAGGTACTTTTTTAACTTTTTTGAACCTTTTATGTTCACAATAGGTAGGGGTTTTTCTTCCTTTACCGGAGTAGTTAAGTCTATAGTTGGCATATGAATAATACTATCATACATGTGCTGTAGCATAATTGAGTTCTCCTCAGATTTGTTGCTTCTTAATGTATGAAGTTCTAATTCAGCTCCTGCTAGTTGTGTTTTTAACAATTGTATCTCTTTAAGTGCTGCTTCATGAAAATCATAGCTATCTTGGTGCAAACTAACATCTCTTTGCAGGGCCATCCTTTGGGCTATGCTATCTTGTAGCTCTGCATCCATATCAACAAGTTGTTTCCTTAAACAAGAATTGGTTTTAATAATATTGTTAATTTCTTGCTCACTATCCTCACGTTCTTCTAACAATTTTATGGTATTTTCTTTTGATTTTTTTAATTCTAAAAGGGCTGAATTTAACTTCTTTTCTAAATTACTAATAGTTTCACTGCGAGTAGGCATTTTAACTATTTTTAAGCTAATGGTACTTGATATTGTGTAACTAGGTTTTATTTACTAGATAACTTATTGACTAATTTAAGGTTATATTTTATGATAAGAGTATATCTAGGAAAATATAAGAAGATAAGAAGAAATATAACTTATTAATGCAGTACTTAGTTATACTGAGGTATTGTTTTAATGTTATAAATGTGTAAAATAGAGAAAAATACTGGCCTGAAAAAACCGTTGAAACAAAATACTTTAATATACTCTCGAAATATTTGTAAAACTCAATATTCCTTTTATAGTATATCTTATCCTTAATGAACGGAGTTCCTTTCAGTGTGAATTCTTTCAAAAACTATCTTAAATACAATTAAATAATTTAAAAATTTAATTTTCGACACAAACACTTGTCGATGCCACAGAGTCAGTCTATAGCCGTATAACCTGCGTAGTAGCAACGAATAGCGCTCGTGCTTGCCCTTCAACATGCGAATGACAAATAGAGTTTTACAAAGAGTCTGTAAAATAAACTTTGCATTATTATTTTATACTATTTAATATTTTGTCTAGCCATAAAGTCCCACTATACCACCAAACAGGCGTCCAAAACATTCAGGGATGAGGGATTTTTGGAAATTGTGTAGGGTAAATATGGTGAATAAAAGAGCTTGTATGAAAAGATTAATGGATATAGATGAAGCTAGAGAGGTTTGCCAGAATTCTACAAAATTGCGATCAACAGTGACCCCAATGAGTATTAACGGCGTGAGTATGTGAATATATGTATTTATCGCAAATCAATTCAGTTTTTTTTAAGCCCAAGCTCTTAGGTACTACATAAACTCCTGAGTAAGTGTTCTGCTAAGCAGACACAACACAGCACAGTCCTAAAGTGAAAAAGTCGTTCAAGTAATAAATCTGTTTCCGCAAAGTTACACAAATAGCGCAATGAGAGCGGAAGGCTTCCCGTGTGATCGTTGATATCAATACGGTGCGGCTTCCATTGTAGGTTTATATCACTCCTACGGATTCCTGAGCTCCTAGTATTGCCTTTCGTTTATTGGATTCATAGCGAATGAAAATGAGTAGAGTAATTATTTGATTTCATATATAAAAAACCAATAAATAAATAACAAACGTTATGTACAGCTTTTGTTAGGTATTTTGCCGTGTAGTGTCGGCTTAGAATAACACTACCCCATTTCTAACCGTGGGTGATCGTAAGAGGCGACTAGGGGTATAGGGGCTTTTTGAGTGATTTTTGGGCGATGTGGTTGGAGACCCGTCACCAAAAACATTTATTATTACCATCTTTCCCCCAATCAACTTCCAAAAGTGGCTGAGGAATTCCTCATTCCTAAGCTCTGGCTACCCCGTTAAGGGATTTATAGCCGTGAGTATATGTATGTATGTATGTATGTTTGCCGTGTCGGCTCAGAATGTCACTACCTAATTCTACCCACGTGTGTCGTAAGAGGCGACTAATGGTGTTGGGGGTTGTCAAGAGATTTTTGGGCGTTGCGGTTGGAGGCCCATCATCAACAATTATTATTTTCCTTTTCCCCCCACAACTTTCCAAAAGTGGCTGAAGAATTTCTAATTCCTTAGCTCTGGCTACCCCTTCTAGGGATTTATAGCCGTGAGTATGTGTATGTATGTATTTTAAATAAATTGTATGTTGACAATGCAAGCGTGACTAACAAAAGTAGATGAGACTAACATTTTCGCTACCAAGTTTTAGAACCGTATTCAGTAGCCACTTTCTACTTTCTTTAGATCCCTTTGCATATAATCTTGCTCTTTGCTCTTTGCTCTATTATTGCTCTTTTATTCTTCATACTTCGGACGCCTACCTTTTTGAGCACACTCTTACATCAGCACATGCATATATATTATCATTATATCACTCTTACAGATTCCTGAGCTGATAGTATTGCATTTAATAGATATACAGTTTAGAAAGTATTTTTTGTTTATTTATACATACAACCGGAAATAAAACTACCGCGGAATCAATCTACTCAATGTTGTTAGTAAATTGTATGCAAAGGTATTGATTGAAAGAGTGATGAAAGAAACAGATGACAAAATTTGGGATGGGCAAGCAGGATTTAGAAAGGGAATGTTCAAATCTTCTCAGGAACATCACTGAAAAGTTCTTAGGTAAGAACAAAAAGGCGTATTGCTCCTTCATAGATTTAGAGAAGGCGTATGATAGGGTGGTAAAGAATATTTGTGGGAGGTGTTATCCAAGTTCGGTTTGGGGAGCCAACTAATACGTGCATCGGTATCACTCTATGGGGATTCTAGTGCATGTCTAAGAATGAACGGGGAAAACACAGATTAGTTCGGTATCTCTAGGGGTGTCCGACAGGGATGTGTAGCTTCGCCGTGGCTCTTCAATTTGTTTATGGATGACTGTCTGATAGAGTGCATGAAAGTGATTATGGACTTAGAATGAGTGGATTCGTCATCAAATGCCTTTTATGTGCTGATGATCAAGTGTTACTTGCATTCTCGGTTGAAGAGTTGCAAAAGATGATGAATATTGCATGTGCATCATTTGAAATAAAAGAAAAACCAGGTTTTTTGAGAGAGAGGAGAATATAACTAAATGCATGATTGAGATCAATGGTAAGAAAGTGGAACAAGGGAAAGAGTTCGTATATCTGGGAAGTTTTTTAATAAATTAAATAAATTTAAGTAAATTGGTGAAATAGATCTATAGAGCCAATGTGGAAGGTAATGTTAGTAGAAGACGACCTCGGAGGACACATTTGAATCAAATAGAAAATGTGCTCAAAAAGGCAGGTGTCCCAAGTATGAAGAATAAAAGAGCACGTATGAAAAGATTGATGGTTGTGAATGAAGCTAGAGAGGCTTGCCAGGATCGTACAAAGTGGCCATCGATAACCTCTGCCTACCCAAATGAGAACTATTGGTGTGAGAATATGTATGTATTTACAGCCGGTATCAAAATAGTGAGTTCAAATCCCGGGACGGGTATACACTAATTTTTAAAGTTATCTATACTTATAATAAATCTGTAGAGAGGTCAATGCTTTACATGAAATATATTTTCAAAATAACTATGAATTGGTGATTAGGGATCGATACTGATGCCAAAAATGCAATCAGTAAAATTTTTGTCTGTCTGTCTATCTGTCTGTCTGTCGGTTTGTTTGTGCCTTATGGAAACAAAAACTACTCGACGGATTTTAACGAAACTTGGTACAATTATGTTTCATACTTCTAGGCAGGTTTTTGTATACTTTCCAGCAGAGTAGTAAAAGGGAATTTTGGGGAAACGGGAGAAGTTACTCCGTTTTTTAAGCTTCCGTCGCGTGTGCAGCCTTAATGGTTAAACTTACATAGAAATCATGTATCACGGAAATATTCTTCACAAAATTATCTAAAAAAAATCCTCAACTCCTCCTTTACTCACAATAATACGTGTAATTCCTGATAGCTTAGCAGTTCGGAACATTCTGATTATATTTTCTTACTCTTACGTTTGTAAACCTCTCACTTATCCTTAATTTAAAAAAGGTAACATTATTACCCATTCAATAAAAAAAGAATCATAGAAATCGGTAGAGAAACACCGAAATTATACATAAAATAAGCATCGCGCCTGTGGCCAAAACCAAATCTTTACTAATTTACATATAACATACTAGATGGCGCCAGTAGTTGCATCCTACATCACGTAATGATTTATTTTTTAGATTGTTATAAATACTTCATAGCGTTTTATTCCAAAATTTGCTATTAAACGGAAATACTGAACCGTTCATTAAAGCGCATCCAAAATCACCAAACTACACTGTTTAGGGAGTGCTATAAATTTAATAAATTGAAAACATTGCGCTGAATTTCACAATGCTTGAGCAGTGACTGAAGAAAGAAACCTCAGATATTTAAAAAAACAACGCTACTCGTGCGAAGCTGGGACGATTCACTAGTATAAGTAATATAATATATGTTTGTTACAAACAAATAATACTATGATGCTAGTTGTAGTGTGTTCATCATTTTAACTACTGAAATGCAATCGATGAGTCTTTTTCTAAGTTCGAAAGGCTAAAAGACTTTTATTTGTGTCTTTGGTAAGAAACAAAATAACGTTTAATATTTGTATGGCCGTGTAGTGCCAGCTTAGAATGTCACAACTCCTTTCTTCCCTCGGGTGTCGTCAGAAGCGACTAAGGGTATGGGCCTTTCTAACTAGTTTTTGGGCGACGGATGAAGACCCCTCACCAACGATACTTTATTTCCACCATCTTGTCCCTTTGTTGTGTTGTATAAACTTCAAAATTTAGCTGAGGAGATTTAAGCTGTAACGCTCTGGCTAACCTTTTTTAAGATTTATGGCCGTGAGTATATGTATGTAGGAAAAAGAAATAAAACATCAACAGAAAACATATTTATAAGAAAACTAAAACATAACAAAAAATTAAATTAAATCTCGTACATATCGTATGTTACAGTAAGAACTTAAAAAACATTTATTACGTCAAATTATGATTATATAATATCACTTTGTCGGCAGGTTGCTAACCACAAAATTTATCTAAAAAAAATATTCAACACGTTCATACAAACTTATAAAACAAAAGAAACAGAAGGTCACTTTTCTCAATCACCGAACCTTGCTAGATAAATCCCTATACAATATTTTTCCCTCAGCGCTCCATTATAAATCTACCCACTCTCACGGCCAAGTCAAATAACTTAGTATCTAATTAAACCAATTTGTATCTCGGCTGGGTGGTAGCTAGGAGGGTAGGTTAATAAAAACTGTCGAAAGCACTCGCCGCGACGCAAAATTTATGTGTCGACCCTTCGACGCAGTCCAAGGACGCACTTAAAATATTATTAGACGTTGAAAAGTTTTAACATCCCTCGTTTGCGCGGGAAAACTTATTATGTTGTAATGTGCCCATAGATTTTGTGATAAATGAACTTCACTGTACTGCAGGCTCTCAAACAAACTGGCTTTAAACTGGAACCTTAGAGTGGTTTCATTTTGCGATTTCACTATAGTAACGCTGAGATATTAAATCGTATTTAAACGCACAACTCTTCTACTAACTCATAAAAATAAATTATATACATAATTCTGTACAAAATACGAACATCAATTCCTTATACTTATGTCGATAGTGAGTACTCTCAACATCAGGTTACAAAATGATCAAAAGAATTTCTAAATATTGCACCCGTTAGGGAGGACAGAATGTTTCATGCATAGCTTATTACAACTTTTTACTGTTACATTTAAAAAAAATACTTACCGAAAGTACTTTCGTTTTCTATTTCAGATGAGGAAGGTTAAAATCGTTCGTAGAAAACATAGAATAAGGTTTATAATATTTGGTAATTTTATCCTTACGTATTATTAATTTATTCGATTATGTTTAAATAAAAAAGAGACCTATAGGGGTTAGATTTATTGTGATAGCTTTTTCAAAAACGCGAAAAAAACGGAATATCTCGAAATAAGATTAATATTAATCACTGACTTTTTTTCTTGAATCGCTCAGAAATATCAACATCAAATTATTAACAATGATTTGAATCACATTTTATCTCATAATTTTTATAAATATAATTTAACAAAACAAGGCTTTATACTCGTAATTGAAGAATCTAAAACTTTTTTGGGGCATGGCAGGGCATGGGCATAAATTATCGCTTCTTAGTCTTCGATTTTATTTATATGTGTTTTATGTTATATTATATTTTATCTTAGTTTGGGGCTAACTAGATCTGTGTATAATATGCTTGTATATTTGTTTATTATTATTTATTTTCAAAACTACAAAAACTACGTAGATTAATAATAAATAAAGAATAAATAAAGGAAAGAAAAATTTCGACACAGGCGGGATTTATTCTTTATTTATTAGTAATAATCCCCACATGAGGTTTTCATGAACAAAAATATTTAAACTACGTAGATTAATATTTATGGAAAATCTGTTACCGTGAACCGTTTACTTTTTTAAATACAATAAAAATGATTTAAATATATGGCGGCCCTAACTTGTGTACAAGCCATTTTTGAAAGTCATCACGAATCGCCTTTATTTTTGCCTCGTATTTTTGACTAGAAAAGCCACGTTTCCTCCCATCAAACTTGGAGACTCTACACTCGAAGTTGTTGACCAATATGGGTACCTGGGACAGACATTTGGTTAGGTAGAGCCAACTTCGAGAACGAGGTAAACCATCCAATCCTCATCAGAAGGCTTCGAGTCACCCAACAGGCAATGGAGAGGGCTATGTTAGGAGCTTCAATACGCGATCGAATCCGCAACGAGGAGATCCGTAGATAAAGCGGGGTCACTAACATAGCTCGAAGAGTTGCAAAACTAAAGTGGTATTGGGAAGGGCACATTGCACGCAGAACTGACGGCCATTGGGGCGTGAAGGTTGTGGAGTGGCCTTCACGTACCGGATGGTACAGTGTAGGTAGGACTCCCACAAGGGGAACAGACAACTTGATCAAGATCGCAGGAAGAAGATCGATGAGGGCAGCACAGGACCGGTCGTTGTAGAGATCTTTCGAGAAGGCCTATGTCCAACAATGGACGTCTATAGGCTGAAGATCACTTAATTTTTGAGCGATGCGGTAAGTGATCTATCACCAACATTCTTAATTGTCAATCTTTTCCTCATCCATAATCTGAAGTGGCAAAAAACAACCCTCTCTCGAAGGTCTGGCTACCCCTCGCAGGGATTTTTAGCCAAAAGTAAATGCATGTAGGTTCTAAAAGCAAAATATATTTTAAATAACATAACATAACATAGACGTTCACGCCGAATATCCCCGAAGGGGTTAGCAGAGGTACTAATACTTCTGAACATCACGTGACTTTGTCACCTGGTATTCAGAGTACCCACGTTTTGCAAGGACAGTGTACTCACGTGATAGGGAGCAGGCCTATCGCCGTTTTGTACGAATACACTGTCACATGACTAAGTACAACTCAGCCATGTCGGTTTCCTCACGATGTTTTCCCTCACCGTTAACAACCATGATAAATTAACCACACATATGTCTTTAGAAAAGACAAATTGGTGTAGGCCCGACCCAGGATTTGAACACTAGTCGTTTGCACGATAACCGAGTGTTCTACCCACTGGGCTATCACGGTTATATTTTAAAACAAAATAAAATCTTTTCTAGTTATGATATTAGCATACAAAATACCTTTACAGAGAGGAGGTATGAGTACCCGACATGAGCCAAGAGACATTATGCAGCTGCACCTTTTGTCAGTTTCTTTTAAGAATCTGCATAGTAATTGGTCTCACATATTTTTTGCATAGTGAAATTAACTTATATTAGTGGCAACAGTAAAAAATAGAACTGAAATAATTTTATTCGATTTTTTCTACATTTTATATAAAGATAATAGTTTTTGTCATTATTTCAATCTGACTTGCATATACTCACACCATTAGTTAACATTGGGGCACGCACACGAATCTAAGCTTCAAAATAACAAATGTTTCAGCCACAATTTAATTTGTGTAAGGATTGTATATAAAAAAATAAATATGGGAACATTAATTACATATAGTAATATATGATGATACATTGTTGTTGTTGGTTGGTTGATAGTTTTATTCAAAGGCTTGAAAGAGATAATTAAAAAGACATAAACATTTTGTTACATCTTTGTGTTAAGAACACAAAAATGTAGCGACAATTAAAAGTTGCAACAGTTTTAAACGATTAAAATTGAATTTAATCTAAGTCTAAATACATCATAATACTATACAATGAGTAAACATATTTTAATATTCCTCTCAGTATTTGAATGCGAGGAAATGAAAGAAATCAATAGTCAATACAGAGCTAGGATGGGGTGTAAAGTGTTTTCCGATGACGTCACGGGAGCAATGCATCATACGTCAAAACAGCTGTCGGGTTCCCAGGTCCACCAAACGGGGTATATTAATAAATATTGGACATGTCGCGACGAGGCACCCACATTGTTTGAAATAAGTGTTTATTTGTTGGAAAATAAATGAGAAAAGATGATAAAAACCTTTTTGTTGTCGTGATTTCTATATAAAACAAATGAATCGGCGGTAAGTTGACTTTTATTTTAGTGTAATTGACTTTGAGTAGTTTTTTTTTTGTTTTTATACTTTGTTATATATTTATTATGTTTTTATAGGGTTGTTGGCTTCCTGGCTGTACTTCCTTTTTCAAAAGTGTTGGTCGAGTGGTAAAGTACCACGAGATTGGTGCAGGGCAGTAATTGTGCCCTTATATAAAGGAAAAGGGTCACACCAGGAAGCTAAAAACTACCGCGGAATTAGCCTACTCAGTGTTGTCGGTAAATTGTATGCAAAGGTATTGATTGAAAGAGTGATGAAAGAAACAGATGACAAAATTTGGGATGTGCAAGCAGGATTTAGAAAGGGAATGGGATGTATGGATCAAATCTTCTCTTTAAGGAGCATCACTGAAAAGTTCTTAGCCAAGAATCGAAAGGTGTATTGCTCCTTCATAGATTTAGAGAAGGCGTATGATAGGGTGGTAAGGAAGTATTTGTGGGAGGTGTTATCCAAGTTCGGCTTGGGGAGCCAACTTATACGTGCACTGGGATCACTCTATGAGGATTCTAGTGCATGTGTAAGAATAAACGGGGAAAACACAGACTGGTTCGGCATCTCTAGGGGTGTCCGACAGGGATGTGTAGCTTCTCCGTGGCTCTTCAACTTGTTCATGGATGACTGTCTGATAGAGTTGCGTGAAAGTGATTATGGACTGAGAATGGGTGGATTCGTCATCAAATGCCTCTTATATGCTGATGATCAAGTGTTACTTGCATCGTCGGTTGAGGAGTTGCAAGAGATGATGAATATTGCATGTGCGTCGTTTGAAAGAAAAGGAATGAGAGTGAATGTAGATAAAACCAAAACCATGGTTTTCGAGAGAGAGGAGA
Source organism: Bedellia somnulentella (assembly GCA_963576735.1). Classification (NCBI taxonomy): domain Eukaryota; kingdom Metazoa; phylum Arthropoda; class Insecta; order Lepidoptera; family Bedelliidae; genus Bedellia; species Bedellia somnulentella. The sequence goes on along the minus strand of OY755182.1, from coordinate 249,869 downwards.
ATATGACTGAATGCGTGATTGAGATCAATGGTAAGAAAGTGGAACAAGTGAAAGAGTTCGTATATCTGGGAAGTTTGTTTACTAGGGATGGAAAGTGTGATGAAGACATTGAAAGAAGAGTAAAAAAGGGTAATGCGGTAAATGGAGCACTGGATAGTCTCATGTCTAGTCAATCGGTGTCCGAAAAGGCCCGAATGGCTGTGCATGATGCTGTCCTCGTTCCTACGCTTATGTATGGCAGTGAATGTTGGGTGTGGCAGAAGAAGCATGAAAGCAGAGTGAATGCAGTAGAAATGAGATCCCTCAGAAAAGTTTGTAATGTAAGGTTATGTGATCGTGTGAGGAATGATGTGATTCGTGAAAGGTGTGGTGTAAAAGATGATATTGTAAGAAAGATAGAAAAAGGAATGTTGAGATGGTTTGGGCACATAGAGAGGATGGATGACAGTAAAGTGGTGAAAGAGATATATAGAGCCAATGTGGAAGGTAATGTTAGTAGAGGACGACCTCGGAGGACACATTTAGATCAGATAGAAAATGTACTCAAAAAGGCAGGTGTCCGAAGTACGAAGAATAAAAGAGCATGTATGAAAAGATTGATGGATGTGAATGAAGCTAGAGAGGTTTGCCAGGATCGTACAAAGTGGCGATCGATAGTCTCTGCCTACCCCAATGGGAACTAACGGCGTGAGAATATGTATGTATGTATGATGTTTGTTATATATATTGTGTTGTGTAGTGTTGGCTTAGAATAGTACTACCCCATTTCTTCCGGTGGGTGTACGTAAGAGGCACCTAACGGTATTGGTGCTTTTAAGGGATTGATGGGCGATGCGGTTGGAGACCCATCACCAACAACCTTTATTTTACCATCATTTCCCCACTCAACTTTCCAAAAGTGGCTGAGAATTTTTTAATTCCTTAGCTCTGGCTACCCCTTCTAGGAATTTATAGCCGTAAGTATATGTATGTATGTATATTGATAAAGTTATGCATAAAATAATATTTGAAATAAATTTTTCATCCGATCGAATATCATCTATCGCTCATTTTCTATCCTATCCTTGAACGATTAAATACAACGATTAAATACCTATCGAATGCTAAATTTAATAATATGTGTGCCAAATTTAAAGAGATAGAAATGTATGTAGCGTCTAGTAGTTAATATGTCCGAGTGCCAGCTCGATCGAGGGTGATCCTCACTATTGTAGTTGGGAAGCATGTTCGCTGCAAATCCCTAGTTTTGTGTGGATTTGTTTGACGAGCTATTCTACCTACATTACACCATTTGTTTTTTGCTTAGAACTTTCGCAGTTGGAAAGAGTTCTGGTAAAAGATTTGAGACGACTAATTTTATGAAAATTATCAAAGGCACATGTGGCTTTTAGAACATTGGTTTAATAAATTATGTGAATGACAAACAAACAGAAAGAAATACATACATACATACATATACTCACGGCTATAAATCCCTTGAAGGGAAAGAAAGAAATACCTCTAGATTATTTGAAGTATAGATTTAATCATAAATGTGAACAGCATTATCTTATTTTATTACTAAAAGGATATACACACGTCACTCACACATCTGTAGTAAATGTTTAAGTTATAAGAATTACAAACTCTGCCAAGCCCCTGGGCATAATAAACAGTAAAGTAATAAACATTGAACATAATAAATCAGTACCAAGACAATAATAAATAAAATAAATAAATCTAACATCATACATTCTAATCCCCTTTTACACACCTCCTTTAAAAAACCCACCGTACCTTATCATGGCGCTTGTGACATTCTTCTTCCTCACTTTACAATGAAAACCTTTACAGTACATAATTTAAACACTCAAATCTAAAATATAAAGAGCTTAAGCGATTTAGGGTATATTTGATATTGTATGATTAGCAATGATTGCAGAGGGTGTAAGAAAACGGTCATTTTGACCCCTTAACTGATGAGTGCAGTATTTGATTAACGAATTAGTTTTTAAAATATAACGAAAATATAATTTAAATCTTTTTGTTCATGAAAACCTCATGTGGGGATTATTACTAATAAATAAAGAATAAATAAAGGAAAGATTTTTTTTTATTTTTGTTTTCCGCCTGTGTCGAAAATTTTTCTTTCCTTTATTTATTCTTTATTTATAACAAAAATAAACTTTATTTATTTATTTATTTTTATTAGGAACATCAACAGCGACATAAGTAATAATACACAGTTAATAATAGAAATCAAGTAAGGCCAATGACAGATGTTCACAGATGTACAGAAAACATATCTAACAATAATCTTGTTATAATAAACAATAAACTTATCGATACTTTTATAAAATATAGGAATATGTTTTTCTATAATAAATATGTTTATCGCCGTGAGTATATGCAAGTATTTTTTACTGGAAAATGTACATAATAGGCTAATTAGAGTGAGGTGTGGTTACTGCCAGAAAAAAATCTGTTAAAGATCAGAAGAAGCCACCCGACAAGGAAATCTTCTAATTAATGTTAGATGAAGCCTTTTCAAAGTTATAATGTGTATAATTTAATAAATTATTGTTATTATAATTAAGTATTCTAAACGAAAAGAGAATATTTGTTATTATCAAAAGATACTTAACATTCGTCCTTCATAGAATCGTATAACATATTCTATTTGAAAAATCTGTTTCTTGTCATTTCTATACAAGATATAAAACATAGATAATTTGAACAGGGTACTACTTGGTCCACATTGGATTTCAAATATCTTTGTGAGATCATATGACATGTGGAATGCAACTAAAAAATTTTGGATTTAAATTTTCAATTCACTTGTATTAAGTAATAAAGTAATAATGTAAGGACTTATTATTACAATATGAAATCAAGATCAAACTTATAAGTCTGGAAAATGAATATTAACATTCAATTAAGTATTGTTAAAGTAACCAGAATGTCTTTATTCTTATTGTTACTTACTTAAACTACGTAACTGCTGATGATAAAAACATAAAAAAGAACACCAATTTCAAAATGCGTCATTGAACATGAACAGTACTTTGATTCATTATTCATAACGGACCATATACGCTCTTTGATAACAAACTTTTTCATACAAAACCTTTGCGACCCTTGTTTTTGCACCAGAACCTACTCAAAGCCATCATCTATTCAAGTTACCCGCAACTATAAGCATAAAGGCGCTCCACAACAAAACAAATAGTGCTAGAATAATAGTATTTCGCACATTAATCTCGCTGCGAAATTTCGGGCGCTGTTTAACAAACTCTCAAGCGCAAACTGGTAGGCGGGGCGGCGAGCGAGCTTTATGACGGCATACGTCAGAAACAGACTTTGGACGCGTAAGTACAAATAATGGCAGAAGATATTAAAGACGTGGGTGGTAATGGCAGTAGAGGACGGCCGTAGAGGACATATTTAGATCAATTACAGAATGTGCTTAAAAAGGCAGGCATCTGAAGAGTGAAAAATAAAAGGGCATGTATGTAAGTATTAAGGTAGGCGAAACTCAAGAGATCTGCCAGGATCGTTAATTTGCCTATCTACCCTTTACCTACCCGAACAGGCACTTATAGCCTAAGTATGTAGTATGTATGTATTCAGAGAAATATTTCTCTTATCACTTCGGTTTAAGTTTTAAAAGATGACAACACAAAGATACAATATCTAGGGCTGGTCTAATCTTTGTATGCGAGGTACAGACAGATTGACAGTATCTACCTACCCCAATAGGAATAATTGGCGTGAGCATAAGTAGTTATGAAATATTGAAATGATAATTGAAAACCTAGTTTGCATATTCGCGTCCAGTCCGTACAAAAGGTAGACTCACAATCGGAATAATTCACAACACTGCTGAGTTTGATGAGGATCACCGCCGAGCCGACACCCGTATCGATATAACACTATTGTATGTTGTGGCACTACAACTCTATCCATTGCATATCATTTCAAGACGTATTTTTTAAGCGCAATAATCATTTGGCTTTTTGTCGGCGGTCTAGTGTTCATTGCTGTATAGTGTCGGCTTAGAATATCTCTACCCCATTCCTTTCGGTGGGTGAACGTCAAAGGCGACTAACGGTATTGGGGCTTTTAAGGGACTTTTGGCCGTTGCGGTTGGAGACCCATCACCAGAAACCTTTATTTCACCATCTTTTCCCCAAAAGTGGCTGAGGAATTTCTAATTCCCTAGCTCTGGCTACCCCTTCAAGCGATTTATAGCCGTGAGTATATGTATGTATGTATGTTGTTTTCGACATAGGTTAGATATAATTCTTTTCATACAAGGCGCCGTGTTGTGTCGCAGCTAGCGGGCCGGTGGGCTCAGTGTGTATTGCGTTTTACAACAACATCCACCGTGATAGCTCAATGGATAGGTACTTCCATCCGTCAAGGAGACAGGCGTGAGTTCAAATCCCGAGTAGAGCTTCCACATATTTGTCTTATTTGTCCAAAGACACATGTGTGGTTAATTTATCTTGATTGTTAACAGTTAGGGAAAAATGAGAAAACCCCCATAACAAGGTTATATTTAGTCTTGTGTGTGTTTTTGTACAATAATTATAAATAAAATAAATTTCGTTGTAAAAATGGTTATCGTACAAAAATAAAGGTACATGTAAATAATAGTTGATAGAATACGGTTTCCACCCTTTTTTCCCATCCCGAAGATTCAAATACCACTTCCTTGAATTACAGCCCCCAGAATAGCTATAGAGGTATGTAAATAACCTAAAGTATGACTGAATCCCATGAATTTGATATATTTTTATACGTTCACAATTTTCCTTACGAGTTTTTCGACATTACACAATTTGTAATAATTTATGAAGGCATCGTAAATCTGACCGAACAAAGGGATGTTATTGTCCTCACACTGTGTGTTGCAGCTGCGTTAGGTATCTTATTTATTGAGATTATGGGTGTAAAATAATAAAATACGATTTATTACAACGGTGGTCGTTTAATACTAAAATTGGCACAAAAAGCAGTGGGTCTTGCATGGCCAATTAAATAATGTGCCTCCGACGAACAGCCAGAGGAAGAAATGAGGTAGTGCTATTCTAAGCCGACACTACACAGCTATACCCACTCAACTTCCAAAAGTGGCTTTGGATTTCTGATTCCCCTGCTCTGGCTACCTCTTCAAAGGATTTATAGCTGTGAGTATATGTAGGTATTTCTAGTACCATAAATGGCTTCTAAGTACATTATCATTCTTTTAACAATCCAAAATCCTTTAAACACCGTTTAAGTATCCCAAAAAACTAATTAATGATCCGCGTATTGTGTCCGTGCGCTCCAATTTCGATTCGGAAGAAGGTCACACTCGTAAAAGTGTAATCGATTCGGATCATTAGCACTCGATTCACATCGAGTAGTAAATGTTTATGAGCGCGATACTGCCAATTAATTTTCTGTCTGACTAATACCAACAATAGTATAGCGTGGGGATTAATCGATTATATTGGGGTCGGTGAGTTACGAATGTTATTTTAAACCTGTGAATTGAGCAGTTTGAAATATTTTATTTTGTCATTTACTTGTAGTGGCGATGACTTTGATCAATAGGCTATTTGACTGTAATAAAAATATACATTTCTTTTATTTCATTAGTCTTTATATATTTTTTTGGAGCAATATGTAATAATGTGAGATAAAAATATTGCATTATTTCACTAAAATACGTCCGAATATTTTTGATGCAACTGTCACGTGACTAAAAACGACCGTGATTGGCTATTTCTATAATGACGTAGATCGCGCATAAACAGACTGTGTATCGCTTCGCTCATTGGTGTTTAATGCGGAATTGACGTCACTTGTGGTGCAGCCGCCATATTACTTAAAGTCGCGTTTTCGCGGCACATTTGAATATTGCATTTTCTTTTTCGGTTTTTTAATAAAATAGCTAAAATGAAGACAGAAAAATATTTTTATAGGGCTCCTTATAAACAAATTAACACCGTAAGATAGTTTTCAAAACTAAGTCAAATAGCCAATTGTCTGAATTGATTCAAAAGTTTTTAAGTGGAAGCCACGTAACTTACGACGTAATATGGATGAGTATCCTACAAGTTGCCGTGTAGTGCCATGTTGGAATGTCACTACCCCTTTCTACCTAAGGGTGTCTTAAGAGGCGACTACGGTTTAGTTGAAGTGGTTTTTCGGCGATTCGGTTGAAGACCCATGACCAACGATCCTTTATTTCTACTATCTTGTCCCCTATCATCTTCCAAATGTGGCTGAGGAGTTTCTAGCTCTGATGCTCTACATACCCCTTTTTTGGGATTTATGGCCGTGCATATATGAATGTATGTAAGTATGTATCCTTCAAGATGGAGTAACTACAAAATTGAATTTAAAAAAAAATATATATAAAATATAAGCCCGAAAATCCCTAAGTAATCTCTGATGAAACCAGCGTGAACAAATGTGCAAGTACCATTCGAAGCCGATATTGCACAGCTTTACATAATTTAATAATCAATTTAATTTTAATACATACTATAATTCAAATGAAAAAGTTAATTACAAATTTCAAACCCACTCCAATGTTTTGTGAATAGAGCTGCGAAACTATCTTAATTACACTTGTACAGTGGAAAACTATTTTGAAATTCTCGGAGGCTATGTAATGTAGATATTTAACTTAAACCCTTAGGCTTAAGTATCAAGTTTTGCACCCAAAACAAAAGTGCGACCCAATTCGAACAAAAGGCTCCCAACCACATGTTTTCCTTCGCAACTTCGCAAACATAATAAAAATCATCCCAACCATTGAACAGAAATAGCCCTATTTATTTCGAGAAAAAACTTCACGCCTATTTGTGTTGTCGCGAATGACTAGCACACTACATACTTCACAATTAGAGTGACAATTGTCGTGGGACAAGGATAAAGAATACAATTTTGTTTACGTTGAAAAAGAAAAGAAATATAGTGACGTATAGAGGTCGTAACAAGAAAATGGCCGGTCAAGCATTCGGGAGTATTTTACGATAACGCCTCTTGGCCTCCAGTTAAAGTTTGATGGCAAACCCTTCGAAGAAATGTAGGACTCGTAAAAGTTTTAATTCCACTTTAACATTCTGTACAACTATTGTTAATTCTTTTTTATCTCTTTCACTCCTGTGTTTCAAATAAAAGCAATGCGAGAGTTTTGTTTTTGTTTCAACGTTCCGAGGAAGAATGAGACGGGGTGATGTTGGAATGTTTTCGTGAATTGTTAAAATAGCTCTCGGTTGTTCGAATAAAAAAATCGCAGTGATGTTAAAAAAAGAGGTTTATTTGAGTTACGTAACGTAGCATTAGTATCGAAAACTGGGGTTCACCAGCTTGTTGAGCGGTTATGGTATATTTGCGGATTTTATTGGTACTGATTATTCTATTAGTAACAAACTAACTTATTCATACATATATCTTTAGTATTTAAGAGGTAGGGAAATATTGCACATTTGTTTTTTTTTTCCTTATTCTATATATTATCATTTTTTTGCGCTAACTTATCTCAGTTCGCAAAATGATTTTTATATTCATAATCGTTTACAGTTTTTGATATGTCTGTGTTTATTTATCATACTGAATTATGAAAGACGTGATAAAACTTTCTTTTTTATGAAATGAATATTTCACTAAAACCTCTTTACTCAACACAAACGTTCACGCCGGTAACATTTCGAAAATTAGAATATTTCAAATCCGAAATTCATTATTTAGAAAACTGTTCACATAAATTACGTATCACAGATGTTTTATTTTCCACAACTTCATTAGTACATAAATACATTTTCTAGAAGTATCACTTCCCAGAAAAACTAAAACCAGATTATTAAAATGATTTTTTTGCTTTTACCAACTATATCTTTTACTATAATCTCATTATTCCAAAGGTTTAAAAAACCGAAGTAACTTTATCTATAGTCTTACATATCGTAAATCTCTTTAACTAGATATTTTTAATGTAAGAAAAATTTTATAAATAGAACGCGGATGCATGCCTGTTTGTATGTATACTTGCTTGCTTGTTTGCATGCTTGGTTGCATGTAGGGGGGTGCAGGGGGGCAGGGCCCCCCTGCTTGGGGGGGTCGGGGGGCGAAAGCCCCCTGCAGACGAAGAAAAGTTAGGTTACATTCAGTTAGGTTAGGTTAGGTTAGATTATGTATAAAACGAGCGAGCGTAGCGCAGCGGAGCGAGCACCTAAATCCCTGATGCATGGTATACTACTAAGCGGGGTATACTACTTACTTAAAATATGCCTGCAAAATTATTGATATCAGTAGGTATCATTCAATACATCTGTATTTCAAATATATGGAAAATGATTTTTTGGAATAGTGATTATTCGGAAAAGCAATATTGCGGAATTAAGGTATATCTGGTTTTCGATTCTTTGGGAATTCGTTCTAGTGGTTAATCAAAATGATAGTAAACAAAAACAAAAACCAAACGATAATCTGGAATGTCAGAATATGGTATTTGAAATTTCGGTGAAACAATATTATGGCAATTAAAAAGAATGCGATTAGTTTTCGGTAAAATAATATTCGGGTTTAAAAGTTTCGGATATACAGTATGTAACCATCACAGATGCTTTTCGCCTTTTTTTCAATTGCCATAATATTGCTTCACCGAAATTTCAAATACCATATTCTTACATTCCAGATTATCGTTTGGTTTTTGTTTTTGTTAACTATCATTTTGATTAACCACTAGAACGGATTCCGAAAGAATCGAAAACCAGATATACCTTAATTCCGCAATATTACTTTTCCGAATAATCACTATTCCAAAAAATCATTTTCCATATATTTGAAATACAGATGTATTGAATGATACCTACTGCTATGAATAATTATGTAGGCATATTTTAGGTAAGTAGTATACCCCGCTTAGTAGTATACCATGCATCGAGCATTTAGGTGCTCGCTCGTTTTATACATAATCTAACCTAACCTAACTGAATGTAACCTAACTTTTCTTTGTCTGCAGGGGGCTTTCGCCCCCCGACCTCCCTTCATGCAACCAAGCATGCAAACAAGCAAGCAAGTATACATACAAACAGGCATGCATCCGCGTTCTATTTATAAAATTTTTCTAACATAAAAAATATCTGGTTAAAGACATTTACGATATGTAAGACTATAGATAAAGTTACTTCGGTCTTTTAAACCTTTGGAATAACGAGATTTTAGTAAAAGATATAGTTGGTAAAAGCAGAAAAATTCATTTTAATAATCTGGTTTTAGTTTTTCTGGGAAGTGAAACTTCTAGAAAATGTATTTATGTACTAATGAAGTTGTGGAAAATAAAGCATCTGTGATACGTAATTTATGTGAACAGTTTTCTAAATAGTGAATTTCGCATTTGAGATATTCGAATTTTCGAAATGTTACCGACAAAGTACAACTTTAGCCGAAGTCCGTGGCCGAGTGGTTAGGTAGCTAGCTTCTGGGTCCAGAGGTCGCGAGTTCGGTCCCCGCTGAGAGCAACATTTATGTAATGAGCATAAATGGTGTTTCTTGGTTTCGGACGTTATTTATATGTGGATTATATAATATACTAAATATAACGTTGAGTTGGTATCCCATACTACGAGCCATTAAGTGGGAATTTCTTTGAAGCTAACTTGATCTGTGTCATATTTCCGTAAATATAAAAAAAAACTTTAATAATTAATCAATAAAATTACCTTTTTATGACAAAATTACATTTCGTGACATTGAGTAACACGTAATTATTCTATTCAATTTTATTATGTTGTTGTGATTAATTTTGTATAAAAAATAACCTTAAAATTATTGGTAACTAAAAGTCTGAAGGATCCTGTTTCTAATTGAGTTTCCACATTGGTAAATTGAAAGCAAATATTCCAGATATTCGTGTGTTAGAATCATATGTACAAACGTTCTGGAAATACAGGAAGCAGCTGACTGAACATCAGCGATTTCACGTTTGTGCCTTGTTAATGTGGGTACGTAGGTGGATTGATTAAATGTCATACATATATACATATACTCACGGCTATAAACCCCTAGAAGAGGTAGCCAGAGGTAAGGAATAAGAAGTTCCTCAGCCACTTCTGGAGAGTTAAGTGCGGAAAAAATTGGTAAGATAAAGGTTGTTAATAATGGTTTTCCAACCACATCGTCCAAAAACTCCATCAAAAAGCCCCAACACCCTTAGTCGCCCTTACACCCACGGGAAGAAATGGGGTAGTGCTTTACTAAGCCGACACCAAAAAGCTTTTAATTCTATTGATTCTTATAACGTGATCAATGCGATCCTGTTTTAGTCCGAAAATATTTTTTGCAATACGTACTAACATAATATTCACGCCATTAGACCCATTGGCGTAGGTAGAGATTATCGATCGCTATCTTATAGGGTCTTAGATTATCTCTCGAGCTTCATTTATTTATACTAATATTTTTATACATGCCCTTTTATTCTTAATCTTTTGGAGACGCTTTTTTTATGTATCATGAAAATTAAAAAAGAAACAAAAAGTTTATTCTTCAAAATTAAGTTAAAAACTATATTTTTTTTAAACTTCTATTTATTTTAATTTATTATAAATTTGTTGCTTTGGAAGGTGTTGTAAAGAGAAAAATCAATAAAGAAGCTCTTTACATTCACAATTTTTACTTTTTCCAAAATATGGTTTTTACAATTTTGGGTTTAACATATTTTTACTTTATAAAAGATGTTTTATGCGACCAAACGCTAGTTTGTCGTAATCAAACTAAATTGTCCATCACAAAAAAACCAATCACATAGTGTGAGAAGAAAAATCCTCACCAGACAACTCCTGGAAATAACGAGGGAAGATTTATGGACACGGTCAAGTGCACGTAAAGTCCTTGTCGTTTAAATCTTAAAAACTATAGTAAGATATCTTTAAAAGCAATGCTTTAATTGCCTTTTGAAAAGATGCCACAGACAATTCCAATATGTCAGAAGGAAGTTTGTTGAACATTTGGAGGTATAGTCCTTTAAAGGAGTTACTTACTTTATTAAATCTCCACTTTCGGGACGTTTAGTTCGTCCTTATTTCGAGTATTAACTGTATGCCTATCACTTACTTTACGAAATTGGCCTAGATGCTTTTTGGCATACATTGAATATGTATTGGCTAGGGACAATTCAAATGCCAATATCTTTAAATTTTCGCGGAACGAATACCTCAACCTTAATATGTAAATAGATCGGATAGCTCGCTTTTGTAAGACAAAAACTTTATAAACATCAGCCGCTTTACCCCATAATAAAATACCGTACGACATAATACTCTGAAAATAACTGAAATAAACAATGCGAGCCAATGTCTGCTGTTTCTCTAATTTTACGCACGGCATACGCTGCTGAGCTCAGACTTTTAGACAGTGTTAGTGTATGGGATCTCCATAACAACTTAGAATCGATTGTTATTAATAAATAAAGGGTAAATAGAAGAAAGAAAAATTTCTACACCGGCGGGGATCGATCCCCCGAACTCCGGGTATTCTCTCCCGGCTCTCTGCCAATTGAACTACAGTGTCAATAGCTTCCAGTAAATTCTTCTATCCTTTGTTTCTTTTACACTTTTAAGTAGTGTTTGCGGTCACGGGTTCGATTCCCGCCGGTGTAGTTTTTTTTTTAGATTTTATTTATTAGCAATAATCCCCACACGAGGTTTTCATGAACCAAACAAAACAATCAAAACATGCTTTTATGGCAAAACCAAGGTAACCCTCAGACGTAGGTATTTTATATATATTCCGGGCACCATTTGTCCTTTTACACGTTCGATTTATAAAACAAAACTAAATTACAAAAACTTGACCCAAAAGCCATTTCCAATTGGAAACTAAATGGAACAGGCAATAGTTTGGTAAAAATATCGTTCCCAAAACCATTCATCATATAGTTGACAGAACAGTGGAAAAACCGTTTCATTGTGGGACATACCTATAGTCCGTTCATTGTGAGACATATGTATAGCCCGTTCATTGTTCGAGCGGGCATTAAGATAACAAAATGGCGGCGTCTCGACAATACACTTATCTAGCATTTTATATTGCGCGTCCGTGTCAGGCGATCACCGTGGGCAGATACGTTCTGTGGTGTTATCTACGATTGATTGAAACTAAACGGGTTTCTATTTAATAGATTGAAATGATTTTCTGAAATATCTATACACTAAACACTAACAATATAGGTAGCATGAAGTGTGTAGGAGCAAAATTTAACGTAAGAAATGGGATACTTAATTTGAATGTTTTTATTCATGAAAACCTCAAGTGGGGATTATTACTAATAAAAAACCTCAAGTGGGGATTATCTATACTTATAATAAATCTGTAGAGAGGTCAATTCTGTACATGAAATATATTTTCAAAATAACTATCAGGTGGTGATTAGGGATCGATACTGATGCCAAAAATGCAATCAGTAAAATTTTTGTCTGTCTGTCTATCTGTCTGTCTGTCTGTCTGTCTGTCTGTCTGTCTGTCGGTTTGTATGTTCCTTATGGAAACAAAAACTATTCGACGGATTTTAACGAAACTTGGTACAATTATTCTCCATACTCTTGGGCAGGTTTTTGTATACTTTCCAGCAGAGTAGTAAAGGGGAATTTTATTTAGTTGCATCCTACATCACGTAATGATTTATTTTTCAGATTGTTATAAATATTTCATAGCGTTTTATTCGAAAATTTGCTATTTAATGGAAATACTGAACCGTTCATTAAAGCGCATTCAAAATCACCAAACTACACTGTTTAGGGAGTGCAATAAATTAAATAAATTGAAAACATTGCGCTGAATTTCACAATGCTTAAGCAGGGACTGAAGAAAGAAACCTCAGATATTAAAAAAAACAACGCTACCCGTGCGAAGCTGGGACGATCCACTAGTTACTAATAAATAAAGAATTAATTTGAATGTTTTTGTTCATGAAAACCTCAGGTGGGGATTGTCTATACTTATAATAAATCTGTAGAGAGGTCAATTCTGTACATGAAACATATTTTCAAAATAACTATCAGGTGGTGATTAGGGATCGATACTGATGCCAAAAATGCAATCAGTAAAATTTTTGTCTGTCTGTCTGTCTGTCTGTCTGTCGGTTTGTATGTTCCTAATGGAAACAAAAACTACTCGACGGATTTTAACGAAACTTGGTACAATTATTCTTCATACACCTGCGCAGGTTTTTGTATACTTTCCAGCAGAGTAGTAAAGGGGAATTTTGGGAAATTTTGGGAAAACGGGAGAAGTTACTCCATTTTTTAAGCTTCCGTCGCGTGTGCAGCCTCAATGGTTAAACTTACATAGAAATCATGTGTGATGGAAATATTCTTCATAAAATTATCTAAAAAAAATCCTCTACAGTTTATGTCTATCTTTCACGCTTGACTCACAATAACACGTGTAATTCCTGATAGCTTAGCAGTTCGGAACATTCTGATTATATTTGTTTACTCTTACGTTTGTAAACCTCTCACTCATCCCTAATTTAAAAAAGGTAACATTATTACCTATTCAATAAAAAAAAAACATAGAAATCGGTAGACAAACACCGAAATTATACATAAAATAAGCCATCGCGCCCGTGATCAAAACCAAATCTTTACTAATTTACATATAACATACTAGATGGCGCCAGTAGTTGCATCCTACATCACGTAAGGATTTATTTTTTAGATGTTATAAATACTTCATAGCGTTTTATTCCAAAATTTGCTATGAAACGGAAATACTGAACCGTTCATTGAAGCGCATTAAAAATCACCAAACTACACTGTTTAGGGAGTGCTATAAATTTATTAAATTGAAAACATTGCGCTGAATTTCACAATGCTTGAGCAGTGACTAAAGAAAGAAACCTCAGATATTTAACCCGCCGTAGGTCGCGCTCTAATTTAGTGACATGGTTGGTCACCTGGGGTCAACCAGTATCCCCAAAATTAAATGACTTTTATAAAGAAATCCAGAAATTAATAAATATGATTTATAGTTTAAATATTAACTTGGAATGTAGAAAGATAAAATAACACAAATAAAAGCATAGAAAATATTTATTTTTCACTTTAACATGTTATAAACTAGATAGGAACTTTTGAGCAAGTTTTATGGCAGCCTCGAAATAAAGATAAAAAAACATAAAAAAAACATAGCTTAAACATTATTCTTTAACTAAATTAAATCTTTGTGAACTAATCAACAATGTGAGATCTTAAAAGTTATAGGTGTTCATAAAAAAAAACAAAAATATATGCGACTCAAAAGTTACGATTACTCGCGGACACAATCATTGCAACTGTTTTTACAGTGCCTTGGGCACACATTTTTTTTGCAATGATAGCAGATTGTAAAATAATTTCTGTCCATCTTTCGTGGACAGTGCATACAGCGACGCTTCTTTGGTTCAGATTCTTCAGTTTCCTGGTGTTCATGCATTGGAGTTGTTACAAAGCGCGATATTGTATTAAACAGCTCGCGAGGTATGTTTTTCATTGTACTTCGGCATTTCAGTTGTGTTTGAAATAATGAAATAGCCAAAGATTTTATAAAATTTCTGCGCGTAGTGTTAGAAAAAGGATTTACGCCATCAAATATAATATGCGAGTTTACAACTCCTATATCAAGTAAATTAAAAAATAGACGCAATGGCCATCTGTAACAAGTGCGTGATACAGAGTAATTCAGTTTTTGGCGATCCACAACATCAACCCCCCCTTTTGTCGAATTATACAACGAAATAATTTTTGGCAAATTTTTTTGTGTTCCTTCATTTACTGTAGCATCATTATGCATGGTCGAAGCCATGTTCTGATCTTCCGTAACAGTTTCAGAGTCAGAATCACATTCCTCTTCCGTGTCTGTCTCATGCTCACTTATTTGAGGCGCTGTCTCCTCACCCTCATTCTCATCCGTATCCCCACCTATCACATCTTCATCTAGTTCTTCTTGCAACCATCTCGCGATACTCTCTTCTTGTACCAAATCCATTATTAAGTATCATCAATAATACATTTTTATAACGTTGGTGGTCGCGTGGGGTCAATGGACGCCCGCGCTCGAAAAACACGTCCGTAGCTCGTGACCACTATGCGTGAACAGAATAGCGGCTCGTAGAAGTTGCGTCTTTTACTGTTTTAGGAAGGTAGATGAAAAATCAAACTCGTAAAAATAATGGTTTTTAAAATATTGAAGATTTAAACTTTTGATGGGCGTTTATTCGCCCCACGCGACCAAGGGCGGGTTAAAAAACAACGCTACCCGTGCGAAGCTGGGACGATCCACTAGTTACTAATAAATAAAGAATAAATAATAGTTAAAAAAATTTGACACAGGCGGGAATTGAACCCGCAACCTCAATTGGCAGAGCGACGGGGGCGTATACCCGAGGTTGCGGGTTCGATATTTTTCTTTTCTTTTTTTATTCTTTATTTATTAGTAAATGAAATAATTACCGTCTGAATAATCTGTGGTTGTCTGAGTTCTCACGTGACATAAATGCTCTCTCGCACCAATATGCAGTTTATTGAAAAAAACATAGGAGTTAATAAGCAAGCGCTAGTAGAATAACTACATTAGGTTGTTGTTAAGACGTTAGAAACCTTGAAATGACAGCTTATTGTAGTACTCGTAGTGATAGTGTTTCCATTCAAGTTTCATAACTGAATATTGTCAAATAAAAAATGCTAAAAGATTGAATGTTATTCTACAAAAAAAACACAAATGAACAATGGCGCAATGAGAAAAGCTGTTTCAATACCGACATCCGCGTTATTTATAAGCCAGCAAAACAATTATTTCGCGATCTACATAAACATTTCGAGAGGGCGCTACCATCTTTCAGGGTAATTACGCAACTTCTATTCCACTAAATATAAAAATAAGAACCAAATAAAACCTTTATGCAACATGCGACATGATAGTCCAGTGGGTAGAACACCCGCCCGAAAACAGAAGGGCGTGAGTTCCAATCCTGGGTCGGGCCTACAACAATTTGTCTTTTCTAAAGTCATATGTGTGGTTAATTTATCATGGTTGTTAACGGTGAGGGAAAACATCGTGAGGAAACCCACATGGCTGAGTTGTATGTATTGATACATGTTGTTATATGTTTAAGTTTTGGTACCTCTGCCAACCCCTTCGGGGATAAACGGCGTGAACGTTTATGTTATGTTATGTTATGCATTATTATAAAATCATTATTTATTTTAAAAGTTTCTACATAGATTGACAAAAAACGAATCTATTATTACCTTCTATTATCTATATGCCTCCCGCACTACGGGAAACCCTTTCGGGAGGCAGTGCATTTTAATTTAATTTTATATTGCGTTTATTATTTGGATCCATAATAAACATAAACATAAACGTTCACGCCGAATATCCCCGAAGGGGTTGGCAGAGGTACTAATACTTCTGAACATCACGCGACTTTGTCACCTGGTGTTCAGAGTACCCACGTTTTGCATGGACAGTGTACTCACGTGATAGGGGGCAGGCCAATCGCCGTTTTGTACGAATACACTTATTTATTTATTTTTATTTATTTATTTAATAGGTACACAAACAGCATTATAACAAACATTTTCTTTCATGATAAAACATTGATTCGGATCTGTTACAATGCCAAAAATAGTGCACACAACATTATTGGTCGTTATCGTTTTCCTTCTTATTAAATTATTATTATTAAAATTACTTGAAACAATATTAATAATCAAAAATTCAAAAAAAAAACCCTAAAGAATAACACAAAATAATTAATAATGACAAAATTAAAATTAAATTAAAATAATAATATTATAATTCAATAAAATAAAATTAACAATAAAGTAAAAGATATGATTTGACAATGATGATTTTGAAATAATAATTGCATTACATTATATTAATTAATCAATTTGTGTTTTAACTAATTGCCTACATTTATTTCTAAAATGTGGTAATGTGTCATGATAAACGTCAGGTGCATTTTCTTCTGCAATTGAGTAAATAGAGTTGTAAATCTGAGAGACTCTGTGGATAGGGTTGTTACCCGCAATGTTGGTCCTAACAGTCTGGATGGCTAGTGGGCGTGTATTACGCAATGCTCTCTGTGGAACATTTAGCTGCACTTGGGGTAACAAGGATGTGGTTATAGAACCATTAACTATTTTATGCAGGGTGGATAAATCCTGGATTTGACGCCGAGAAATTAAGGGATCCATTTTAAAATATTTGAGTCTTTCATCATGCGAACTTAATTTTCTCCTTAATCCCGAGCGCATTGCCAAAATTCGTAAGAATCTTCTCTGCACAGATTCAAGGTTATTAATGTGAACATTGTAAATGGGTGACCATATAACGCATGCATATTCGATGGTTCCCAATATGAACGATTTGTATAGTTTCATCAAGCTTTGAGGGTACTTAAAATCTTTAGTAACTCTTAATAAAAATCCCATTAGTTTAAAGCATTGATTTACTACTTTAGAACACTGTTCAGCAAAAGACAATTTAGTATCGAGCAGCACTCCAAGATCATTGGCGATAGATTTTCTAACTAACTGCGTTTCCCCAATTTTGTAATCGTAATTAATGTTATTGCGTTTCAATGAAAATGTCATAGTGAAGCATTTGCCTATGTTCAACTTCATACAATTCCTTTTACACCAGGAATCTAATTTATTTATGTCTCTTTGCAAACTCCTACAGTCGTCGAGAGATTTAATTGCTCTAAATATTTTGAGATCATCTGCAAAGAGGAGACAAGGGTTGTCGAGGTGGCTGACCAAGTCATTGATAAATATATTAAATAACAATGGACCCAATAACGATCCCTGAGGAATTCCAGACGTCTGTCGACTGTCTGACGTTCCTAAGTACAACTCAGCCATGTGGGTTTCCTCACGATGTTTTCCCTCACCGTTAACAACCATGATAAATTAACCACACATATGTCTTTAGAAAAGACAAATTGGTGTAGGCCCGACCCAGGATTTGAACACTAGTCGTTTGCACGATAACCGAGTGTTCTACCCACTGGGCTATCACGGTTTTAATATATATATTTTTTAATTTCTATGGATATTTTTTGCCGTGTAGTGCTGGCTTAGAATATCACTACCTCTTCCTACCCATGGGTGTCGTAAGAGGTGACTAAGGGTATGGAGCTCGTTTAAAGTAGATTTTGGATGATGCGTTTGGAGACCCATTACCAACGATACTTTATTTCTACCATCTCCTCTCCTATCCACTTTAAAACGTGGCTGAGGAGTTTCCAGCTCTGAAGCTCTGGCTACCCTTATTTGGGGTTTATGGCCGTAAGTAGAAGTATGTACGCATTTATTCATTCTACGCCATACATCCCTTAAGAGACGGTTAATAGTAGTTCACACTTTCTTTTTGTGTTACCGATAAATTCGCGTAGTAGGAGGCAAGTGAATTGCCGCTTTTTACGAACACACTCAATCATGACATGACTATTTCTATTTTTTTAGTCACATAGATTAAAACAAATTGATTTTCCTGACCTTATTTTATTAAACATCTTTTATTCTCTCCATGTTCCTTGTTTACTACTAATACTTCCTTTAGAGTCGTTGGTGCTGCTTGAAATATTATCTTACTGAATGAACAAAAGGACTATAGTCATAACAGATAACACACTCAATGGGGTATTAGGTTTATTAGTTGTGAATAAACCTAAAATAGCATTATGTTCACCGGGTTTAGTAGAATTGAGGCCTTTAATTTTCCAAATGATTTTCGAAGTTGCTCAAAGCAAGCCAACAGTTAAATTAATGAAGCATGGCATTTCAAAAATGTCTAAGGCAATTAAACATAACTGTAATTATAAAATCTGATTTTACTAGTTTTTAAATAAACATCCAAAATATTAAATATATCGTCGAAATGGGATACCATCTCGATGACAAGTCTTATTTAGTTTGTGGCTAAATTAATCTGTAAAAAAATATATCCATTATTTTATTATCTACGTCCGTCAATGGATAAGGTACAATATGGTGAAAAGTTATGTCAAATATTTTACCAATAGCATTGCATTCTGTTGCATATATAACCATACATATACTATTGGAGATGACACTCGAACCGTTTCTCGATTAATCTCTTAAATTGCTCCAATATCCTATCAACACAGGCTGGCAGAAATTGGTTAATGTTATTTTAAGTCACAACATAACATAAACGTTCACGCCGAATATCCCCGAAGGGGTTGGCAGAGGTGCTAATACTTCTAAACTTCACGTGACTTTGTCACCTGGCGTTCAGATTACCCACGTTTTGCATGGACAGTGTACTCACGTGATAGGGGGCAGGCCTATCGCCGTTTTGTATGAATACACTGTCACATGACTAAGTACAAGTCGCTTGCACGTTAACCGGTGTTCTACCCATTGAGTTATCACGTCGTCAAGACACAACACAGCTATTAAATAATTTAATAAATAACGGTTAAATTCCAAATTAAATAAAAGCAGATAAGAATAGCACGTTGTACAAATTCCTTGCATTTGAAAATGTATTTATTAATGATAAAATATTATAGGAGTCAAAATCACAAATAAATTATTAATTCAATAAGTTCAATATCAATATTTCCACAATCATTCAATGCTATTTCATTTCATTATGTCTATTTTATTTAATGTATTTCTTCATCCTGATTGAAGTTCCTGAAAATCATTTATTCCATTCCTAGAAACGTTTTTGGCACTCTCATTTTAATGTAAATGCACTATAATTTTATGAAAATATGTTTTCGTGATGGAATATCAATTCCCTGTTTATAATTATGACACAGATTTACATGATTAAAATTATGGCTATTAAGATGCCCAATAGGTCCTATACCAGGAGAATTATGAAGTTACATAACTAAGGTTTTGAACTAAGGTGGATTCATAAATCTGATAATCTGATGATATATTATAATCCCAAAAAAATAAAACTAGTTTTAGACAACTTTAGTGTGAGACGATGTAAGTTGTTACAGAAGAGGAAAGAGATGGGGATGTACTTCATTAAGTCGACTTTGTACGGACCATTTTTTTATTAATTAAACAATAATTTCAATGTTCCGATTTCAATGATGCTTTAACCAAATATATTCATTCTCATACTAATAAAGTCGAAACACCAATTCCGTGATAAAAAATAACTCTACTAATAATTCTAAAGTTATGACCCGAATTTCTTCGATCAGTTTTCTTTGGCTAATTTTCTTTTCAGCCATAAACCCTAGTAATCCTTATTGCCTTTTGGATAAAGTTCATTTTAGAAGCGACGTCGACTCATTAGGTGCTCGCTGGTAAATGTTATTACTTATTATTTAACAAGAAAACCTACTTAACGTGAACAGCTCTCGTGAAATAACGGTAGATATTGGATTACCTCTGAACCACGACTTTTCAGGAGTCTCGAGGAATCGCTTATCAATTAATGCCATTAAAGCTGAACCCGTTAATCTGTGAGATGAAAATTTATTTGACACATCCAATTATTTTCACACTTTCTGCTTTCAGAGCTTTATGCATGAATTTGTAAGGGGCATACTTTTTCTCAATTTATAAACTTAATACTCACAAAATTTAAATCTTGAAAAGGTATTCTTTAGTCGAATATCTTGAATGGAATCTGTTTATGTCTTAAGTTAGTTTTTTTGATAATGTGTGTGATTTATTCCTCAATCACTTACAAACATACAAACGATCAATGTTGAACTCCTTCGTATTTTTATGCTTAATCAATAAAACTTAATAAAACACTTACTTTTTTTTTAAAATCCCTACAGAACCCATTGTCATGATATTGGTATTCATACTTTTTAAACCTATAGAAACTTTCTTCTTGAATAATTGTTGATATTTTTTTTATGATTTTATCTTTCTGTAAGGTAAGAAGACATCTTAATTTGATCGTTCAGGCGGTTTATTCCCGAAAGGGTAAAACAGGTGGTAATACTTCCAAACATCACGTGGCATTGCTGTCATGTAGTGTACCTGAGCTTCCTTGGACAATGTACTCACGTGAAAAGGGACAGGTCTATTGCCGGATTATATACGAATACCCTGTAACATGACTCACTAAAAAATATGTTGAAATTATCTCTCTAAAAATACCTTGACAACAAGATCAACCTTTGTTGTATCTTGTTGATAACTTGAATAAGAACGTGTGGTGTGCGTATTGTGTGTGTATCATGTCTTTCGATGGATAAATATATCCAGAGATACTATATTTTATGAACATTTTATAACATCCAGCAATTATTGATGTGCCATCCACTATTTCATTACACTGCCCTTGCTTTTTACTTTTATACGATTCATCAATGTCATTTTACTTGAAGCAAAGGTTTTCACTTTCAACACAAAGTACCTGCTCAAAAAAGACTTTAATTCATTTGCCATTTTATAAAGCTATTACAAATAAAGAGATTTTAGGATCTTTATCTTGTGTTAAATATCCAGCTCTCACAAAAACCACTCATAAATGATTACTTAAATTAATACCCTTTTACCAATCTATTTTCTTACTCTTACGCTCGCAATTATTTATATCTTTTCACTGTCCAATGCCGCGCCTCAACCACTCTACCATCAAATTGAGACACAAACCACGCAATCTAAACGAAATTCTTAGATAACAAAGCGTCCTCTTTAGTTTAGGGATATAAGGGTCTCTCTTAGTCAGTTGGAGATAAAGATCGGACAAAAGGATGGTTTCGAGCGAGTCAGTTTTTCAACGGATTTCATTTGGCCGCAATTTTGCGATAAGGGCCTGAGCAATGCGGTGGATTTCTTAAGATGTGACAATTGGAACTTACTTTTGTCTTTTGAAATACTTACAACCATTTATTTTTGTTAAATAATGTAGCTGTGTAGTGTCGGCTTAGAAAAGCACTACCCCATTTCTTCCGGTGGGTGTATGTAAGAGGCGACTAACGGTATTGAGGCTTTTTAAGGGATTTTTGGGCGATGCGGTTGGAGACCCGAGAACCGAGTGTTCTACCCACTGGGCTATCACGGTGGTTATAAATAAAATAGAAATAATAAATTGAATATATTTTAAACTGTCATAGTTCAGTGGGTATAACATTGCTTACCATGCAGACAGGTCTGGATTCGAATGCTGGGTCGGGCCTCTACCAATTGGTCTATTCTTAAAGCTTATGTGTGGCTAGTTTATCTTGATTAGTAACGTTGAGAATAAATATAAACATACATCGTGAATAAAATCTACATGACTAAGTTATACTGAGTTATGTGACAGTGTATTCGTACAAAACAGCAATAAGCCTGCCTCCTATCACGTGAGTACACTGTCCATGCTTTTATGTTATATTTCTAAATAATCTTCATAAAATACCTTACCTTTTGATATAAAAAATAAGATTTATTATTAAATGAGTTCCATAGAAAAATTAATTAAAAAATGTAACCATTACCAGTAAATTTAAGTTTTGTGAGTGGGCAACACCAAGTATCAAGAGAAAAACTCTTCAATTTATATGATCAAAAAGCTTACAGTAATAATAATGAATTAAGGGAATATGTAAAAAAATACTCAAAAATATTTAATGAAGTATCTTAAGAGGCTAAAGCAGGATACCTAAGTCGACGTATCCGAAAATCCGATAATAAAGTTAAAACAGTGTGGAATATTATCAACACCCAAACAGGCCGAGGTAAACCATGTGATCAGGACTTCTGGGTTCGATCTGATCAAGGTCTGACTATGTCTAATGAGGAAATCGCTTGTATTTTGGAAATATATTTTATGGACATACCATCAACAACAACTGAAATTCAAACGGCTATAAATCTCAAGAAGGGAAGAAGTTTATAAAAAATCATTCGGCACATTCGGAAGTTGAGCGGGGACAAGATTTTAAAATAAAGGTGGTTTGTGTGGTCTCCCAACTGCATTGACCAAAAATCTTGTAGAAACTTCCGATATCCCCAATCGACTATTACGTACACCAACGAGAAAAATGGGTTTGTTCTATTCTTACACGTTACTATACAGCGTTCTTCACACATATATTATGTGAAAGACCTAGACATATTTTTGCTGTGTAGTGTCAGCTTAGAATAACACTACCCCATTTCTTCCGGTGGGTGTACGTAAGAGGCGACTAACGGTATTGGGGATTCTAAGGGATTTTGGGCGATGCGGTTGGAGACCCATCACCAACAACCTTTATTTGCCATCTTTTCCCCACTTAACTTTCCATAAGTGGCTGAGAAACTTCTAGTTCCTTAGCTCTGGCTACCCCTTCTAGGGATTTATAGCCATGAGTATATGTATGTATGTATTTTTAAGTAATTTGTTGTACCGAGTGAAGCCCATTCCACTCGGCAATATGTGTATAATAAAAAGTCCAAATGAAATTGCGCTTAAAAAAGTATAAGGTTAGAAATGAAATGAAAATGAAAACAACAGCAAAAATATCGTCCTATCTATTTCAAATATAAGCACGTACAATTAGGGGATTAAATATATTATATATAAAACTATTACAAGAATCACATTAGTAGTATTGAGAATCTGGGCAGCTACGCAACGGGGAATATTACCAAAATACACACATGAATTTCTGATTACCCAAACGCGTACACAAAGGTCAAAGGCTTAATAAATTATTATCAATATTTTGCCTGAAGCTAACTAGGCAGAGTCCCCTCCCCCTCCCCCGCTCCTTCCCCCCCTCCCTCGTCCAAAGTTAGGTTCTGTGTAATTCGCGTTTCGCTGCTTCAACTTTAATTACGACCGCGTTTTTGTACTTCCTTTTCTTTGGTCATAAACTTAAAAAGCGCTTGACAAAATGTTTCTGTAGTACGCTTTTTACTGAGTTCCTGCGCTTAAATTGCCAACTTAAGTGTTTGTTTTGATGAAATATGTTTTGAACAGAAGTAAATATTACTATTCGTCTTTAATTTAAATGGTAAACGTAAATGAAAAGCTAATAAAAACAGTTTTTAATTGGCAATCTAAACGGAAATGTCAACCTTCCTTTACATTTAATTCCAACTATTGGTCATATTTACTTTCTTTTATACATAAATATACTCACGGCTATAATTCCCCAGAAGGGGTAGTCTTTTATAACATACAATATTACAAACTGTAATGGCAGAAATTGTACCCCTTGACATGTTGTCAATTTACTTCGAAACAGAGTTGGTACTGTATTCATCGAATGGCTCATGACGTAAGTAATTTACAGTACCTCGGTCATCCCCTTAGATATTCAGCGATAGATCTTTATAAACATTTAATTTCTGCAATCAAATATTATTGCCAGTGTTTAGGACGAAATTTGATCCATTTTTATATATTTGTTTTCTCTTAAATTACAAGTAAAACATTAAGCCCAGTAACAAATAGCCAAAAAGGCCAGGGTAGTTGATTGGGTTGTTGTAATATATACCAAGAATGGCTTAGTAAAAGTTCTGTTAACAAACCAGATAGTTTACACGAAACCAAAGCCAACTACACTACATAACACATTTCCACACAAAATCTGTGACAAACTCACCGAATCTCTAACAAATTCACTATATCAGAATTAATTAACAAATTGACAGCAGTACTGGATTACAACTTGCTTACATTTTACAGCGGGCAGTCTGGGTATAGCGACTGCAAACCGTCCGACACAATGTTTGAACAAAACTGGCGCTTCATAGAGAGCTGGGAACTAATTAAGTGTTCTCTTACTGTATCTTTCATTATGCATAATATATTCAAAATTGTATCTTACATAAGTTGTTTTAAACAACTTAGCTGGAGCAGTCTTGATAATTATGTGTAAGAAATTATGCGATTTACTTATTCAAAATAAATTCGGTTATTAATACACTTTGAGTAAATATAACCTCAATGAATGATATCTCTTTTGGATTATTGGAGATATAGACCACGTATGAAACGAAATGAAAAGTAAATAGTTTTATGTTAAAATAATAAGAATCACCTATCATGCAGAGAGGTCAAATCCGTCTACACCGATGAGCCGTTACTAAAGTCTGTGTAAAAATGTGTAGTTCATTTCCGAAAAATTAAGCAATTGAGAAAATTTTACTATTTTCAATAAAACAGGATACACACAAACACAAAAGATAATGATATGAAATGATCACAAATCTTTCTATTTCTATCCAGTTCATTATTACAACTACAATTCTTTTTTTTTATTGTCAAATTTGTTAATCTACTATCTTTCCTAGTTCTTATATTGTTAGTTAATTTACAGTAATACTTAATTAAGCGCATGTTCGTTACCAACATGTGAAAACTGTTTCTGGCTATGTTTTAATTTTTATTGTTTTTTTGCATATTGTTGTGTTAAAGCTGTTTGTTTTCCGTAAATAAATAAATAAATAAAATAAAAAATATTTGTACAAAATAACATTGATAACACAACAGTTGAGAGATATAATAAGAGACCCTATATGCAGTGAATTGGTTACCGGCCCAGCATGCTGCCACTGATGAAATATCAACAACCATGCTGAATTTGCGACCGCGCGACATTATGAAAATAAACGAACATACATACGTTGATACTTATACTCACGGTTATGGATCCCACAGTTGGGTAACCAGAGTCTCAGAATTACAAATTCCTCAGCAGCTTTTTAAAAGTTTCATGGGGAAAATATAGTAAAATAAAGGATTATCGGTAAATGGCAAACATATCGCACAAAAGTCACTTTATCAGCTACAAAACCCTAAGTTGCCTCTTATTTAAGAAATTTTGACGGGAAGAAATAGGTTAATGCTATTTTAAGCCGACAATCAATAGTACAAATTAAAGTAATAAATAATTAAAACAACTATTGACTTTAGCATATTTAAATCCGAAAGTCAGTAGTTAATTTAATTATAATGTGCGACCGTGAAAGTCTTAGATAATACTAAAAGTAGATACATACATACATATACTCACCAGGGGTAGCCTTTGGAATGAGAAATTCCTCAGCCACTTTTGGAAGTTGATTGGGGAAAAGATGGTATTAATAAATAAATGTTTTTGATGACTGGTCTCCAACCACATCGCCCAAAAATCACTTAAGAATCCCCTATACCCTAAGTCGCCTCTTACGATCACCCACGGGTAGAAATGGGGTAGTGTTATTCTAAGCCGACACTACACGGCAAAATACTAAAAGTACAAAATGTTTATCCAGTTTGTAAATGTAATAATCCATAATCAGTAACCACTATTTACTTTCTCTACGATGTATTAGCGTGAGTGTCTGAAATTTGTATGAGAAGCTTGGTTGTGTATTTGTAAGAAGGTAAAATGGCACTTGGCCAACTAGGCCAGGATCTTGGCGAGGATGCAAATATTTAGCACAATAATATGATGGACGACCACTGCTCAGTATTGATATGGAAATATTGTTTTTCCTCGTAACTTTTGTCGTTATATAATATTATCGCAGACACGTACGTATGTCCGAGATATCGGGCAGAGTTTTTGTTTTATTATCAAAGTTTTGCGGCTTTTTCTGAACCACTATTCATTTTTTATTACCTTGCATTTTACTAAAGCTAAATATACGATAAGTATAAAATTATTAATTGGACTTATAGCCGTGAGTATATGTATGTGTGTTATAAATTTTTTTTACAAGTGTCACAACAGCACTTAGTTTCTTATGCCCCCGGCTGTATGGAATAACTATACTAACTTTTTAAACTATCTGTTAATATTCGGTTAAAAAATACACGTTCAGCTTTTAAATAAAAACGTTGTGAAAAATACTACCAAAAGTTGACAATTAATCCATTAAAAATGTAAATAGTCCGGTCTGCACAGTGAGGACCGCAGCTCATTACCATTTTCAATTGCACACATTGCATGCAACAAATTAAAACTTAAACGAGTCCTCTGTCTTCTGCGGAGCAACTTCATTAAAAGCGCTGCCTACATTTATGTCATTTGTAACTTATTCAGTTGGTATTTTAGCTACTACTAGCATATATTTTGCTTTGACCGTGTGAGTTGCTTAACGTCTTTGCATGATATTAGTTCCATTTTGTCTTAAATTTTTAATTATTATATACCGAATTTGACATATCTCGGTTGATACAATTTCTTAAATTTATCTCTTGCAATAACTAGAGCTTAACTAACTACATCTGGCTACAATCATGGCCAAATTCGGGATAGAATGGAGCCCTTGGACCTCGTTATATAGCTAAAAAGAACACATACATACATATACTCACGGCTATAAATCCCTTGAAGAGGTAGCTAGAGCTAGGGAATTAGAAATTCCCCAGCCACTTTTGGAAGTTGCGCGGGGAAAAGATGGTGAAATAAAGATTGTTGGTGATGGGTCTCCAACCGCATCGTTCAAAATTCCCTGAAAGGCCCCAATACCGTTAGTCGTTTCTTACGTCCACCCACCGGAAGAAATGGGGTAGTGCTATCCTAAGCCGACACTACACAGCTATATGCTAATATGTATTGTATATCGAATTTGACATATCTCGTGTTATATTATTAGTTAAATTTACCTCATGCAATAATCAGAGCTAAATTAACTACATCTAAAGTGAAGTGTTCGGTTCGAAGGTCTCGTTTTCGATTCCCACGAGAATGTCGTCACAATAGGCCAGCGCGTTGCGCTACAATCATGGCCAAATCACCCTATTCAGTATGAAATGGAGCCCTTGGGCCTTGTCTTATATTTAAGAAACACTGTGTGATATTAAAAAAATCTCTTATTCTAAAATAATAGCTCAGAGCTCTGTGGAATAGTCAAATGGACTTAAAAAAATATATTTAGTTTAGTGGTTCTCGTTTAAGGCCAGAGACTCGGAAACTACAAAAAATATTGTTCTTACTATCTATCAAATCCAATCGCCAATCGTTAACTTAAACATCTCGAAAAGTTTTTAAGGAAATATTTACTTAAAGTTTGTCTTTATTTTGCGGGCATTAAAGCCGTGCTGATGACAAATTTATTGGAGTACAAACCTATACCTATGGTTATAAATCCCTAAGAGTGGTATCTGAAGCCCTTGATTTACCATTGACGTGAAAAACATACATACATATCATAGCCAGAGCTGAGAAATAATAAATTCCTCATCCACTTTTGGAAATTGAGTGGGGAAAAGATGGTAGTACAAAGGTGGTTGGTAATGGGTCTCAAACCGCATCGCCCAAAAATCCCTTAAAAAGCCCCAAGTCCGTTAGTCGCCTCTTACGTACACCCACCGGAAGAAATGGGGTAGTGCTATTCTAAGCCGACACTATACAGCTACACGTGAAAAACAGACTAAAATAATATGTGAATATTGGTAAGTGGTTTCGAGCAACCCGCAAACCATTTATAAAGCCTCAAACCCGATAGACCGAAATAAAAAAGAGTAGCTATTTGTTTATATTTTACTACAAAGCATAAACAACAACTTAATGACCTGTTATCGAAATCCTAACAACCTTGCAAAATGTGTTGCCAAAACTGAAATTGGTGCGCCGTAATGTCATAACGTTTATATGACATCGAATTCGCGATTGGATTATCGTGATGCAGCCACAGTATTAATACGTATCACAGCTGTTTATTTTAGCACCTTTACACACCACGACTTTGTGTCGCGCCGTTGACGCGCAGTTTTATTGGACAATATTGTACGAGTATGGGCTGCGTCCGGAGGGCTAATCTTGTAGTATATATTCGTGTCACATTTCCTGTTTCAATAATATTTTTTGCATTTACTAGACGATGAAACCAAAGAACACTACGAAGTTATCATCCGATTCGTCAACTATCACCATGTAGACTCTTTAAACAAAATCCAAGTCTTCATTTTGACTAATACATACATACATACATACATACATATACTCACGCCATTAATTCCCATTGGGGTAGGCAGAGACTATCGATCGCCACTTCGCACGATCCTGACAAACCTCTCTAGCTTCGTTTACATCCATCAATCTTTTCATACATGCTCTTTTATTCTTCATACTTCGGACGCCAGCCTTTTTGAGCACACTCTCAATTTGGTCCAAGTGTGTTCTCCGTGGTCGTCCTCTACTAACATTACCATCCACACTAGCTCTATAGATCCCTTTTACCAATTTTCTATCATCCATCCTCTCTATGTGCCCAAACCATCTCAACATTCCTTTTTCTATCTTTCTTACAATATCATCTTTCACACCACACTTTTCACGAATAACACTATTTCTCACTCGGTCACACAATCTAACATTACAAATTTTTCTGAGGGACCTCATCTCTACTGCATTCACTCTGCTCTCATGCTTCTTCTGCCACACCCAACATTCGCTTCCATACATAAGCGTAGGAACAAGAACAGCATCATGCACAGCCATTCGGGCCTTTTCAGACACCGATTGACTGATCATTAGGCTATTCATTGCTCCATTTACCGCATTACCCTTTTTCACTCTTCTTTCAATGTCTTCATCACATTTTCCATCCCTTGTAAACAAACTTCCCAGATATACAAACTCCTTCACCTGTTCCACATCCTTACCATCAATCGCAATCACGCATTCTGTCACATCTTCCTGTCTCTCAAAAACCATCGTTTTGGTCTTATCCACATTCACCCTCATTCCCTTTCTTACAAAAGACTCACATGCAATATTCATCATCTCTTGCAACTCTTCTGCCGATGATGCAAGTAGCACTTGATCGTCAGCATACAAGAGGCATTTAATGATGAATCCACCCATTCTTAGTCCATAATCACTTTCACGCAACTCTGTCAAACAGTCATCCATGAACAAATTGAAGAGCCACGGAGAAGCTACACATCCCTGTCGGACACCCCTAGAGATTCCGAACCAGTCAGTGTTTTCCCCGTTTACTCTTACACATGCACTAGAATCCTCATAGAGTGATACCAATGCACGTATAAGTTGACTCCCCAAACCGAACTTGGATAACACCTCCCATAAACACTTTCTTACCACCCTATCATACGCCTTCTCTAAATCAATGAAGGAGCAATATACCTTTTGGTTCTTAGCTAAGAACTTTTCGGTGATGCTCCTTAGAGAGAAGATTTGATCCATACATCCCATTCCTTTCCTAAATCCCGCTTGCACATCCCATATTTTCTCATCAGTTTCATTCATCACTCTTTCAATCAGTACCTTAGCATACAATTTACCAACAATGCTGAGTAAGCTGATGCCGCGGTAGTTTTTAGCCTCTTGGTGTGACCCCTTTCCTTTATATAGAGGCACAATCACCGCCTTGCACCAATCTCGTGGAACTTTGCCACTCGACCAGCATTTTTGGAAAAGGAAGTACAACCAAGAAGCCACCAACCCTTTACCAGCCCTCAGCATTTCGATAGTAATCCTATCATACCCTGCCGCCTTCCCTACTTTCATACTTTTCATTGCTTTCATTATTTCTTCCATACTAATCTCACTGTCAATGAAATCACCCATCTCTTCGTTCCAATCAACATTACTGTCGATTGGCGGAGAAATGGATGCATCCTCTTTTTCAAACAGTCCCTCAAAATAATTCTTCCATACCCGTTTCATGCTACTTTCATCCGTCGCCAATTCACCCTGTTCATCTCTTATTACACTCACTCTCGTGTTTTGGGAAACTCCCTTTTCCTTCCGGATATACTTCCAGAATAACTTTTGGTTATTCCGGAAATTATCAGAAAGTTTCCTCTCACACCACTCTTGCAAATCCCGCTTTTTCTTTTCTATTTTCTTCTTCACCTCATTCTTAACTCTCTTATATTCATCTTTACTTTTCTGCACTACATCGTCAGTTACACTCGCATTCATTCGTTTACTAGCTTTAATCGCTAGTAAATCTAACCACGCTTTCTTCTTATCTCCAACCGCCTCTTTCACAACTTTATCCCACCAACTTGTTGGTGGTCTATTTGACCTTTTACACACTCCACAAACTTCCGTCGCACATTTAACCATTGTCGATTTGAGCACATCCCATACTTCTTCTATTTCCATTTCATCCTTCATCTCCACGCAACTTAGTCTATCATCCAATTTCCTCACGTATTCATCTCTGATATTTTCATCTTCTTGCAGTTTTTCCACTTTTATTCTCGCAAAATCCGTTGTTGACACTTTAGGCCTGTGACGCCAACGCGTACACAGACCCCTTAATCGTGATATAACGAGAAAGTGATCTGTGCCAACGTTCGTGCCCCTATAGACCCTGGTGTCAACAACCTTTGCTCTCAGCCTTTCATCAACTATCACAAAATCAATCATACTTCTCTCGCTTCCCCTCTGTCTTGTATACATATGGATATCTTTGTGTTTAAACAACGTGTTTGTAACACAAAGATTCCTCTCCAAACATACCTCAATCAATTTCTCACCATTCTCATTCATCCTTTGATCGCCAAACTTTCCTAAAACTCTTTCGCAACCGTTGCGTGACACACCAACCCAGCCATTAAAATCTCCTAACATTATAAGTCTCTCATTCTGATCACACCCATTCACAACATCGTCTAACAGATTCCAAAACTCCTCCCTCTCGGATAGGGATTTAGACATGTCCGGAGCATAAACGCAAATTATGCGCATCCGGACTAGTCCCAATTTCACCTTTATCCACAGGAGCCTTGGACTCACACATTCGTAATCTTTCATACACTGAGCCATCCTTTCAGATATCAGAAGTCCCACTCCTTGGCTAGCTCGGTCATTGTCAGCGACTCCAGACCAGATTGCTGTGATGTTGCCAAGTTGTGAAACTTCCTTTCCCTTACGCTTCGTCTCATTTAAACATAGAAAATCCAGTTTTCTTTCATTCATAATCATACATACTTCATCTAATTTTTCAAACATTCCTCCACATACATTCATCGTACTGAAGCGGGTCTCTTTAGCCCACTTTTCGCCCCGTGAGGAACCATGGCGTGATGAGTGGCGAGCTACATCGCCGCCTCCGTGTTTATTATAATTGGAACACATATTGGACCCACGAGAAGCAAGGGAAGTAAAACTGTCCACCTAGCCAGAGCCCCGCTTGACTAGGTAAGGTTATTTAGTACCCGGAGTGCACCAAGCTCCGGGACGGCGGCACGCTAGCGACCAGGCTCACCCCTGGCCATGCATCCCTCGGCGCGGCAGACCTTGGATTGGTGTAAGGGCGAAGATGGAAAAGCCCTAGTCCCTTAGTCGACTTCTACGACACCCACGGGAAGAGATGGGGTAGTGCTATTCGAAACCGGCACTACACAGCAAAAACCGGCACTACACAGCAAAAACCGGCACTACACAGCAAGACTAATACATACATATACATATACCCACGGCTATAAATCCCTAGAAGGGATAGCCAGAGCTAAGGAATCAGGAATTCTTCTGCCACTTTTGGAAAGTTGTGTGGGAAAAAGATGGTACAATAAAGGTTGTTGGTGATGGGTCTCCAACTGCATCGCCCAAATATCTCTTAAAAGCCCCAATTCCGTTAGTCGCCTCTTAGTTAAAGAAAAAAATTAAAAAATATTTATTTCAAAATAAAAAGAATTGTTCTCTATTTTTTGAACGTCACAAACTTACGTATAAGTTAAATCTTACTCTACTGACTCTACTTCGGATTCGGAAGGTGTATTGTTGCGAGAAGAACCCGTAAGAAACTCAGCAACACACATCTTTTCTTAGTCATATTACAATATTGGTGTATGTCTGGAAATATCCTGAATAGAGCCCTGGTGACACCAAGCAGTTTCATCTATCATATGATCATTTAAACTGTAATAAGCTTTTAAATGAAGACTGCGTTTTATAATTACTTTGAATTTCTTTTCTGTTAGATTCAAAATGTCTTCAGGTATTTTATTATAAAATTTTACACATAACCCATAGTTACACCCACTGGAAAAAATGGGGAAGTGCTATTCTAAGCCGACACTACACAGCAGCGCATTTTGTACAAGGCAGACATTAATGTTAAAAGGAGATGGAAGAGATCCAAAATTATATTATCGTTGCCTTTTTGAATGCGCGTCAACGGCGTGACAGAAGTCGTGTTATGTAAAGGCTCTCACGTGAATGTTTGGTTTTGACTGGTTGTGATACTTTTGTTACCTCTGGTTTGTATTCTGACTATTGTTTTGTTTTATTCATATGGAATTGTGTGGCAGTACAAACAAACCTTTCAATGAAGCGCTTTGTATCCGAAAATGTGGTTTGACTTCTATTACTGAAATTTATCATTTTTGTATAAAACTCATGATAACGGGCAAGTTTGAATAAAACATACATACATATACTCACGGCTATAAATCCCTAGAATGGGTAGCCAGAGCTAAGGAATTAGAAATTCTTCAGTTACTTTTGGATAGTTGAGTTGGGAAAAGATGGTAAAATAAAGGTTGTTGGTGATGGGTCTCCAACCGCGACGCGCATAAATCCCTAATAGCCTTAATTTCGTTAGTTGCCTCTTACGTACACTCACCGGAAGAAATGGGGTAGTGCTTTTCTAAAAAAAATTAAAGGTCCAACTAAGCTAAGGTTTATGCGTCGACAATAAAGTATCATGTGGTATAAACCTTACAAATCACCTTCCAAAAGCCGGACCCAAATCTGACTTCCATAAACCTTACCCGCGATCGCTCGCACCTGCTCGACCTCCGCTACACACAACTGCGGGTGAACGACCTGTTACTACAGCTTTATTTTATTTGCGATGTTCGTCATCTGCCTTTCTCAGCGTTTCTTATTCAGATATCCTTATGTGCGCTGGGTTGTATTCTGCGTTTTATTTATTCAGTTTCTGGCTGTGTAGTTTTGGCTTAGAATAACACTAACCCTTTTTTCAGGTAGGTAAGAGGCGACTAACGTTATTGGGGTTTTTATAGGATTTTTGAGCATCTTTCGCAACTCAACTTTACAAAAATGGTTGAAGAATTTCTAATTCCTTAGCTCTGGCTACTCCCTACCCCTTACATACATACATATACTCACGCCATTAGTTCCCATTGGGGTAGGCAGAGACTATTGATCGCCACTTCGTACGATACCCTTACCCCTTCGTGAGATGTATAGCCGTGAGTATGTATTGAGTTTGTAAATGTGTGATTGGTGGTAACATAACTGGGATGGATGCTATTAAAGTACTAATTGTTGATGGACTCAATGTATTCGATGACGTTGAGTGTTCTATTATGTCTGTTACAGAAAAACGTAACTAGCTTCTTGGTTCGGGAATTGCGGGATAGAATCAAAGACATTATATTTTAATGAAAGTGATATTTTCAGGTCAAATTTTGAAATACGCTAGTCGTGTTTAAGCATGATCACATTATTTCCTATCCGATAAAAAGGTAGAGAACACCGACCAGCTATAACAGAATATTTTAACAAGACAAAAGATAGAAGAATTGCAGACTTAGATTCTTTTCCCTTCGGTGTAGTGAAATAATATTGGGCGTCGCGTAAAAGAATTCCGGGCCATGTTTTGGTCCGCGCGTTCCTTTGTACGAATAAGTGTTATACATAAACATACGCGTGTGTTGACTGTGGCGTTCTAGATTGGCTGGCACCCCGCGCTGGAATGAGAGAAGTATGTACTCATTAGTTGGGTTTTCATTTTTGTGGTTTATGAGTAGAAAAGAAAGTTGTTTATGAAAAAACAGAAGTTGTTCAGTTAACAAACTATGCGGTACAGTATATGTAAATAGTGATATCTTTTCATTGGGCATATATACAATTAAAATATATAAAATTCGATACGTTTAAATTAATTTCATTTTATTGGCCTTAAGAAACGAACGAAAGTAAAAGATCCTTGTCAGCCAAGAGAAATCTTCTAAGTAGCACAAGAACAAATAGAAACATATAAAAACTAGCATGCCGTCCCCTCGAGTTCTAATGTGCCGCTAACACTAATGTTCGAAATGAATTCATAGTAATAACACTCCATGTTAATGCAAAGTTAGTTTACCCGTAGTTGGTTACGGCTAATATCGTTTGCATTTCATTAGAGAAGTGATCTTGACTCATTTCTGGGACGCGTATGAGTTTCATGCTCTTTCATAGAATCAACGGATAATTATTCATTGGATTTTGAGAGGCTGAAGGATCATGTAGAATCTTTATTACTGAAGGAACATTGTGTTTTATATTATTAAATAAATAATTTTCTGTGTCACCGCTTAACAACCATAACTGTTATTAAACTACTGCATTATTTTCTGTAAAGCAGTCGGCTTAGTAGCTTAGTAGCATTCCTGTTAATATCATATCTTTCCGAGCGTGGTGTATTTAACCACTTCGGGTTTTCGGTTTCTCCAGAGCTGTTGGGCGATGTGGTCGCATATCCACCACATATATGCCTTGTTTAATAGCGACATGATAGTTAAGTGGATAGAACACCCAGCCGAAAACAGAAGGGCGTGAGTTCCAACCCTGGTTTGGGCCTACACCAATTAGTCTTTTCTAAAGTCATATGTGTGGTTAATTTATCATGGTTGTTAACGGTGAGGGAAAACATCGTGAGGAAACCCACATGGCTGAGTTGTACTTAGTCATGTGACAGTGTATTCGTACAAAAACGGCGATAGGCCTGCCCCCTATCACGTGAGTACACTGTCTAAGCAAAACGTGGGTTCCTTCTCTGAACACTAGATGGCGCTGCCATGTGAGTTCAGAAGTATTGGTACCTCTGCCAACCCCTTCGGGGATAAACGGCGTGAACGTTTATGTTATGTTTAATATCATATCTTTCCCAGGGTGTTGTATTTAACAACTTTGGGTTTTCTGTTTCTCCAGAGTTGTTGGGCGATGTGGCCGCGTATCCATCTTAATATATGCTTTGTTAAATAATAATTCCCCCCTTCGTTTCAAAAGTCGCTGAGGAGCTTTTAATTCTGAAGCTCTGACTTACCCTTTTTACACACATACATACATATACTCACGGCTATAAATCTCTAGAAGGGGTAGCCAGAGCTAAGGAATTAGAAATTCCTCAGCCACTTTTGGAAGTTGAGTGGGGAAAAGATGGTAAAATAAAGGTTGTTGGTGATGGGTCTCCAACCGCATCGCCCAAAAATCCCTTAAAAGCCCCAATACCGTTAGTCGCCTCTTACGTACACCCACCGGAAGAAATGGGGTAGTGCTATTCTAAGCCGACACTACACAGCAAAACCTACCTTATCCTTTTTGAGATTGATTTAACATTCCAGAGAGGGTTTACTTGCTAATACAGACTATTTGTTGCCTTATTAGACATAAAAACAAGCTCCAAAAAAAATTAAAAAAAAATATTTCATAAATAGTAGATCCTAATTTTATATCGACAATATAAGATATAGTCACAGAAAGTGGAAGCCAGAATTTTATAATAACAATAAAAATATTACTACCCTAATGTATGTTTATTCGAAGTTAAGATAAACCTAATTAGAGATAGTGATCGCGAGGTTATGGATAATAATCATGATGTCAATAGCACGTGAGGTAATTAACGTAACATGGCTTCGGTTGTTTCATAAACGAGAATTATAGGGATGGGGCGTCATCCACTAGTTTACAACCTGTTACGTTTTATTTAGTCATATATTTTTAAGGCATATTTTCGTCAATGCTGTGTAAATATATAAATAATAAATAAAAGATTTTATTTGTCTTTTTACACGTACAACAAAAAATTCGTTATAATAATACAGTGAAAAGAAGTTAAAAAAGAATAACGAATCAAATAACAATAAAAAAAAGTCAAAATGGTTACGAGCTCTGTCTAACCACTTAAAGCGGATAGCTCCGGTTTTCAGCTCTAACCAATACTTATAACTAAATTAAACTTAAAAACTAACTTAGAACTAAACACACAAAATAACATACACACGTACAAATATACATATTCTTAGCCAATAGCTAATGTACAATATGTGGGTATTTTTGTGTGTAGTGTCGGCTTAGAATAGCACTTCCCCGTTTCATGCAGTGGGTGTAGGTAAGAAGCATTTAAGGATATTGGGGCTTTTTAAGGGCTTTTTAGGCGATGCGGTTGGATGCGGTCAACATAAAACCTTTGTTTTAGAATCCTAACCCCACTCAACTTTAAAAAGTAGCTGAGGAATTTCTTATTCTAAAGCTCTGGCTACCCCTTCTAGGGATTCATAGATGTGAGGATATGTATAAGTGTGTATGGATCTTGGATTTCCTCCTTGTACAGACAGATTGAAAATTGTGTTTACCTTTATATGAAAAATTCTTGGATTTGTATCCAGGTGTGTTTCGATATCATATTCATTAATATTTGTTCTGATCTAATTGTTTTATTCCGTAACTCATCAAGAATTCAACGCTAACTCCTATAAACTTTTATATCAAATAGTGAATATGTAAAATAACATAAACGTTCATAACATAAACGTTCACGCCGTTTATCGCCGTAATATGTGAATATGTAAAGTAGTATATATAAATAACATAACCGTTTATTTTGATCGAACTTATATAACGCCGTGTAGTGTCGGCTTAGAATAGCACTACCCCGTTTCTACCGATGGGTGTACGTAAGAGGCGACTAACGTTATTGGGGCTTTTAAGGGTTTTTTGGGCGATGCGGTTGGAAACCCATCACCAACAACCTTTATTTTACCATCTTCTCCCCACTCAACTTTCCAAAAGTGGCTGAGGAATTTCTAATTCCTTAGCTTTGGCTACCCCTTCTAGGGATTTACAGCCGTGAGTATATGTATGTATGTATATATGAAACTTATATAACCACAGTGTTTAGCGATATTATTTGCCTAGTCCAGTACAAACAAGCGGCGAGAGTAATCATCTATTCCAATATTGTGACCCCTGAGGTGGTTTAGTGTTTATACGGTGATGTGACTATATACCGTAATAAATATGTTTAACTTACTTTGTGACTTCTATTTTTTTAGAATTCATCAAAATTTTATGTGTGTAATTATCATAATTGTATTTCATACAGTTAGAATGAGATGGCAGTATACGATACTCAGTAAGTGCGTCAGAGATGGCTGCTTTATCCCACGCGATAACTAGTTTAAACACCGCTCGTGCTAGTCGGGCTGTAATTGGTTTAAGGACCAGCTGTATATACCTGTTTTATTTATGGGATATTTCTGTTCTTAAACTGTTGGTTGGCTTTAAATAAATAAATAAAATAATAAAGCTCTAATATGGATTTTCTCATATTAAGCAATAAGTACCTCTTTTATTTACATATGTAAGTACATAGTTATGTCCAAAGCTTGGAAATCATAAGTGACTGTCATTTTTAAGAGACGATAAAGACAAAATCAACTATTGGAGGGAAAGACTCGTTCTAAGGCTCGCCCGTGACAGGTTTTGTAGTAGTAATAACGGAAGGGAGATATTGAAAGCACCGGGCAAGATTTTTTAGTAGAAATTATTATATCGTTTCACAATTAATAGGTACACATGTTGAAATTACAAGGTGTTCGGTTTATTCCAGTCGCCAATGAAATTCACAGAAATATTAAACATATCTCAATTACCAATTACATAGAAAAACGTCAAATTTTATATTAATTATTGACTGTAATTTACCTTTCCAAGAACTATTAATTTGACGTTAGAGGACACCAAACACTGAGGTTTATGTATTTCACCTCAAGTTCATTAACTTCTGTTGAAATGTAACTTTATGCTGGTCTATTGTTAATGTTGAACAAAGTTTCCATTCAATTGGATGTTCTTATTAATTTATCACGAAATCATTGAGACTTTATTATAATATTCGAAATATTTGCTTGTTAATAGATACTTTCTAGAGAGTATTTTAATCAATAACCGCGCACCTGGTGTTATGACGTTTGACGTATATAAAATACTAGCTTTTTGCCCGTGACTACGTCCGCGTAATTATAACCCTTATTTTTAGCAAAATTGCTATTAATAAAGAGTCTGATAAAGTCCTTCGATGAAAAAACGAATTGTGTAAATATAGGGAACCATATAAAAGCTATGTTTTTTTATGCTCCTGTGGGAATCCTTGCAAAATCCGGGACAAATTATATCCTATATGTTGGCCAGGTGTATAAGCTACATTCATACCAAATTTGATCAAGATCCGTCTGGTAGAATGAACGTGTTGACCGGACATACAAACAGATAGACAGACAGTCATTTTTTTCAAAAAGCGCAAGGTTGGCTTCATTATTAAATATTAAACATGTTCCACCGGTTTTAATATTTTTTTCTTCAATGTACAGTTTTGACCTCTGTACAGTTTTATTATAGTATAATTTTAGCTATAAAATGTATTAGGTATTTTGGAGAAATAAATTATTATTATTATTATTATATACAATATAGATAGAAGATAGATTTTATTTCAATCTATACAGACAAAAGATACTATATACAATAGACTGTATAGAGTCAATATTATGTATTGTGGTAATTAAAAAGCACAAAACGATTCGACCATTAACTATTAAAGGGCTTGAGCAATATTCATCTAGATTTTTTTTTAATACGGTAATCAACAATTTGATTAATTAATCTTCAATTGAAATCTTGTAGAATTTAGTAAGCCTCAACAACATCATAAAACTGTTATAGAATTCAAAATTGTTATTAATAAAGCATCCGGCATCCAACAATTCAAATTACAAATAGTCGAAAGCTCACTCAGCCCCAACTCTAGTCCGCGTACATTTGGTTACAATTAATATCCGCGGATTTGGCTCGGCTGCGATTGGCTGAGTCAACTACGAGCTAAATGAATTATTCACTCGCCAAATATTGCTCACAAATTGTTGTTTGATTATTGCGGTAAAGTAGATGACCTGGCCTGCAACGTGAGCCCTGATATTGACGATTGTAGTACAGAGTAAACGGTTCATGAGGAGACTGATATTATTGTTTAACTCAAATTCCACTTCACGCCTTATATCCCAAAAGAGGTTGTCAGAGGTACTAATACTTCTGAACATCAAGTGACATTGTCTCCTGGTATTCAAAGTACTTAGTTTTGCTTGGAGACTATAATCACGTGATAAAAGGCAGGACTAATGCCGTTTTGTACTAATACACTATTAAATGCTGTGTAGTATCGGTTTAGAATAGCACTACCCCATTTCTTCCGGTGGGTGTACGTAAAAGGCGACTAACGGTATTGGGGCTTCTAAGGGATTATTGGGCGATGCGGTTGGAGACCCATCACCAACAACCTTTATTTCACCATCTTTTCCCCACTCAACTTTCCAAAAGTGGCTGGCGAATTTCTAATACTTAGCTCTGGCTACCCCTTTTAGGGATTTATAGCCGTGAGTATTTGTCTGTATGTATGTATGACTAAGTTCAACTTAGCCATGTGGGTTTGTTCACGATGTTTTCTCTCACTGTTAACAATCAAACCAAACCTAGTTTCTACATTTATACAATGTTATTAAACAGCTGCAATAAGGATGCTGGTCGTGGCTACTCCTAAATATAACCTTAACATCCGGTAATGTTATGCCCGCATCCATTACGTTACCATGAATTTCTGATCCTGATCCTTGTTATGAAACCACCTTGCTTCGACAAAAAACAACATATTTTTTGTTGAATATACCATAGCAACTAAGGACTCCTGAAATTGAACTGGTGAAATTATTTCTGAAAGCAAATTACTCGGTAATATTAAAAGCAAATATTTGACTTTGCTAGTTTGTTCTTTCATGCTACGCTTGTATTTTAAATTATTAACAATACTTTAAGACTTGTTCGTTTTTGTAAGATGTTTTGTTCTATTCATAGAAATGAAGACATACATACATATACTCACGGCTTTAAGTCCCTAGAAGGGGTAGCCAGAGCTAAGGAATTAGAAATTCCTCAGCCACTTTTGGAAAGTTGAGTGGGGAAAAGATGGTAAGATCAAGGTTGTTGGTGATGGGTCTCCAACCGCATCGCCCAAAAATCCCTTAAAAGCCCCAATACCGTTAGTCGCCTCTTACGTACACCCACCGGAAGAAATGGGATAGTGCTATTCTAAGCCGACACTACACAGCACAGAAATGAAGACATAAAAGGCAAAAAATAATAGATAATGAAGACTGCAACCAAACTTACGAAAGAGCATATGTTTTATTTTATAAAACGACCTCTTTTTGGATGAATATACACACGGCTTATACTGTGAGGGTTTGTATTCAAATCATCGATTGCTCGAATCGATTGCGAAAATCAAACGCTTTAGAGTGTATAATATATAAAACCTTACCTGTAAATATTGTTAATACGTTTTATTATTATTATTTATTTCCTTTTATGTTAGTCGCCTGCGGTTATTTATCATTGTTTAGTTCCTTTTTTATTATTTTTCTGCGATTTGTCGATAATATTTTTATTTCTCTGGTTTATTTATTGTTTTTATTTTGTTGTTGTTATGGCAACGACGGAGCTAAGAGTTGTCAAATTTTATTTTATCTTAAACTTTTCTTTAGTTTATTAATTTTCAATGTGTTTGTGTACGAAGGTAGGATAGTTTTAAAATATTATTATGTTAAATGATACAATTTTAATACACTTTTGTTGTCTAAAATGATAGCGCAGGCATTAATTTTATTTTTAATGTAAGGCTAGGACATTTTACTTATTCAAATTTATATGTTTTCATCTTTTTATGTTAACAGAAACTCTTTTTAAAAAAATCCTTCTTTTAAGTTTATTTGTCTATTAGGATTTTTTATTGATTGTCAAGATGTTTTTTTTTGGGGAGAGGAGAACTAATGGAGGATTCTAGAAGGATTCTCAAAAATATTATTAATTAGGATTCAAGGAGAGATTCTAAAAAAAGATAACTAATTATCATTTTTACAAGATATTCTTTAAAGTATCACTTACTGAGACAAAGGAGGAGAGGACATAGTGATATACCCTCATCTACTGACAGATAATTTCACCTGGACCTTGATGAAACTGAATTTTTGCACACCTCCGTTTAATACTGGATTAATCCTATTTTACCTACCGAGTGCAAGATCACCGCTGGCGGACCACTAGTAAATAATATTATTATTGTTATTTTATTATTAATTTTTATCTTCTTATATTGTGTATATTTAATTTTTAATAAACTGGTGTAATTTATTTCTTTGTTTTGTCTCTTGTTTCTTTGCTCTCCGGGTTTCGTGTCTTAGGTCTTATTTCTCTAAGGGGATTAAGACTTAAGACACGTAACGTTACAAGTGATAGTCACGTATCTTGACCTATCCTATTATACAGTTTCGTAACCATCCATACTTTAGTATCTAACTAGGCATTCGAATGTTCGGGTTCCAGGATTCGGATCAGTTTTGATCAAAGCCTGGTTTTTTTCAGTCAACATCATTCGGTCGTAGTCAGGGAGATAGAACCTTTCTCAATGTGAACCGACATGACATGGTTGAAAGAAAGCAACGTAGTACCCATCGTTAAATATATCTCTGGGGAAGAAAAATGACATGTTTTCTGTTGCTCAGAGTACCAAGTTTATACTTGGACAGTGTATTACCGTGGTAGGAGATGACTAAATAGAACCATCGATTATCAAAATTCTCAATAAATCAAATAAACATCCCATACCAGACCCTGAATTTGAACCTATTCCTCTCCACATAGACGGCAGTGCTATTCCCACAGAGTTACCAAGGTTAAATAGTTACATACATACTTACATATACTCACGGCCGTAAATCCCAAAAAGGGGTAGCCAGAGCTTCAGAGCTAGAAATTCCTCAGCCGCATTTGGAAGTTAATAGGGGAGAAGATGGAAAAAATGAAGTATCGTTGGTGATGGGTCTCCAACCGCATCGCCGAAAAACCACTTAAAAAGCCCCACACCCTTT
Organism: Bedellia somnulentella; assembly: GCA_963576735.1. Classification (NCBI taxonomy): domain Eukaryota; kingdom Metazoa; phylum Arthropoda; class Insecta; order Lepidoptera; family Bedelliidae; genus Bedellia; species Bedellia somnulentella. The sequence continues at coordinate 207,011 of OY755182.1, read as the reverse complement.
GTCGCCTCTTACGACACCCTCGGGTAGAAAGGGGTAGTGATATTCTAAGCCGGCACTACACGGCAAGTAAAAGTATTTAAACATTATATATTAATAAGGTTGTAACTTGATCTAATATATCTAGTTTCATGTAAATGCTCAAAACTCATTGCACGTATAAAGCATGTTGTGGAGCGCAATATTCGCGAACATCAAATATTTTACCAGCGCAAATCTGTTGGCAAAACATGCAATCGAGGCACTTGTGCAAAACATGTATTTGCATAAACTTCCCTCTAACCGATGGAATCCGTTACTTAAACAAGAATTTGTATGAGTGCCGTAATATGCATAGTAATGTCGAGTTCCACCGCCGCCCATACAAGGCGGACTATTCTAAATTGGAAAAATATTATCGGAAACACCTTGAAAGTTATCACAGGTCAGCTTGTAGTTTTCTAAGTTGTGTAACTATAAATTAATTAAATTCTACATAGTTTTGGTTCGATTAGATTACATTGGCACATCTCGAATGAAGGTGGCAAACCTGTCGGGCCTCAAAATCATTCATATACATATACTCATAGCAATAAATTCCAAAAAGGGGTTGTCAGAGCTTAATAGCTAGAAACTCCTCGGCCACATTTGAAAGTTGATAGGGGACAAGATGGTAAAAAAAAGTATTGTTGGTGATTGGTCTCCAACTGCATCGCCCAAAAACCACTTATAAAGCTCACCCTTAGTCGCCTCTTACGACACCTGTGGGTAGAAAGGAGTAGCATTCTAAGCCGGCATACACGGCCATAAGTAAGTTATGTAACATACATACATACATATACTCACGGCTATAAATCCCTAGAAGGGGTGGCCAGAGCTAAGGAATTAGAAATTCCTCAGCCACTTTCGGAAAGTTGAGTGGGGAAAAGATGGTAAAATAAAGGTTTTTTGGTGATGGGTCTCCAACCGCATCGCCCAAAAATCCCTTATAGCCCCAATACCGTTAGTCGCCTCTTACGCACACCCACCGGAAGAAATGGGGTAGTGTTATTCTAAGCCGACACTACACAGCTACTAATTCAAATAAGCATAGTTTTAGTCCGATTAGATTGCATGGGCAGATCTTGCATGATCGTGGCAAATCTCTCGAATCTCAAAACCATTCATAAATGGTGTCAACATATCCCGTGTAATTTTATTTAGATTTGTTAACTGTAATTGTCATTTACTGGCATTACTTTCCATAAAAGCCCTTTATTTCTTGCACCCTTTTACTACGAATGGTTAGACGTGTGGTTAATTTATCACGGTTGTTAACGGTGAGGGAAAACATCGTGAGGAAACACACATGGCTGAGTTGTACTTAGTCATGTGACCGTGTATTCGTACAAAACGGCGATAGGCCTGCCCTCTATCACGTGAGTACACTGTCCATGCAAAACGTGGGTACTCTGAACGCTAGATGACAATGTCACGTGATGTTTAGAAGTATTAGTACCTCTGCCAACCCGTTCGGGGATATTCGGCGTGAACGTTAATGTTTATTATTATTGCTACGAGTATCATCTCTTAAAAACCTTTTTAATTCCATACAAACTAAGTTTATTATTTATTTTCATAACAAGTGTTGAAAAACATGATAGTTAAAACGTCGGCTGGTTGGAGAGCCGTCATCGTGTGACGTCATCAGCCGGCCCGTGATTGGTGCAATCAGTGATGCGAATATTTCATCGCGGGAATATAATCGTTTTTTGTTTGGTTTATTCTGATTTTGCTTTTCCATACGGATTTTAAAATTAATTAACAATCTGGTTTTTTGATAGTGAGATACAATCTCGAGAGTGAGTGGGAAAATCCGAGATTTACAATAATTATTCCGTAAATAATTTTTGAAAGAGATGGCAGGCGTCCGTGGCGTGAAGAACAAAAAAATATATGTGAAAAGGCTTACTAGAATTTTTGCAAAGTTCCGATTTATAGTATCTGCCTACCTGAGTTGGAGCTAATGGCGTTAACGTATGTGTATATAATAGAGGAAAATATAGTTAAAAAAAGAAATATTCGTGTAAAATTACCATTGCAGCATATAAGAGGAGTTACCTAAATTCTTCTAGTTGCCTTTTACAAAGCTCAAGGGTATAATAAGGTACCACTATAAGGCAGCAAATTATCTTAAGTTATGACCATACATTATTTATATGGCTTATTCCATATCACGTGGTACACTGTCTTAGCAAAACGTGGGTACTCTGAAAACCAGGTGACAATGTCACGTGATTTTGAAAAGGATTAGTACCTCTGACAACCCCTTCGGGGATATACGGCGCAAACGTTTGAGATGATTTATTTACTCCATTTGGGCGTAGACAAAACTTCATGCTTTTCAAAATATGTAACTTATATTGGTAACTACATTGAATTCGTAAGTGCTTCTTTAGGCAGGTGTCCGCAGTATGAAGAATAAAAGAGCATGTATGAAAAGATTGATGGATGTAAACGAAGCCAGAGAGGTTTGCCAGGATCGTACAAAGTGGCGATCGATAGTCTCTGCCTACCCTAATGGGAACTAACGGCGTGAGAATATGTATGTATGTATGTTTTTTAGTTTTCGAACCTCGTTTATTATAGTTACATTTATAAAATTTCAATTGAATTTGTTTTGTTTTGGAAAGTTAGTACATAAATACATAAACAAATAATAAGTAAATAAAATAGTAGGAGCTCTTTGTTCAAATAATGGAAGTAATTACTTTAATTACTTTCATGGCTGATACAGATATGTCCTCAGTATTATTATTTTTCATGTTTGTTTTTATGTTTAAATTTTAAGTTATACAGTTATACAATATGTTTAGTTTAAGATTTTAATTAATATTTTAAGATAATTTTAAGTTATATTATAATTAGATTTATATTGCTGTGCCCTACAGGGTCCACATTGGTACTTAATTATCTTTGTAAGATCATATAACATGTGGAATGCAAATAAAGAATTTGAAAATTTGAATTCGAAAAATTTGTTC
>OY755182.1:106619-203812 GCA_963576735.1 Bedellia somnulentella | reverse complement strand
AATTTCAAAAAATTTGTTCATTCTCGTTTAATATCTCTAATACACATTTTTTGCCTACTACACGGAAGACTTTGAACAGCGTTGTACGAACACACTATCTTATGACTAAGTTGACCTCAATCGTGTGAGGTTTTTTACAATGTTTTACTTCACCGTTAGCAACCTTAAAACTTAACCCATACTCGTTTTCACAACTAACCAATAAGAAATGATAACAAGAGTGTATGTTTGTATGAACATTTGACTTTGGGGTAGTTACATATTTGCAGGTTTTGTGGTTAAATCTAACTCTTCTCTGAATTATAAGTAGTTCCTTCCCCACAGAGCTACCAAGGCAAACAAGTGGTACATTTACTTTATAAAATAGGTCAATGTAGTATTTTTAAGCCCTTTTCATCCTCAATCTTATCAGACAAATGTTTGTGATTGTGCTATTTTTGACCGAAACCTCTTAAAACCCACTGATCTCCAATCAGAAACCATTTTCCATCATACCAAAACCCATTTTCATTACAACCAAAACTCCACCAGATTAACTCGACAGACATTGAAAGTACGAACATGTTTACAAGTGCGAGGTAGCCTACTCTCACCGCTCTTGTAGTCGCAATATCGAGGAGGCTAAGCTTCTATTGCATCGGGTTAAATTAGATCCCCCTCGCGCCGCCGCCCGCCCGCCCCGCGCTCGCCCGCCGCCCGCACTGCGCCAATCTCCGCCTTGATTCAATACTACAACTCTATTAGTGCTATTGATGTTTTACTATTGTATTGGTAGGGTTTATATTGTGTTAAGGTTCAATATTAGTGTTTTTGTTAGTGTAGAAAAAATATAAAAGAAATAGTGTTTTGAAGTTTTATTTTAATATACGCATACAGCTCTTCAACAATATAAGGGATCAAATCAATGTACACTGAATAAAACAGAATAAAAAAAAAATATACCTCTGGAGTAGCATTTTGATGCTGATGCTTTAAGCTGGTATATTATAAATTGATAGCATGATGTTTGATACACGCAGTCAGGCCTTGACATAATGAAAAATTCAGCTATCATTGCTCAACTCAAATAATGTGTAAAGGCACTTTTTTAACTTTCTTTTGCTGCGACTTCTTACTTTTTCTCTTTGATTCTGTACAACTTAAAACATCTGTAATGTAATTAACTATAGAAACCATTCCATTATTCCATTCAACAGTCTTTTACAATGAGAAACTATCGCGAACGACGTCAGTAAGTGAATCCGTCCGTTCGAACACACGCCCCGATTAAAGGTTACATCTCTGTTTAGATCCGCGCGGTGATTGGGACGCCGTCCGCCGCAGCCTCCGCACCTCGTGATGACCGCTTTAACGCGACACTGCGGAGATTAAGTTTTGAAGATAAGCTTTCAGCTTCCAAGAATTTTCGTGCAGATTAAGTAAAGTTATGCTATCTTTACTATAACTTTAAAGCTTAGTAGCAATGGAACATATCATAAATATGGATTTTTGTACTTATAATTACAATAAATAAATAATCATTTCTGTACTAATGACTTTCCATTGTTATCTTGACATTATTTCAATGGTTTGCGCCTTTTTGAAATCTAAGTGTAGTTTACGTATCAACACTGATTATGGCGAGAAAAAAATCGTATGAACATTAGCATAGATAAGCAATACCTAAAATATATTCTACTTTGTAGTTTTGTTGTGCTAAGTTACTCATTAGTTATTATCATTTTTCATTATTTTTGTGCGTTGCCAAAGAAAAACACTACTATATCTCTTTTATATGTTCCAAACAACAACAAGCACCGGGGAGTTTCTTAGTGTAAAGCTTAAGCTGTCTTTGATTCTTTTTTATAATTAATATCAAAGAAAGAAAGATCATATTTTTTCCTCTCAAGGACACAACTATTCATAGCATACATATACTCATGGCTATAATTCCCTAGAAAGGGTAGCCAGATATGAGGAATTATAAATTCCTTAGCCATTTTTGGAAGTTGAGTAGGGAAAAGATGGTAAAATAAAGGTTTTTGATGATGGGTCTCCAACCGCATCGCCCAAAAATCCAATAAAAAGCCCCACTACCCTTACCCTTAGTCGCCTCTTACGACACCCGTAGGAAGAAAGTGGTAAGGAAAACAATAATATTTGCAACACGCTAGAAAGATACAAAACACATAAACCCTACAGTATAGCATCATATGCCTTCTATTGGCGAACAGGTACCTGGCGCAGTATTTTGCTATTGTCGCATATATTGACAACATCGCCGATGTTAAGCCGGTTCCTAGTTAAAAATACGCTTTTGATTGACTCAGGAACGGCATAAGCCTAAATTCAACTTAAAAATTGTGAACATGTGGTCATACTTTTTATTTTTTAAGTAGCAAAAGAGTTACTGTTACTGACGCTACTTTCACTCATTATATAAATTAGCTCATTATGCAGTAAATGTTGAGATTTGTTCTCTAGTGCTCACAGTTTCTATCGGTTGCAATGTCAAATAAAGATACCTGAATCTCCAAAAATATCTCTAAGGCAACTTTTTGCGGTAGTTTTTTTATCAGTTTGGTGTAAATTGGAATTGTTGTTTAACGAGCACTACTATTCCCAACCAACAATACGAGTACAATGTTATGTTTAATTTAAACATACCAGAACGTACAGAAACTACCACATTTCCTATTACAAAGAAAATTGCGGGCACTTTAAGCATTACTTTCTATTTCAGTAACATTTTCTTCAAATCTTGATATAAATGTTCTTCAAAAGTAAAAATGAGGTGAAGGCAAGTACAAAGAGCCTTCAAGTAATTTCATTACAGCAAAACTTAATTGCCGTAAGATTCTTGATTAAGAAGTTAATTATGTAGCAGTTGTAAAAAAGATGCCGTTTAATTAAGTGAGATCGTGATTAAGTTACGTACTAGGAACACTGTAAAGACAAATTGAATCGACAATATATACAATTATAGTATTTTCTAAGATTTTCACGATTGCACATTATAATTAAAACAACTATTGATTTCTACTTATTATTGACTCTTCCTTTTGTAAAGGGTATAATAGACAAAATTAGTACTGTGTTACAGAGTGCTTTTATTAAGACCTACTTCAAGCCGCACCAAAAGGTAAGTTAGTTTTTAAGACCTATCAAATGTCAGATCCCTTTACAAGATGCACCTTTACAGACTGTGAGTGTGGTCTTTCATACATCGGTCAAACAAAGCGTAGTGTAGCAACTCGCGTAAGAGAACATATTGCTGATATGAAGAATAGACGTCCTGGAAGATCTGCTTTGTGTGAACACACCTTCGATAAGCCAAACCACCACATGCGTTTTGACAAACCTACAATTCTAGCAAAAGAAAATCGATTGATACCTTGAATGATACGCGAATCTATTTAAATAAAGAAACATCCAAACTTCAATAGAAATGATGGTTGGCAATTACCCGATCATAAGCACAACTAAGCAAGCGAAAAACACTAGCAAGACTCCAGAGCTTTTTTTGTACATAGCAAATATTAAACGCAAATGTAACTTAAATTTTGTGGAGGTAGTTAATATTAATAATTTTATAGTACTAAATAACACCTCAGTCTTCCTGTGACCATGATAACTGAAAAGTTTTCGAAAATTTCGGGCTTTAACAATAATGTAATACACGCGATTAAAATATCCAAAAATCAATAGTTGTTTTAACTATAATACATACAATTGTTTACTTAATAAATATATATAAGTATTTAAATATAATGATCATCTTGTAACTTGCACGATCGTAGATGCTCATCAATTTGCTGTTCAGCAAGGCTATTAAGTTAATTAACAGTAAATTAAAATATTTTTTCAAATAAGTAAACAATTCATTAAACGATAAATCAGTGCTATTTTAATCCTTTTTAATTTGGCACATTGTTGTGACAATAAATATAATGAACTAATTAAAATGCAACTCTTTTCTCAACAGTATTTATACAGATTTCCCAAAACATTGTCCTTTTAAGTACATTTTCTACGTATATTTGAATTTCAAATAGCTCAGTCCGAGTACAAAGGCAATACATAGAAAAGTTGGACCGCCCCGAGCTCCCACGCTACGAGCGACGCATTCTCGTAGTCGTTGCAAACTCGTAGCATCCCATGTGCTACGAAGTTGGGCAACCTGTAACCAAATTAATGTCTATTTCCCGTTTTCACTTGTACCACGGGAAGCTGCAATTTAGAAATAACATTTTGTATATTCGGCTTTCAATTCAATCGGAAACAATTCATGGAATTCGTGGAACAATGTAACGAAGTTTTTTTGCAGCCTTTATAACATTGTTACATCGGTTATGTTTGAAATGGGAATTTGTTCACCATGTTTTTTCCTGGAAAGAGAAAATATTATAAAATAAAAAAAAGTTTGTCGTTGATACCATGAACAGAACAGAATATTGGGTGATAAAAAAGGTGTCCCACCTTGGTCGCATTTATTTTATCACCCAATTGCTTTTTTAATGATTGTTGCATTATTTATAAATTCGTATTGATAGTGTTCCATATTTGTTATTTATGTTTTTAAACAATTAAAAAGTATGTTTGAGAAGAACGATGAATGTGGAACTATGGGCGTGAGTGTAAATAAGTAAGTATTTGTTATTTGAAAAACATACACTCACGGATATGAATTCGAAAATAAAAGCCTCTTAATTTTTGGTCACTTATCTTTGAGTTATTTACTAAGGCTAGCAAAAAAATTGTTAATAACTCATAATTTTACTTTGCACGATTGCTTACATGATTGCACTTTTTTGTTATTTTTTTCGTAATTTTATAAACAAAATGATATGTCCCGATTCTCTTTGGATCAGTATCGGCCATAAAACAACTCGTAAAGAGACGCGATGAAATGTGTTAGGAAACCAATCCCGTGTTGTGATATTTTACGATTGGCGCAGGTAAGTCTCGGCCGTGATTCATATTCGACGGGCAAGTTGTGGGGCACAGTCATTTGTCAATAAAATAAATGACAAAATTGAATAAAAAAACGTGTGGGTTGGCCAAAACTGGATTGAGGACACTGTGATTCATAATCAAGTTCTTTGAATAGTTGAACGAAGGAGCTTCTGTGTTTTATTTTAAGGGTTCTGTATAATTTAAGGAGAAAATTGAATCCGTTATAATATATTTCTTTCTAAAGATGTTATATCTTCAAAATTTGTAGAAATTAATGCCATTGAACTCGGTGGTCAGCTGCCGAACTGTCTACTGCTCGACAATGACTCGTGTTGAGTCGAAACGCGTCGCATGTTTGTGGTTGCCTGTGGTTTTCATTGCGGGTGTGTGTGTGGTGCATTGTCTGCTTTTCGGTTTCTTGAAAGTGAGAGGGCGGGCGGTGCACAGTGCATGTTGCATGAAGACTGCAGGTATTTAGCGGAATTCAGCGAAAAAAATTATAAATATTAGTATTGCTATGGATTTCCGCAAAGTAACGCCTGATTCAATCCAATATTGAATGAATTGACAATAATATGTTTCAATTGAAGAATTTTCGCATAGTAATAGTTCCGTTAAAATTAAATTCAAACGAAAACGAAACTAAAATAATGTCCTAGTACTAGTCTAATATAGCTGTGTAGTGTCGGGTTAGAATAGCACTTCCCGATTACTCCCCGTGGGTGTTCGTAAGCGGTGACTATGGGTATTGGAGCGTTTTAAGCGATTTATGGGCGATGCGGTTGGAAACTCATCACCATGAACCTTAGTTTTACAATCTTTTCGCCACTTTACTCCCAAAGGTAGCTGAGAAATTTTGTATTCTGCAGCTCTGGCTAATCCTTGAAGGGATTTATAGCCGTGAGTATACGTATGTATGTACTTAATAAATGTCTCTTTTCAAATGTTGATTTCTTTAAAATTTTATTTCACTAAACAAATTATCTTCTACAAATACCAATTACCAAATTTTATTGACTAAAATTTTTGTTTGTTGTTAAAATGCAAAGAAAACGCTCACAGCGTTTGTCGTAGAAGAGGTGGAAGAGGTAGGTACTAATGCTTCTGAACATCATGTGACATTGTCATCTGGAGTTCAGTGTACCAAAGTTTTCAAGGCAAATATATGATAACCAATATCTTTAATCATCATCATATTACAATTATTGTAAAGTTTGCAAAAGGGCGAAAATAATAAAAACGTATTTTTTTTATCAATTTTAATAGGGATACAATGGAATCCGCCATACTAATGTCACGCACACGCACTCATTTACGCACACCGTTGTACTTTTTTTTGGTTTCACTTGTCGTCTTTGTATTGCCAATCTATACGTAAGTAAAGCATACTATATCTATGATTTTATCAACTGAGACTTTTGGATAACATTCGTAACTAATTTTTGATTCTGATTATTTTATGTGTAACACCAATACAATGTTGAATTTGTTAGAAATCAAAACTTTAGCTATCGCAATATTCTATTTTGAGAATTTGTCACTTTGGTTATAAAATATAAAACATTTTACATTCGTTATTGAAAATATTATGGGTTTTTTTTGGAATTATAAAACAACGAGCAGAGAAACTTACTATTCATTGCTATAAATCAGTAGAAAGGGTAGCCAGACCATAAGAATTAGAAATCCCTCAGCCATTTATGGAACTTAGGCGGGTAAAAGTTAGTAAAATAAGCAGTATATAACAACGATAAATACGAAACCGTGATAACTACTGAGCTATGTGGGTGGGCACCACTTATCTTGTAGACGAGGAGGGTTCCAATCACGTTTTGGCGAACACCAATTTGTCTTCTATAAAGTAATTTTTGTAGTTGATTTATCATGGTTGTTAACGCTGAGGGACAACATCATGAGACCCACATGGCTGAGTTGTACTTTGTAATGAGACAGTATATTTGTACTACGTGAGTACGCTGTCTAAGCAAAACGTGGGTATTTTGAACACCAGGTGACAATGTCACGTGATGTTTAGAAGTATTAGTAGCTCTGCCAACTTCTTTGGGGATAGACGACGTAAAAAATTGAGTAAGAGATCCATAACCAATCATACTTTATTTTACAAACTTTTCTTCTTCTACGACGTGATAGCTCAAAGGGTAGAACACCGGTTATCGTGCAAACGACTAGTGTTTGAATCCCGGGTCGGGCCTTCACCAAAATGTCTTTTCTAAAGACATATGTGTGGTTAATTTATCACGGTTGTCATCGGTGAGGGAAAACTTCGTGAGGAAACCCACATGGCTGATTTGTACTTAGTCATGTGACAGTGTATTTGTACAAAACGGCGATAGGCCTACCCCCTATCACGTGAGTACACTGTCCATGCAAAACGTGGGTACTCTGAACACCAGGTGACAAAGTGTATGTATGAGTTTATGCTCGTGGCTACAAATTCACAAAAATATGATACACAAAACCTCAGATTGAAAATCACTCAGCCACTCAAGCAAGAGCAATACGAATAACATTGTAAAATAAGGATTGTAAATGATAGATCTCTAAACATATCATCAAAAATTACTGCAAAAGCCTCAAAATCCCTGAGTCACCTTTAATGAAATACATTTAAATAAATAGGATAAAGCTTTTTTAAGCTCAAACTACACAACAAAAAAATCGTTAAAAACAGAAAGTTCCATTACATCACTGCTCAATCTCAGCTACAAATAGTATCTTTAAACAAAACAAGACATAACAACGTTTCAAACATACATTAATGAATCCCAAACATTTCTCGAACATAAAGTAAGAATGCAAGTCGGAATAGACCGCCCCACCTGACGAGCTTTCAAACAATGCTCGAAAGCTCCCTCGAGACGGCGAGCTAATCTTGTCCCCTCCGAAACACGTGATAATATTAAAGCTCACACCCTCGGTAATGGAGCCGTATATAGATGTCTTAACTTATTTTTGTTTAATCATTTCGTTTCGACATGGGAATATAATCAATGCAATTATATATACAACCAAAGCAACGGGGTTTATAACCGATATGGAGTAATTTAACTTTTCTTTATTTTTTTTATTGAAAACTCATTTAACTCCAAAGCTACTAAACAAAATTTATGCTAAAAAAAGCATGAATGAAATGAATATAAGTAAAGCCGTAAAGTTTTGATAGGATCCAATTAAGTGTGTTAGATCGGCTACACAAATAGTAACCAATAATGCCGTTAGTATATTTCTTAATTAACTAAATAATAGAAATAAGTTGACCGTAATGTAAGGAATAAGTAATAATATAAGTAATAATAGGCTTCCACTGTTTGAACCTTGTCATTTCCCTCTTTATTCCTATAAAAACAATAACGTACATACATATACTCACGGCTGTAAATCCCTTAACGGGGTAGCCAGAACTTTAGAATCAGAAATTCCACAGCCACTTTTGGAAGTTGATTGAGGAAAATATGGTAATAATAAATAAATGATTTTGGTGACGGGTCTCCAACCACATCGCCTAAAAATCACTTAAGAAGCCCCTATACCCTTAGTCGCCTCTTACGATCACCTATGGGTAGAAATGGGGTAGTGTTATTCTAAGCCGATACTACACGACAAACGATAAGTGTTTTCTCAATATAATTTTATCTATATTTGTTTACTTCTGGTATTCAGAGTATCTTTTATAAATTCTGAATTCCTTAGCTATATAGAGATTAATTTAGAATTTGGGAATTAAGAGTCATAGTGTCGATCCGGGCATACGTGTCAGCTAGGAATACCCGCAAATAACATCAATTTAATATTTCTAGTGATTATATTTAGATCATAGTACTGGCACAACTAACGAATATTTAAACTAATGAAAAGAGCCATACATTATGGTCTGACGCCATTTTTCCAGTGGTGAGAATTAGCACGCGCCTCGGAACGGCGAGACAACTTAATTAGAAATAGTCAGAGATAGTGCGTCTACAAGTTGCTTGTGGGACCGCTGGGAGGTATTCGGACTCGGTTTGTCTTTCGCGGTGGAAGTGAGTGAAGTATGAAATCGTGTGGGAGTTTAATACGTGATTGAAATAAAATAATATTGGTTCTGAACACCTGTTTATACATCGTATTTGATATTTGAATAAATTTATATTTATTTAAGGCAAATGATTATAATATGTTTAAAAGGAACAATTATTGATATTTAATTAATAACTTTAATATTTATATGAAAAAAACAGACGTTTTTGACCAAAAAGATTTTCATCAATGTTAATCACGACGTTAACGTAACCACATAACAGGTACTCTAACCAACCTGAATCCAAATTATTATTTGCCGTATATATTCTAAAGATGTATTATTACTTCTGAATATCACGTGACATTCATGTCACCTGTTGCTAAGAACGCCCGCGTCTTTCCTTGGACAGTGCACTCACGTGACATGAGCAGGCGTGTAACCGCACTCTGGGATAAATTTCAACATACATTTAATTGGCCAGTTTCCTCCGTTATAACTTAAACTGAGACCTCTACACCCGGAGCTTTGTAGTCTTACTATGAAGCAACTAGAAATTCCTCAGTCACTATTGGAAAATGAGTGGGGAAAAGATGGTATAATAAAAATTGTTAGTGATGGGTCTCCAACCACATCGCCCAAAAATCCCTTAGAAGCGAATACAATTCTTCATCGTTAATGCACATTCATTCGAAGTTTTAGTTAAAAGAGTTGGAATAAGCACTGCACCGTCTTGCGTTTCCCGTAGTTAATTGTGGACAAACGATTTATGAGTTTGTTCATCGCTGCTGTGATATCTTCACTCACTCGCAACTATTGTTAGCGCCTCACCCCCCCCGGTCCTCTCTAGGGACACGGCCCAATTTACTGCCTACATTTCTACGTTACCCTATTTAGAAGCATAGTTTATGAGCTGCAAGTTTCATTTCTACTTATGTGATTGCAAGCCTGCTCGTTCATTGCTAATGAGTAAGAAAAAATAGGCGTAAGAAATTCATTACTGTCTATGAAGTAATTCTCAATTTATCAGTTTAAATGAAAGAGTACTGTACGGAATTAACTAATTATGTTATGTTGACAAAAACGAGTTTATAATAATATTTTTAATTTTTAATTTACAAACACAAATATTTCACACAAAAGTATTTAATTTGTTTATATTGGCATGTAAAGTTGAAAAGTTTGAAGTTTAGTAGTAATTCGGTTGAAAACTAATATGATTAGAGCCAAATTGATGTTTCCGTACATTTTATTGATATCCAAAAACGACTCTGCTGGATAACTAGATAGTAAAAACGAAGTTAATCAAAAAAGTAAATTGCCAAAAAGCACAAAGCTCCCGTTCCATTTCAACTATTTGAACGACAAAATAATTAGATTGTAACTTCGTAATAAAAAATCAATGTGTAAACGCTCCGCACAAATTGAGTTTGCAATAATAGCACGGAGCTGACAAAAATATTGTATTGTAATAAAATATTCAATGTTATAGAATACACATTGGCATTAAAATAAAGTTTTATCAAAGAATTTGATACCGAAAATACTTGGTAATATTTTATTTTAATTGTGTTCATTATAAGGCATAAAGCGATGGTAAGGTATAAATACTACTATACTATTAATCCCCAAATAGGGGTCGCCAGAAGCTTCAGAATCAGAAAATTCATTAGCTACTTTTAGAAGTTAAGTGGGGCAAAGATTGTAATATAAATGATTTCGGTGATGGGTCTCCAACTGCATCGCCCAAAAATCTCTTCAAGAGTTAATAAATTAAATTTATTTCAGTGTATGCCGTTATTCATTAGTATCAGATTATATCGTCTGTATTTAACAAAGCAAGTGTCGCAATAAGCAATCTAAATCTAAAACGCTCACAGAATTGCACCACTACAGGGTAGACAGTTTAAATTAGCGACTTCCCCTCGCGACACTGATACAAGGGTGGCTTTCCCTTGAGACAAACCCATATGTACACCTTAGCGACATTTCGTTGCGAGCGCGTTCACTTTCACAGGAATATGGACTTTAACGCCGAGCGTGAAGAGTGGATAGGGGTGCAAAGAAACGTTGTGTTGTTGTAGTTGAGACGTGTTGTATCATTCCTCACGTTGACAGCACACTTTCGAGGAAACAGATGTAATTTAAATTAGAAATTGAAAAATAACGCAGTTTTATATTGATGAGCTTTGTATTATTTATTAAATAAATTGCAAAAATAATACTTATTTTCAATAAGTTATTTAGCATCGATAAAGTTTATAGATATATAAAAAACATTAAAATTGGTATTGAGGCATACATTTATCTTCATATTTGTATAATGATTGCAGAACGATAAAAAAACGGTTATTGGATCTTTTAAACAAAATGTGCAATACCTATCGGGAGAGAGAGTGTTTATTTCTTACTGGCAAGAAAATGAAACTATTTACTAAAAATACAGTATTAATTTCAGATGTGATAGCGACATTTAAATTAATGAACGCTATCAGCACGCACACAAACATGTAACGTGTATGTGTGTGAACATTCTTCCTGTTCAATGACCGATAACTTAAAGCAGAAAAAAAATGCAGCGTGCACCCTACACGTGAACTGTTTATCAACATTCATCTTTGTTAAATTCGACATAAAATTATTTTACCTTTGCGACCCCCGCGACTCACACAGTACTGGTGTCGCAATACCTGCGCTAGATATATTACACAAATAAATATCAAACCTATTTATTTTTTATAGCACCTACCTAACTATATACATGGCTATAAATTTTTTTTTGTTCGTGAAAACCTCATGTGGGGATTATTACTAATGAATAAAGAATTTCGCATTGGCAGCCAATTGACACGGTAGCTCAATTGGCAGAGCGTCGGGGCGTATACCCGAGGTCGCGGGTTCGATTCCCGCCTGTGTCGAAATTTTTCTTTCCTTTATTTATTCTTTATTTATACGTTAAATAAATTTGTAAATAGTTTGTAAAATAAAATATGATTGGTTATGGATCTCAAATTCAAATTCAAATTCAAATCTTTATTGCTTAAATCCACAGTATCAATATAATAATAAAATAATAATAAAAATTTATTCAGTTTTCAAAAGTACATAATATTTGTCTTAACCTAGTAAGTTATTTAAAGTACAAAATATAACATTTTCCTGTTCCTGAGCTAGGTAATTTACCTGTATTTCAGGCAACAATAAACAAAAAAGGCTTAAACTATCAGTTTTCATATAATGGTATTGGTAAGTAGTGTATAAATTATTATCAGACTCGATTGTATCTAACTAATTGTATTATTATGATAAAAAAAAAAATAAAAACATCTTATATTAACTTATTATATTAAGCAATTCCTCTGATTCCGTGTATGTAAGATTTAAAAGCCACGATTGAAGTTTTTTCTTGCATTCAAAGTTGTTTAAGTTATATAATACTAGTAATCTATTAATTTTATTATATAAGTATGGACCTAAAAATATAAAGAATCTATTTGTAATGGAAAATTTTGCACTATAAGTATTCAAACATACTATATCCTTTCGCCTCCTGTTTAGTGTATCAGGGTTGAAGTGTAAGCTAGCATGCTGCTTTAGAACAGTGAATAGAATAAAGAGCTGGCGCACAGTTAGCACTTTGCATTGTTTATATAGTTCGGTAGTAGGGAAATAGAAAGGGCGCGCTGTGGCTACTTTAAGTAGCGCTCTTTGAGCTCGTTCCAGTTTTAACATAGTGGTAATGCCAGCACCTCCCCAAGATTTTATGCAATAAGTCAGTAAGGATTGACCAAGCGCTTGATAGATTTGTTTTATTAAAGCGTAGTCACATATGTGTCTCAACTTTTTAAATATTACTATAAGTTTTCTAATTCTATTACAGAGTGCATTAATATGGACCTTAAAAGTTAAAGTAACATCGAGAGTAATTCCAAGATATTTGATGTTAATTGCTTTGGAGATAGTTGAGCATGGGCATGGTGCGCTATCAGTGCAAGTGCGGTGATGTGCATAAAGCGGGGTGTTAGCGAGTAATGGTGTAGAAGTGTTCCTTGCGAAAATCATATACATAGTTTTATCAGTGTTCAAGGACAGAAAATTATTAAAAAGCCAGTCATTCACAATACTAAAGCCAAATTGAGCGAATTTATAAGCTTCGTCTATTGTTTTTGCAGAAAAAAGTAAGGCTGTGTCATCTGCATATGAAACTATGGTGCCGTTATTAAGTTGGAGATTACATAGCTCATTAATATAAATCAAAAATAGGCTGGGTCCTAAGATACTACCCTGAGGGACGCCATAGGGGTGGTTTTTTGAAAATGTGCTATAATTGTCTCCAATTTTTAGGCACTGAAGTCTATTACTAAGATAACTTTCAAATAATTTTAACTGAGTATCCCGAATGCCGATATTTTCTAATTTTCGCAATAAAATTGGAATTGAAATTGTATCAAAGGCTTTTTTGAGGTCGAGAAAAATCCCTATAACATGCATACCTTTGTCCAAATTTTGCACAATTTCATTTGTAAGGCAATGGACTGCGTCATCAATATGGTGACATTTACAATTTGGACCTTGTGGGCCCCGTCGGGCACTGCAATTAACTTATTAATACAAACTTATAGCTAAAAATAAAATGGAAGAAAGAAAATGTTCACTCTAATGTTCACTCCGTATATCCCTGAAGAGGTTGGTAGAGGTACCAATAACATTATCACCTGGTGTTCATAGTACTAACGTTTTGCTTGGATAGTGTACACACGTGATAGAGGGAAGGCCTATCGCCGTTTTGTACGAAAACACTGTCACATGATATAGTACAAAACAGTTTCCTCCCGATGTTTTTCCTCATCGTTAACAACCATGATAAATTTACCACAGATATGACTTTAGCAAAACAAATTAATGAAGGACGACCTCGGAGGACACATTTAGATCAAATAGAAAATGTGCTCAAAAAGGCAGGTGTCCGAAGTACGAAGAATAAAAGAGCATGTATGAAAAGATTGATGGATGTGAATGAAGCTAGAGAGGTTTGCCAGGATCGTACAAAGTGGCGATCGATAGTCTCTGCCTACCCCAATGGGAACTAACGGCGTGAGAATATGTATGTATGTATGTAGGTCCGACTCGGGATTTGAACCTACATCATTTACACGATAAGAGCTACACACTGAACTATCACGGTAAATAGGTTGGACGGTTATGGATCCCCAGCCAAATCGCCCAAAAATAACTTAAAAAACTCTAAAACCCTATGTTGCTTCGTACTCGTACGTCATCCTTGATACAGACCGAGAAAACAGTCTTTATATTATTTAACTGTAGCTATGTCACACAAATTTGAAGTTAAGATCTGACAAACTAACTCGTACAAGCCCCAGGCTACATGTTCTAGGCGTTTCGCTTTTCCTCTCGTCGCATCTGCTTAGCAGCGGATTCACCACGTTAATGACTAACTTATATTAATACTAAAATGAACATTTAAGCGCAGAACAGTATGAGTACAAACAAAGCTTAATTACAGACGTACTATTACAAAGAGCAAAGCGAAAGGGGATAAAGGTAATTAACTGGTCGGTAATAATAAGAAGTAGAAGCGAGGACCAAACGGGACCGGTTACCTCTTTGAGTAATATTCACTGGATTAAGTCACATAATAGGGGCCAAGTGTCGCCAAAGACAGAGACTAATGACCTCCCCCCCCGCCCGGCCCGCGCGCCCGCCCCCCGCGCCCGCCCAGCACTGACATTGACGTACTTTTTAATGGAGCTAAAGGAACTGAATCTTTTTAGTTTGATTTTCCCACTTTCAGGATTCACAGACAAGATCTTTGACGCTGGCCTTTGATGGCTTGCGGAGATGGAGTTTTAAATGCTCGGAAATAAGTATAATTAACAGCTGTGGTGAAACGCTGTTAAAGCATTTTGTGGATATTTTTATTAATCAAAGAAATAAAATAAATGGAAAATGAATTGTTTTTGACTATACAAATTTTTGTAATATATAAAAGTTAGTTGACGCCTTAACTAAAAAATGGTTTTAGCTGGTCGAGATTTACAAATCTGTTGGCAGCTGATCAATTGTTGAAAATATTTAATAAGAGTTTAGTTTTTATAATTTCACAACAAACCAGCAAAGGATACACAAGGATTTAAATAATATACTTTTTTACTGTCCTTATACTCAACATTTTAAAAAATTTAATCACAGACATAGTTACAAATATATAAAATATAATAATTCAGAATAAAGAAGAAAATATATTAGTATTCTTGTTATAAAGCTAAAGAATGAAACTCATATTTATAAACAATGTTAAAATTAATAGAATAATAAACAAACATGATGCATATTAAGGATATAAACGGTACTGACCTCTTGCATAAACTAACTCCGAAAGACAGTTGTCATAAACCAACAGCTTATAGAAACTATTCTCAGTGAACCACCCCGTCTAAGACGATATTAGAAACATGATTGTATCAGTGAAATATCGAGAACATACATATATATAATAACAGTATTAATTTGTATTGGGATGGAAGAGACTATCGATTTATTCTTTACAATTTTGTAGCATCCTGTTTTTTTTTTCATTTTAAACACTATGAAAATTGATCAATCTTAAGAGTTTTGCCAAGATCGTTTAAAATGCCAATCGATAGTTACTGCCGATCCAAATGCAATCTAATGAGCCAAGTAATATGTATGTATTTGTTGTATACTATTTGCAGTTACTCGTTATAATTTATAATTCATAAATTTAAATAATATAAATAATATCGTGTCAAATAAAACAAGCTTAACTAAACTTCAGACGTCATGACGTTGACAGTGGAAAAATATAGTAATGGACTCAAATTATATAACCAATTCCGTTTATGTACCTATATTTTCTGAAGATATAAATAATTTCTTTTAATTTCATACATTTACGCAGAGCTTCAGTGCTAAAAACTCCTCAGCCATATTTGGAAGTTGATACGGGAAAAGACCATTTAAAAAGCCCCATACCCTTAGTCGCCTCTTACGACACCCGTGAGTAGTAGTAGTGATATTCTAAGCCGGCACTACACGGCTTAGTCGTCATAAAAAACTTTATCACTTTCAGTCCAAGCAGTGCTAGCCAGTTCAAAATGAAAACACGAGATACCTAATTAGTAATAATGCTGTGCAGCCGTGTAGCTTCTAATAACAGTTATGACTAAAGTGTGCATAATTTCCTAAGATTTTAAGGAAGATACTTGAGTATATTTAGTAAAGCTCAGAACGTAATACGATGTATGAGACTATACAAATACACTGCAACAAAGATAACAATATCAACTAAATTTATTGTACAAATCTTCTTAGAGTTGCAACTTACAATCCGATTTACAAGCAAGGCAAGGGAATACAAGCTTTACTGCTAGTATATATAAGAGTGATTTTAAGCTTGCAGCTAAGTTTTGAGGTTGACTAAGCTCTTTCAAGCTTAAATCTGTTGACCAGTTTTTTCAATCTTAGATTTTGATCAATATCACGACTGATGCTGCGCTCGTTGATCAAATGGAGGAATAAAACTGGTCTTTTTACAGGTGTGAGGTTTAAATCTGGACGAGGCGAAAGAATTAAATGTTTATTTGCATACCAACATTTAAATTAAACGCTATTTCCATACTGACATGAAAATTGCAAACATATACTCTCGCCAATTAAATATAATTTAGTTCCTGTCGAGGTAGGCAGAGACTATCTTTCACCACTTTTCTTTCTTACAATCCGGGCAATTTTAGTTTTCATCTTGATTAATTGTTTTTTTACCAATTAGCATAATATTTTGTTATACACACAGCTAAATTATGCTATTCCTATTTGAAACATGTCCTTCCTTCCTTTATTAACATACATACATACATATTCTCACGGATATAATTTCCTAGAAGGGGTAGCCAGAACCAAGGAATTATAAACTCCTCAGCCACTTTTGGAAGTTGAGTGGGGAAAAGGCGGTAAAATAAAGGTTTTTGGTGATGGGACTCCAACCGCATCGCCCAATTTTTTATTTTTCCTTTATTTACTAGTAATAATCCGCACATGAGGTTTTCATGAGCAAAAACATTCAAATTATGTGATAGTTAGGCGTTTTGATCATTTACATTATATCTGAAAATGTAGACATGTGGCCTTCCGAATTTGTAAAACATTGGGAGGTAGGAACGCAAACACTACTTAAAAGTGTAAAAAGAAACAAAGGATAGAAGAATTTCGCACTGGCAGCCATTGACACGGTAGCTCAATTGGCAGAGCGACGGGGGCGTATACACGAGGTCGCAGGTTCGAACCCCGCCGCTGTCGAAATTTTTCTTTCGAGAGATAATAATATATTTATAAAAACAATTGTTAATTACCAAAAAGGCCTCGACTCAGTACTTGTATGACAGAGCACATATATATTAGTGATAATTTACTTAATTGGCTCCAAATGAATTTAATGATGATTTTATATTATTAATGTTACGTGTCATGAAATAAAATGAAATTTTGAAGGCTTGAAATGAAAAGAAATATGATAGTTTTTTTAAGATTTACAGCCTTAGTAGTAAATAATTTCGATGCAAATATAAGCAATAACCGTATAAATGACAGTAATATTCATTACACAAGACCTCATTTAAAGAATAAATATTAAAAGCTTTTCGCAATAAGAAGTGACGCTGAGAATAATAACTTTACATTCAAACGGTGTAAGGTCAAGCAATGTCAGACGACTTATGAAATTAATACAATAAACTGATCTACGAATAAGTCGATGGCCGCGAAAGCTCACTAACTGCTTTCTTTATTTTAACAATAATTTTCTCATTTCTATTATTACTTGTGATATCCATTTCGCAAATTTGAGATCTTCATTTGAAGACTATGTAATGCTGCTCATTCTTTATTTGCTAACTAATACACTTTTACAGATTTTCTCCTCAACTAAATGAATTAAAATTAAATCAATGCCGTGTAGTGTCGGCTTAGAATAGCACTACCCCGTTTCTACCGATGGGTGTACGTAAGAAGCGGCTAACGGTATTGGGGCTTTTAAGGGATTTTGGGCGATGCGGCTGGAGACCCATCACCAACATCCTTTACTTTACCATCCTTTCCCCACTCAATTTTCCAAATGTGGCTGAGGAATTTCTAATTCCTTAGCTCTGGCTACCCCTTCTAGGGATTTATAGCCGTGAGTATATGTATGTATGTACGTAACTTATACACCTTTACAGATTTTCTCCTAAACTAAATTGTAAGGGATTGGGAATGATCATACAATTATGCTTTTGAGGATGTGATGCAAAATGCATTAACAACATTTGTGTGAGAGTATGAGTGACAGACAGGAGCTATACTTAATCGAAACCACAACTTATTATATTATTTATAATCAGAGTAATGGTAACCATGAATTAAATAAATAAATATATATGGACGTATAGCACACATATCAAGGTAGCTGCAAACTAAGTAGGTACAGCTTAAAATGACTTGTATTATGGGAAACTAATTTAACGATACATTCAAAAGTAAAATAGACATATAAATAACATCCAAGACTAAGAAACAATCATTTAATGCTCATCACATAAATGCTTTTCTCGGCGGGGATCGAACCAGCAACGTCCGGACCAAGAAGCTATTCACTTATCCACTGGGCCACCGGCTTTGTTTAATCAATAAAACAAATATAGTTGAGTTCTCAATGATAGGTTTTTTTAGAAAAAAATAATATCGCGTTATGTTGATTCACCTGTAATATTTTGCCTTTTTTATGACGTAGAAAGACAAGACACACTACACGTATTACATATCTCTCTCTACGCATATACATACATATTGCTCTGCCACTGTTCTTTGTCAACTTAGACGCATTGGCCGATGGAGTGGAAGAAAGATAGATGGATCGTTTGTTCTATACTCTCCCTCACTACACGTAACAATCTTTCAAGCGTATAAATAAATAAAATAAAATAAAAATCATTTATTTCAGACTACTTTGTACGGTCCATAGTTTGTTAGTACCAATAAACTTATCACTATGTTAGTAAGAACTTAAAGTAAAACAAAACAAATAATTAAGACAGAAAAAATATAAAAAAATAAATAAAAAGGAAGACAAAAGCACAACACATAATTAACATTTACAGACATTGAATAAAAGCTAATTTAAATATCGGCCACAAGCAGCACCGGGAACATGTGCGTGCACACGCACCCAGTGACTGGCGAGTGGACAGTCTGGTCTTGCACTAATCGTCTTCAGGATGATGTTGGAACTTCCACGCATTCGGCGCAACAAGGAAGCGATCCGCTTTCGTATTACCGCATGAAAGCCATCGGTACGTCCATGTGTGAACATACCTGAAGCGCTACAAAATCGTGGAAGCCGCAACATCACCCTAAAGGCGTTGTTGTATTGTATGCGAAGGGCGTTGAAAGCTCCCTGCGTATAGCTAACCCACAGATTACACGTGTACAGCGTCTGGCAGAAGGCTTTAAAAAGTGTTTTTTTCACTGCTGCGCTACACGAGAGCCCGAGTGAGAGCCACACCGTTAAGGTTCACCGAGGGCACACTGTCCAGCCCACGACCTCTAGCTCGAAACACCATTATCTCACTTTTTTTAACATTATAAAGAAGGCCGTGAGATCCCACATACCTTTCACACACAGAAATCAACTTCCTCAGTGCAGCGATCGATGGACTCAGCAACACCATATCATCAGCATCAGCGTAACTAATGCTGTTTATTTTAATAAACCATCGAGAGAACACCCGACATGTGTGTTGCAGAGCGCAACGATCAGCTCATTCATGTAGAGGTTGAAGAGTGCAGGAGAGGTTAAGGGCCAGCGCTGACTGCCGGCATGGCATGGCATGGCATGGCAAAGGATTTTGGTACAGATATAGCATTTTTAATCTTATTACCATGAGTATAGAATTCATTTTACTTCATTTTGACACAACGATGCCGACGTTCTGTCCTACCGCGGCCTCCTCGGCATCGTTGTGTCAAAATGAATTCTATATACATGGCAATAAGATTAAAAATGCTGTATCTGTACCGAAATCCTTTGCCATGCCATGCCGGCAGTGAGCGCCGGCCCTAAGCCTCCCTGCCTTACTCCACACTCCAGTCTGTACTCCTCCGAGAATTGTCCAAGCCACTTGACCTTGAAAATATTAATAACCTCCCCCGGTATGCCGCTGTCAGCGAGCTTTGCCCAGAGGAGATCGTAGTTCACCAGATCAAATGCCCTAGACAAATCCAGAAATTCAGCGTAGACTGTCGTCTTCCTACCAGTGTAGTACTTGATAATGTGCTTAAGAGAGGCAATCGCACATTCGGTCGATACCCCAGGGCGGAAACCGAACTGGGCATCGTGAAGCCTAGCTTTCTTTGATATGAAATATTACTATATAATTTTATGCATGTTAATTAAACGAAAAAGACATTTTTGTCAAAAATTAAATTCTGGCTCTGCATCACAACTGTGAAAAACATCAAAAAGAATTCAGGATTTATGCATACCCATCGAAGACCAATTTTGTCAATTAAGAATAAATAAAGGAAAGAAAAATTTCGACACAAAATTTCTTTCCTTTATTTATTCCTTATTAATTAGTAATAATCCCCATATGTGGTTTTCATGAACAAAAAGATTTAAATTATCATATTATTATTTATAAAATGTACTTAACGTACGTACGTAATAATAATATTATTTCTCTATAATGCGCTGGCTTGTGACAGAGTTAACAAATAACGATTGCTCAGTTTTTAAAAACCTATTATTGTATCTCATAAACAAAGTAGTGTTTAAGTGTAAACAACTTGTATCGCTTCCAACAACTATCTTGTGACATGACATAACCGTTAACATCTGTTACCCGCCATTACAAAGAACTCTCTTCATCTCCCCAATTCTTTTTGGTCGAAATGTCTCAAAATAAACAACATTAATGAGGTTCCGCTTCTATCCCCAACTATATCCATCACGGCGACACATATTTTATTTACCGAAAGTTCAGAAAACTAACATTAAATACGTAAATCTCGGGTAAGAATTCTGTTTCTATTTTGAGAGTTATTTATGTGTTTCCACCTTCGTCGTATTTATTTTAGCTCGCGAAAGATCAACGGGAGTTAGTTAATCTCCGAGTTATTATCCTGTCAGCCATTCCTTTAAATATTATGGCATTCTCTTAAATGTATTTTAAATACAGTTCTGAGAGTTAAAATAGCATCAAACACTGTTTTGTTCGCCCTAATGTCTATTTCGTAGAAATCATTTAAAGTTTCTAAGTATTTTCTTTGTAGCGCCATTTGAATCTGAAAGTATAAAATAAAAACATATGTTTGTCCAATAATTTATAATTAATTAATTTGAATCTCCAGAATATATTTTTAATTTGTTGTGATGTACTTTTTATAAGTAAAAAAAATTACAGAAAAACCGGTAGTTAAAATACGATTTCTTGCATATAGTTGGTGTTTTTGTTTAAGAAAGCAATAATGATATAAGAATCTTACAACCATGATTGTCCATGCACAAATAACGGTCATACATCAGATTTTTTATTTCATCTGATGTTTAGATTTAAAAAAAACTCTGCCACGCCTTAGCCTACTATACAGCAGGAATTCTTTATCTACTAGGCAGAACAAAGATATTAGCGTATGATAAGCTTAACAAATACACAAAATAAACACCAATGAATAAGAGTACCCACGATAATCCGTTTGGTATTTATAGAAGTAAATAAGCTTTTGAATATAGGAATAAATCTCAAACAAGAAATAATATTCGTTTTGTATTTCCGAACCGTAGAAATGGCGAAGTAAGGCTAATCTCGCTAATCCTCTAGTGACGGATTGTCGGACATTTATATCATCGTTCCCACCCCTTCTCTAAATGGGTTTGAAGTTGCATAATAAATTTCTTCCCGTATTAGTGTCTTCGCCAAACGCGAAAGAGGTGCTATGAATTTCACAAATTTTAGTTCGAGTTTGCGGAATTATATTTTAAAGTGGGAAAATGTATTCCGGTTTACCCGAGAAAAATCCTGTTTTTATAGTTATAGTAAAATTGATGGTATTTTTATACATAAATACATGAATTATCCCCTATTAATACCTATAAATACCAAAAATAGATAGCCTCTGCTTCAAAACTAAAAACAAAACTTCCCATTTTTGGAAATTGAGTGTGGATAAAACGGGGTGTATGAAAATATTGATAGTATAAAAGAAAGTTGAGAGCTTTTCTAGGATCTTAAAAAGTGGCGATTGATGGTCTCTGCTTATTCTAAAATTGGGTGCTTATGGCGTGAGTATATGTATGTTAGATTGTAAAATAAAATGATGGATATGATGATGAAGATGAAGAAAATATAGTGCATATTTAAGTGACTTAAAAAAATTGAACTTTTCGGTAGTTTTAAATTAACTTTATTAAAAAAATATAATATGTGGAGTATATCACACTTTAATGTTTTTAACCAGATTTTAGATAAGTTGAATAATGTTATTTTTTAGTGGTTTGACAGATCTGGCGACTGATTGTGGTGGGTGATTAAATATTAATTTATTCACCATTTATATTAAGCTAGCAGTACACATTGGGCCAATCATTGGGCCAACATTTATTTATTTATTTATTTATTTATGTACAAGTACAGCCATTACAGCTTGCAGCCAATGCGACAATACTTAAATATTCTTATTACTAACGCAAACAGTGACACTAAATATTAGAAAAAATGACTACAAATGTAAGTAAAGGATAGAATTAAAAAAACACTAATAAAATCAATAAAAAAAATAAACAACTCTAAATTATATAAAAAAGTAACAAGGTATAAACTCCAACCTACAATATACAAATTAACAATAACATAACAGTTTAAGGACAGCTCTCTCAAGTTCAACCATGGGGCAAACCAGGATATCTACCTCCTCCGACACCCTGTTAAGTAGCCGAATCCCTCTCACTATTGGCGAGTTGTGTAGCAGCGCGGTGCGCGCTCGCGGCTCCACGAACATGCGCGCGCGGCGCCGGCGGCTGCGCGACATGTAGGGGACCACGAGGCTGAGCGCGCCCAGCACGCGCCCGTTGCACTCCAAACCTCGAAACACTTTGGTCAGGTACAGGACTATGGTCTTATCTCTCCTTACCTCAAGTTTATTGTACCCAACCATACCCAGCACAAACAGTGTTGGGTACATGAGTGGGTACAGTGGGTATACACCGTACAACTTAAGGTAAAGAAAACGGGTAAATTTGTTCTGCATGCGTTCTAGCATTAGTTTGTATTTCTCCTCATGGGGACTCCAAACTATCGCATTGCATTCCAATTTGCTCCTGACCAAGGCATTATACAGTGTCCTAATAGCTAGCGGATTGGTGAACGCCTGACATCTTTGCAGAATGAAACCGAGTCTCTGAAAGGCCTGTTTGCACACCACAGTGATGTGATGGCGAAACGTAAGGTCGGCTTTGAAGTGTACTCCGAGGTCCTTGACGGCGGAGACTCGCGCCAGTGGCGCCGCGCCCACGCGGTACTCGTGCTGCAGCGGGGCTTTAGCGCGGCTGAAACTCATCACCTCGCATTTCTCAGAGTTGAATGATAATTTGTTAAGAGTGCTCCATTCGTAAACGCTATCTATTTCATGCTGGAGTTGAATGCAATCTTCTCTATTATTGATGACGTGGAGTATTTTGAGATCATCAGCAAACAGTAAACAATCAGCATTTTGAACTACTTTAGGCAAGTCGTTGATGAGTATCAAAAATTCCAGGGGCCCTAACGTGGATCCCTGACTTACACCTGAATGCGTAAAGTATGGGTTTGAAAGCCGCCCATTGTAATCTACCACCTGACACCTATCTTTAAGGTAACTTGTGAAAAACTGCAGTACCTGCGGAGTACACCCTGCTCCTGCCAGCTTCGATAATAACACGTCATTATTGACGACATCGAATGCCTTCCGGTAATCGAAGTACGTCACATCGACTTGGAGCCCGGCATCTACTGGTGGCGTCACCATCGATACGAAATCGAGCAAATTAGTATTTGTGCTGCGTCCCGGTCGAAATCCGTGTTGCGCATCAGAAAGATGGGGTGCTATCTGCTTAAGGATAATCTCATGCAGGGCAGATTCTAAAACTTTGGGAAAGGTAGAGAGTATGGCAACTGGCCTAAATTTGTCTACCTCAGTCGCTTGATTGCTACTCCCTTTAGGTATTGGTGTGACTCTAGATAGCTTCCACCGATCGGGGTGTACACCAGCTGCCAGGCATAGGTTGAACAAGTGGCAGAGGGGAGGAGCTAAAGCCACACTCGCGTCCTTGGCTAGGAAGGGGGGGATGCCGTCGGGACCAGCGGACAGCTTAGCGGGCAAGCGGCGCAGCGCGGCACACACCTACGCCTCGCTCAGGCTCGGCACGTGCACGCGCGCGCCGCCAGCCGCCTCCGCCTGTGCTGCGCTCACGTCTAAAGATGGCCGCGTATTACTGTACACCGACCTAAAGTAATCCGCAAACGCTTGCGCACAATCCGCTTCTGGCATTGCCTTCCCGTCCCGTTGCAACGCAGATTTATTGATATCAGCCCTTTTATTCCTGATCATAGTCCAGAATGCCTTAGGGTCTTTAGTCAGGTTATTCTGGAGTCTTTTGTGATATTCATCAAATGCCTTAGATATTTTAGTTTTAACAATGAAACGGTACTTGGAAAAAATCTGGTAATCAACGTCAGCTTTTGTCCGTTTGAAAATCTTATGTAATCTAGCTTTTTCTTTAATAACTTGAATAATATCTGCGTTGAACCATTCGGGATAATTAAATCTATTAGATGGAGTATTTTTCTTATTTGGTGTACTTTTTGAAATTAAACTATTAATCTGAGCGTAAAAATATTCTAGGGCTTCGTTAACTAAAGTTATGTTATATAGTGGGCTCCAGTCGCACTCTGCTAGGTCCGCATACAATTGTTGAAAATCAGACTTACGAAAGTTCCAGCGCGGGATGTTAGGTATTGACGGCGGCAGTTCGACGGCGCCGCTAGCCGGCGCGCGCGGAGCTGCCGCCGCCGCCGTGGGCGGAACGCGACCACCCTGTTCACTACTTAGGGGTACTGCGACATTGGGCCAGTGTCTGGCCGTTTAATTTGTGAAGCATTTACACATTGGTGAGGTGCCCAGTCTGCATTGGCGTTTCAACAAAGATGGACGTGGAAACGGTCGCAGCCGCGGCAGACTATCTAATATCATTTAATTATTTCCTATATGTTGAAATTTTTTTAAAAATATAATTAATAATGAGTTCTTATTATTAATAATAGGTCCACTTTGATAACATTCAATAAATTTTAATGTTGTTTTAATAGCTGTATAGTGCCAGCTTAGCATAACACTACCCCATTTCTTGCGATGGGTGTACGTAAGAGGCAACTAACGGTATTGGGGCTTTTGAGCGATTGTCGGGCGATGCGGTTGGAGATCCATCAACAACAACCTTTATTTCACCATCTTTTCCCACCGAAAATTCCAAAAGTAGCTGAGGATTTTTTAATTCCCTAGCTCTGTCTACCCCTTCAAGGGATGTATAGCCGTGAGTATATGTATGTATGTATGTAAATTTTAATGTCTCGTCGCTTATCCACGCCATTGAAGCAGCCATCTTTAATAAAAAGGTTCACGCGCTGCACTACCGCATCCACTGACAGTTGACATCGAACTGAATAAGCCGCCAACGTGTGAACACTGTTGGCGGGATGCGCCAAGATCCTTTGATGTGTGGTAAAAAACCGACACCGCTCCGGATAGCTGGCCAACGTTGGCGACCAATCACCAACACCACCAATGTAGCGCCAAGTAGCCCTCTACTCGCTGGCCCAATGCTTTGCCCAATGCTTGGCCCAATGATTGGCCCAATGTGTACTGCTAGCTTTACCGTAATAATAAATAGAGGTATTATAAATGTGGATAAACTCAGCCAAAAGACAACACTCTCCACAACGACCAGTCCTGCGCTGCCCTCATCGTTGATGAGTTTATTTAAATTTAAGAACATTGTCAGGATCGTACAAGTTTAATTCGATGGTCTCCATCTATCCCAGTAACATATATCTGACTGTTCGTCAGTGAACCCCAGTTCTTTGATGGAACTTATAGTTAAATTTCGCGGAATATCTCCAAATATCGTTTTGTCGATTACCTATGATGTTCAAAAATACCTAGGAATTTCTTGAAAATGTCTGATGTTAGACAAATAAAATGGATGATAAATAGAAATTGAGTCTATCTACCCCATTGGAAAATAATCGTATGAGTGTGATATTGCAATGTATGAATAAAGAGGCGTGTTTGCTGGTTGAATATAAGTTTATTACTGCTCAAGACTTACAACTAACTTACATAATATAATGGCAAGAGGGGGACAAGATGCACTCACACTACACTACACCTTCCCCCTTTGCAAACAAAAAAAAATATTCCTAAATTTTTTTTTTAAACATATATAATTTATTATACTGATTATTAAATTACAATGTCAACAAGAATGGAAAATATCAAATAAAAATAAAAATTACTTTTATACTTTTTTAGAACTAAGTTATGTTATAAAACTTAACTATTATACTTAATTAAATCTATTATTGAAATCCGGGATAAATCGAACAAATCGTAGGCCAAACAATTTGCCGCGTAATCACAATCAAGTATTTTTTTTATACATTTCTCCTTCACAATAGTCATTAAGTTTATTATATTTCGTATTTTTTTATAGTATTCTCTTACATTTTTATCATATATTTAAAATAGCTGTGGACAACCATGCTTCCTTCTCAAGTCATATTTTTTATTTTTTATCTTTATTTCATTTTTTATCAAGGTACACTAATAACATTATTCGGTCGGCCGCCCTTGTACACATTTATTATTCATTTATTTAACTTTATCTCAAGGTACAAATATTTTTTTATTACATTACATGCGCATTTATTTATATACTTATAAACAGTCTCTCTCTTTTAACACTCTTTTGGTGTCCAATTTTCTTCACGAAGGGTATTCAACCGCGTCATGATCAGATAAAAAGGATTCAGAGATCTGCTTTGTACCTTGGTGTACCTTGTATGACTTAATATACTACTTTCAAAAACCTTTCATTATTCTACATTCAATATTTAGTTTTCAATCGGTAAATAATCGAAATAACATTTGAGTGATCAAGTCAAATGTACATCAAAAACTTATCAATTGAAACTACCTTTCTACAAACTACATTTCATAAACTTTCAAATCCATCGTACTAACTTTGGCTACATTCCATTACCTTTTTTAATCATAACAATCACATCACATTACCTTCTCAATCATATCATACCACACACAAAGATGATATCATACAATTCTTCACTCCATATACGTATACGACGCTCTGCTCTCATCTTCCATTGCCATAACATAAAATACGCAAAATCAGCTTAGGAACAAAGAACTATCTTATTTATAACACTTCATTAACTTCTTATAATTAATTTCTTTTCTTCGTAATTATCTTTAAATATAACATTTACCTATCTTTATTCACAGATTTTCTTTCATTACAGCCAAGCTAATTAAATATTTCGTTAACGTACAATATATGAGTAGATACAATATGATATTAGAGTATTAAATTCAAATTGAAGTCTTTTCAGTAGGTATACAATATAAATATAGTTCATATGATGTAAAATAAAAACTATTCATGTTCTCAAACATGTAATAAGTACATGTTTGAGTAATATTAAGAACACAGTATAGCAACAACAAAAACATTTATTACATATTTATTAAACCAATAATTATTATAGCAAGACATCAATTGAATGTTGACCTAAATAATGAAATTCGATATCAGCAAGCAGTGCACATTACTAGAAACTTCGAGTAGCTCCAAAAATGCAACTAAGCAAATTGCAACTTGCGATAACTCCCTAACGCGCTCGCCTAAGTTAATTTTATTTATTTATACATAACTTCAAACTTATTTGAAACATGTTGTGTACAGTACCTTGTGATACACTATTTTTTTTCCACATGGAAACGAATGCTTGTTTTTAACGTAAAAAAAACTTGTAGTTTAAAATGTGTTAGCCTGTGTAGTTTTTTTTATTACTAAATTGATCTACCCAAATACATAAATTACCTAAATAACTTATGAATTCATTGAAAATTTAAATTTGTTTAGCACAATCCGCCAAGAAGATTAAAATAGAAATATAAAAAAGGAAACTAAAGTACTTATTTTGAAATTATTGAGGATATTCATAATTAAATTTAAAATTGATTGCATTTTAATTAAATTGAATGATCCGTTTCATTTATATAAAGTAGTTAATGTCTATAACACACAAACACATGCACAAAAAAAAATCATGTTAATATATATATCTCAAACTTGACATCACTTTATTCACTCATAGTTAATTTTGTCACTTGTGTTTTTTTTTTCACCCCTAAATCAATGTTAATCACTTCACTGGGATAAGTGAGCCGGGGCCTGATATCCAGTTTGGTATTGTCCAAGGATTTTTCTTGTGCTTCACTTTTTTTCATGCAAAGATTTCAATGTTGGATTTCCTTGTGGTAAACAGTTTAGAGTATTTTCCCTTTATAATTCATAAGGCTATGTTACCGGGCTTTATTTTAGTATTTTGACCTCTCCCAGTTATTTTCTTTTGGTCTGATAACGTGTATAAATCACTTATTTCCATTTCAAACTTGGCACTTTATTTCACACACATAATTATGTACTCGTGCGCAGCGCAGCCGTGTGGCCGCACTGGCAGGGTCGCCATGCAATGACGAATTCAGAGACGTGATTACTGGTTGGATATAAGTTTATTACTGCTCAAGACTTACAACTAACTTACATAATATAATGGCAAGAGGGGGACAAGATGCACTCACACTACACTACAATATAAAACTTTTGTGAATTATTTAAATTTGCAAACGACTACTATGATTATCATTTTGTATGCTCATCATTTAGCTTTATCGGTTAATTGATGACATTATATTTCACAAACAGATTTACTCAACGCTAATCCAACATCACCGATAGCTATTGACGTATATAACTATATAGCTACAAACGCAGCTCACACAGAATGCTAAGTACGTTTCAATCAGACATTTGAATATTGAATAAGGCGCGAATTCCGTACAATTTGCAACGATATCGCAGTATTAAATTGGCAGTAGAGGAAACGCAACACTGGCGGAGCCGGCCCGCAGCGAAACAGTAATTTGGCATCGGGAATGCAATCATAGCACACATTTGGAATCTTTCAAACAGCCTCGTGTCCGTTCAGCACACACACACAGACACGCACACATGGGCACTCCATAATTTTCTTATTCACTGGTTTGAAAATGAGCCATGTTGCAAATTGC
Organism: Bedellia somnulentella; assembly: GCA_963576735.1. NCBI lineage: Eukaryota > Metazoa > Arthropoda > Insecta > Lepidoptera > Bedelliidae > Bedellia > Bedellia somnulentella. The sequence goes on along the minus strand of OY755182.1, from coordinate 174,381 downwards.
TGAAGTTGTAAAATTATAGAGCTAGACCTATTACGGAGCGCAGATTATCTTGTTTTTAATAGTCAAATATTATTTTAGGCGCTGTTTTGAAATATTAAGCTTATACTGGTTTGCACTGTTTAGCTATGTATTATTTTAAAGTGTATAATACCGTAATCGTAAATGATTGCCAATACACCGTGTGGGTATTACTCCCACAAGGTGGACCCACAACTATGTGAAGGCTGCAGAAAGCTAATGTATGAGAGAAGCATAGGTTCGGCCTTTGCGATTTTTAAGGAAGACCTGTGTCCATCTGTTGTTGTAGCCTAAATTATAAATTATGAAGATAAAAAACAAACCTTTCAAATAAAACCAAAATATAATATAATGTCCCACATGGATTACCTAGTAATAATGAGAAACTTACTTAGTTTTTCAGATATCATATCATAAGTAATAGGAACAAAATGCATGAACGATAAAAAATATTAAAATGACAGAAGCAAGAGAGGTTTGACAGGATCATACACAGTTGCAATGGATAGTTACTGCCTACCCCAATGAGAATAAAGAGCGTGAGTAAAAGGATGTAAGAAAGGTCGTTCTCCTATAGTAATGGTTAGATAACAATCATTTATACTCCACTCCGCAAAACAAAATTAAAACAATTCGACAAAATTTCAAAATTCAATCACTCCCTAATTTCGTTTGCGTAAATTGTAATCTCCCGCCCACCGAAGCGTAATAAAATAGAAAATAATTTAAAATTAATTTCCACAAGTTGTAAAACAATAAGTTGTAATGCAATAAATATGGCGGCCGCGATCATAAACCAGTCGCAACCAGTTCCGACTGACAAAGTGTGTCTCGCGGGAGTTTGACAAATTGGCGCAGGTTGCACTCTTGCTGGGAGCTGGTTGCGCCACGTGCGAAATTAGCTGCTTCAAATTGATTATAAATAATTCCTAAAATCATAATTTATATCCCAAATAATTCGAGAGCTTTGCGATCAAAAACACTTTAAGGCACTTTTGAAATAATATACTTTAATATAATTTACCTTGTAACATTGTCTCCTGGTGTACTCACGTTTTTCTTGGACAGTGTACTCACGAAACAGGGGGCAGGCCTATCGCCGTTTTCTACAAATACACTGTCACATGACTAAGTAGAACTCAGCCATTTGGGTTTCCTCACGATGTTTTCCCTAACCGTTATCAACCATAATACCACATATATTTCTGTCACTAGAAAAGACAAATCGGTGCATGCCCGACCAGGAATTAGAACTCTCGCCTGTCTGCACGAAAGGCGGTGTTCTACCTATTGAGCTATCATATATTATCTTAAATATATCGCATTATACTGTAATATTGTTTGCACAACAACAATACAATCCACTGAAAAGAGTCACAGTTGCTGAAATAATAGTAGAAGAATATTGTATGTGTACGCAGCGAATCAATCGCTTGTCATCCGCAGACGACACGTTACACAATGTCGCGCGAAACGGAATTTCCGACGCGGCAATTTCTACGGCGATGTTCCTAGTCTCCGCGGCTCTTTGTGTCATCGTCAATAAAACAAGGCTCGCTTCTCGCTTATTGAAACTCGAACATATTGTGTTCAGCGAACAGCGAGAAATCTCCAAGAAACGGAACAAGACATTACAAATTCCACAGTAAAATCTTTCCTTTACCTTCGTTTTAGATCCGGTTGCGAAAATCGCTATTGTCTAACACCTTCCCGGCCTCCCGGGAGATTGTTTTGTGAAACGAATTCGTGTCTTTTCAGCATCGAATAATAGAAAACATTCAATTTGGTTTCGTACAATCGCAATGTCGTGTCGAGAAATATTTATCTATACTTTAATTGTTTGTTTTATAGCAAACAAGGAAGCGTGTATAATTATATGATCAATGACACTTTTGACTACCAAATGTTAAGCTGCAAAAAATACAACTTTCTTGATTGACGCTGAAAAATAAACCATAAAGTTAATGTTATACTACATGTTCATATAGCAGAAGGGTTCAGACAGTCACAACTGAGGTGTGGGGTATCGCAAGGCTTCAACTTGGGCTCCATTTCCTGTTTATTGTTGAAACTCTCAGGAACTGCGCGTGACTGAGACAGGCGGATCAAAATAAATGATACTGATACAAACGGGTGAGTCGGGCACTATTTGCCGCGCTGTGACAAATGTCCCACTCAGGCCAGGGGGTGGGACGGGACCGGGACCAAACACGAACAAGGTAAGTTTTTATTGAAACGATCAATCCGATTCGTCGCAGAATATCGCGATTTGTCTTTGATATCGAGGATATGACTGACAACCGTCCTCGAGAAAGATTTATAGCTTCTAATAACCGTCTTCAGAATACGAAACCTGAATTTGGATCGGGCCGCGTTCGCCCGCGGACGTTCCGCGTCGGCATCAATCCCCTGAAAAGACCCCCGAGCGGCCACCGAGCTATTACATGGCCTGGCAGAATAAACGCGATCGACACACGGCCGGTAATCACCGAGTCTTTGGCTTACGCTCTTTTCAGTGGATTTATTTAGTTTTTTCAGCATCGTGTAATGACGTGATCGATCTCCCGCGGTGGCGTAACGTAAGCGTAAGAAAGATAGAACATTATCCGGATATCGGGGGGCGGGGCGGGGCGGGTGCGCGCGCAGCGGGGGGCGCGGGGCGGCCGCAGCAGTAGCCCGGGACGCGGCGCGGCGCCCGCACGACACCATGCTCGCTCCGCCTCCGACCTCCTCCGACCGACTCGATCGTGTTCCGTCGTAAACTAATTGTGTCAGTTGGTGACTGAAATCTGCATCCTGGGATTTGGATACGCTCAATTGTAAGATAAATTGTGATGTGAAGTGAGTGTTACGAGAGTTGGTGATAGTTTGTGCAACCTACGAAAAAAACTGGAGTCCGACGGAACCTCGCAGCGCGGTACTTTTTCCATCTACAAAGGTGAAAATTTCTCATCACAAAAAATTTTTTTTTTTAATAATTGGTAATAAAGTTATTCTCTATATGATGAGGTACATTTTGTATTAAACTTCACCTGCACCATATGAAAATACAATCCTTTTTTTTTGCAAGCGGTATAGTCCCTAAAAAAGCGTGACTCGGAAAAACTATAATGTTTTCAAATGTAGTTACGATGTTTCGTAGTTTTTAAATCGTTTGAAAGGTGAATTTAAAATAGTATTTCCTATTAATGTGAAAGTTTAGATGTTTGTATGTTTGTGTGTTTGACGCAAAAAGGCTCCTCAAGTACATAATGAATATAAATGAAATTCGGCAGAATGCTAGATAATGACCAAAATTATAACATAGGAGACTTTTTATCCGGGAAAAATTTGACCAATAACATATTCACGCCTGATGGAACTAAGACTAACGGAAAAAAACGCCTTACGCTTTGTCATAAGCAAATTTAACAGTACAAAGTCTGTCTGGTCAGCTAGTAGACCTTTATTGAAATACTAGGGATTATAACTTAAAACATATTTTTAAATATATCTTACAGTATTTTTTTTACATATTAGTAATACCTAGTTGTGATACAATAAAAAGAATTGGAAACTTCATTGGAACAAAACATAGCCAAGTCGTCTAGGGTTCATCAAAAAGAAGTTAAGTTTATTTGTTGCAGCTTTTTCACTTCGATACAAATTATTTTGATGTAACACACACATACATACATGTACTCACGACCATAAACCCCAAAAGGTGTAGCCAGAGCTTTAGAGGTAGAAACTCCTTAGCCGCATTTGGAATTTGATAGAGAAAAAGATGGTAGATATAAGGTAGAGGTGATGGGTCTGCAACCTCATCGTCCAAAAACCACTTTATAAAAGCCAAAGAAAGGGTCATTCTAAGCTACACGGTAAATATTAAACATTACATTCCAAACTATAACACGTATTCAACAATGTCATTTTAAAATTTATAATAAATTAAAACATATTTGCTTTATTACAAAATATAAGACAACCACAACTTGCTTTTCTGTAACCAAACAAAAATTCAATTAAACTCTTAAAAAAAACTTATAAGTTTTCCAATATCTAATCAAGTTTAATTATTTGTGTAGACGTAGTAACATATACTTTAGTAAAACGGCTATTCAATAGAGCCGGTTTGGAGTGAATTGGAGTTGTCGACTCTTTAATGAACCCGTGCGAAGTGTGTCGAGTGGCTGCTGAATTAAACATCATTTTCACGACGGACTGATAGCATCACGGTTTGGTCACTTGGAAATATAGCGGGTTTAGGTAGTCAATTACATACATACATATACTCACCGCTATAAATCCCTAGAAGGGGTAGCCAGAGCTACGGAATTAGAAATTCCACAGCCACTTTTGATAAGTGCGTAGGAAAATATGGTAATTATTGTTAAGGTTGTTGGTGATGGGTCTCCAACCGCATCGCCCAAAAATCCCTTAAAAGTCGCAATACCGTTAGTCGCCTCTTTCGTACACCCACCGGAAAATATGGGGTTGTGCTATTCTAAGCCCGAACTACACTTCAAATCAAATCAAATCAATCGTAATATATATTCGAAATATCGAGGGTTTATTTGGTTAATTAGATTTATTGCCATTTTACTGGGAATTGATGGAAGACTAAATGATTTAAAATCATCTGAGTAAATGAAAAGAATTGTAACAAAAATAATTAATGAAGATTTTCCTCAAATATTTTTTGAATAAAAGTATAAAGGTTCTGAGAAATGAAACTGTTAATTAAAGAAACGGAAAATGGATCGTTTGATATTGCATTTCGGAAGAAGGGAAGCATTGTCAAGGACCATTTTAATTAACGAAAAAAAAGTGGTTATTCTCGTTACATTATTTATTTAACATGATATTATCGTTCGGTTCTGGGATGATCTCGTACATGGTACATGTAAGTTCCATGTACGAGGGGCATGCCAAAAGAAACTAGATACTCAAACATTATAAAATTTATCCTTTATTACAAGTATTGATTTTTTCAAAGTGTTCACCCTGAGATTGCTCGATAGACCGAAAATAGGGCACAGAACGCCCCATGCTTTTCCATGATTTTCGGCCTATATTGGGAATTATTTTCCCTTTTAGTTAAATTTTAATGTTATATGGATTTTATTATCCTAGTCTTATTTTCGTTCATTACTATTAAACAAACTCACTATTGTTAGATCTGTCTAATCTGAGGGAATAGACACTACTTGAATGGAAACGGTGGGCCAGATGTATGTTCAACTTATGTCACTCAAATCAATCAAAAAATCAATAAATTTTATAATCAATAAGGTGTATGTTCTACAAACGCGTGTTTTTAAGTTTTTTTTTTTAACTATATTATTTTTGTTTGGGTTACGCATTTATAACGATACGATTAACAACTAATTGACTGCCTTTGCTGTAATCATCTGAACCTCTTCTGTAGCTGGAATGGCTTTTGGATTTGCTGATTTGAATTACGAATTAGTCTTCACACGGTGCAAATGGTATAATTTTAGAACATGTATTGGTCAAATAATGACTATCTTAACTATAGCTGCCTCTAGAAATGGCAGATGAAACGGTTATGGCCTATAAGCTTCTTGATTCTCTTATTTAGCTTTTAAATATATTATATTGAAGTACTATAGTCTTCTTATAAAACATATGGTGTAATTATAGAACCGATCAGATATTCATTAAATCAGTGACTACCTAACACGTCGCTACCTGCATCGGTCCAGTTTATCATAAAAGACCAGCCACATTTCTTCATTCAGCAGTTTTTTTATTTGTACACTAATGGTATGCAATAAAAGTTTGAGTTTGAGTTTGATATACTGCTTCCAAGTACAAGTTAGTCTTTCTAAGAGCAAACGGTGTGATTTTAGGACACGTATTAGTCAGGTATTGATTAAAAACTGACCATCTAAATCCTAGTAACCTGTTTTTTTTTACTAAATTGTTCCATTTATTATGATCATATGAAACGGTCAAGGGCGAGCTATAGCTTTTGAATATACTGTCTTGAAGTACATAAGTAGTCTCAAAGGCCTGAAGTGTGATTTAAGAACATATCATATATAAAACAGCGACTATCTAAACCTACCTACCTGTATCTTTCCAACATGGTTCCACTTTATCATGAAATAGCAGATGGAACGGTGGGACCGTACTGCGGTCAGCTCCGATCGGTCGCCTGATACCAATAGGGTCGGTTCGGCGTTCCATATATCATCGAGACAACGGGACGTTCTATTATTATTACCCTCGTTTTGCCACGTATGCCCGAGCGGGAATAAATCTATCTACTAAACTCACTTTTGTGTACGGGGGTGAGTGACGATGCCTGGAATATTGCATGTGATGAAAATAAAGCAACTATTTTAAACTACTACTATTCCTAAAATAACCCTTAACTATCCACAATGCTTTTGTAACATAACTAACCAGTAGCGTCCAACAGACTCGTTTTATAAATGTAAGGTAATGTAATGTTTTATGAAATAAAAAGAAAGTTATTATAATTGAGAAAGACAGTATAACGGCCATATATTCCAAAATAGGGTAGCAAGAGCTTAGGAACTAGAAACTCCTCAGCCAATCCCGGGTCGGGTCTACACCAATTTGTCTTTTCTAATGACATATATTAATTGTCTTTTCTAATGACATAAATAAATTGGTGCAGACCCGACCCGGGATTTGAACACTAGTCGTTTGCACGATAACCGGTGTTCTACGCATTGAGCTATCACGGTTGCCTTTATAGATTTAAGTCTCACAGGTTATTTGGTATGAAATGTTCAAAATTAATTCATAAAATATTCTTGTTTTCGTAGAGTTGCAACAAGTTTGCGATAGAAGTAGAAGGCTAACTATAGCTGGTTTACTTTAGAAGTTATTGAGCACTAACTTTCAGTTAAGCCATGTTATTTTAAAGTCATATTCAATTCAACATAGATATTTTTAGTGTGGTTAATTTATCATGGTTGTTTACGGTGAGGGAAAACATCGTGAGGAAACCCACATGGCTTAGTTGTACTTAGTCATGTGACAGTTTTTTTTTCAGTTTATGAAATAGCACCCAAAAATAAATATACAAATACAATTATTGAAAAATTGTATTTGTATATTTATTTAAAAAAACATGATATAAATTACATTCTAAAATAATTTTATAGAAACAGAGAACATTTATTTAAAGCTTGAAAAAGTTGTAACAATGACATTCTAATCAAAATTATGTGTATTGTAAACTCATCCACTTTGAAGTGACGAACGCGTAACAAACTCTCACTTAATACATTTCCGAATCCAAAGTAGAATTAAAATGAAACTTATACTTATGCATACATACGTACATATACTCACGGCTATAAATCCCTTAACGGGGTAGCCAGAGCTTTGGAATGAGAAACTCCTAAGTCACTTTTGGAAGTTGAGTGGGGAAAAGATGGTAATAATAAATAATTGTTGGTGACGGGTCTCCAACCCCATCGCCCAAAAATTACTTCAAAAGCCCCTATACCCTTAGTCGCCTTTTACGATCACCCACGGGTAGAAATGGGGTAGTGTTATTCTAAACCTTTTTATACTTATGCTACTTGTGATATTCGAAAGACAGATTATTCTTTGTAATGCAATGAGTGTTTTTGTATCTTTATTCATTTATAATCTAGCAGAATATTTGCTTGGAACCGTTTCTAGAAGACTCTAGCTTTTATAAGTTTGATACGTTATTTTTACTTAACGCTAATTATCTAACTCTAACGTAACAAAACACGATATAATCAAATAAATATTCTTTGAAACTCACTAATTGGACCACGGTGCAGTTTTCTATTGGTTGTGTTTTTTCCAGCAAGCGTTATTGATTGATTTGTTTTTGGAACGTTTTTCTATTCAAATTAGAAAAGTGGCTGAGAAATTTCCCATTTCAAAGCTCTGGCTACCGTATTTTGGGATATATAACTTAAATAAATGTACGTAAGTTTATTTAAGCTACAATAAGATAAAGTTATATTATTGTCAAAGCCTACTTTTACAAAAATAATTATTATTTCTCGGTTGCTGGTCTAAAAAAGAAGTGCGTAGCCTTAGTTGGGTGCGATATGATTCCGAGTATATCAGAATTGTTTGCGCTGAGGAAAACATCAAGTAAAAACAACAATGAATCAAATGTAGCCACGCAATTAAAATTTCCTTTCTACCAAACCTTTCTCTAATATTAGAAATTAATTAAATTTTCTAAGCTCTTTTATCGACCTTGTTTTTAATTGTACAACTAAAACTGCTATATGTACTCAAACTTTTAATTAATTATAATAGTTCTAAAACTGTCTATCTCTTTCCAATTTCTAATATATAACAGAGATGTGAAATGTTGAAATTCGTCAGTAAGTTAGTGGAAGCTAAATGCCTCCCTCGAGAATGTTTATGAAAGTTATGTTGCGAGCTTTCAAATAGGGATAGTTATTAAACTTGACTGAAACATTTAACACGCGTGTGTGTGTGTGTGTGTGTGTGTGTGTGTGTGGGCCGTTTACACATTGTGTTATTATCGTCTATTTAATACGTAGAACCTAAACGGGTTAGGAATAGTTTGTTGATTACACTATTACGTGATTTTAAGTTCAGCTTTGATAGCCGGTCGTTTGAGTTAGGGCTTTAAATTTGATGATCATGGGTCTATAAATTTGATGATCATGAATTGAAGACAACATTCATCTTTCAAAAAGGCGGGATGAATCCAAAATTATTTTGTTATTTACACCTATTCGGTATTGTTATCTGCGACTAATCAAGATTATAACATTTGTTATCTGAAACTCTAATTTTACATATTTTCATTCCTGTCACACTTTATAAATTAAACAAAGAACGCCGTTGTAAATAATGGTACATAACTGAATAGAGCAATATACACAAAGAACTTTTTCTTTTTATTACATCAAAGACGTCTTGAAGAAAACTATTTTACGTTTTCAGCGAGTAGCTGCATACAAAATGTAATTTAATTTACATTCTTCAAATTTTCAGTCTTGCTAGAAATATTTTTAAATATTGTTGAGTTCTCAATTCTCACGGCTATAAATCCCTAAAATTAGAAATTCTTCAGCCACTTTTGGAAAGTTGAATTTTTTTATAAAATTTTTATTATATTCAATAAAGGTCGTGATAGTTCAATCGAATAACTGCATCTTACAGCCGACTATATTGTTATCTTTGTGTCTTTTCTCAATGGCATATGTGTGGTTTATTTAATATATTTGTTAACGATTAGGGAACATATAGTGTGGAAAATCCAAATGGCTAAGTTTTACTCAGTCACGTGACAGTTTATAAGTACAAAATGGCGATAGGTCTATCCCTTATCACTTGGATGCACTGTCCAAGAAAAACGTGCCTGTTTGGAAAATTTGGTACTTTTTTCTACACGCAAACGTTGAGTTATACATTAAAAAAACAGTTAATTTAGTAGCAAATCGGACACAAGAGTTTTAAAAATTATTTACAACAATCCAAGACCAATAAAGCAAATCATGTGAAACCAACATAAACGGTAGTGGAGTTTCCCGTCAATTTGTAAGTTATTATCGTATTACAAGTTCAAAGTTATCAATTCAGTTGGGCGGCTAATTGTGGTCGGCGCCCTCGCCCCGCCCGCCCTATCGTTCCGTTTATCTATTCTTATTACTCCGTGTTGTGTAAATTGGATTTGATACAATTGATATCCCTATGTATTAAAAATATTAGTACTTAAAATTAACTCATACATATTTGAATAAATAAGTTTTTATATATGAAATATATATATTCACAGACTAAAAACACAAATAAAATGAGCCCAGAGAAGAAGACAATGGTTTGACAATAGGGAATATTCATGTTTTTCCTTTTTGTCTTCAATTAATAGTTTACTATTTTATAACGTAGAAAAAAATATTACTGGGCTTCAAAACCCTCTAGATATTTTTAAAATTGAAATTTAAAACTTTTAAAAAATTTAGGCAGTTCAAACGCCGCCATTTTACGCGCGCTATACGTGACGTCACATGACACGTCCAGTGGGTGTTTACCTTAGAGTTTTTGACGCTTTTGAATACAATTTCGTGTCAGATGACGTCACATTTCGTTCAACCGATGGTGGCGCGTTTTGGAAGTTTGAATTTCGCTCCCGTATTTTGCACTTTTTGAATATTATTTTAGGGGTTTAAATAATAAGTAAATTAAAAAAAAACCTGCTCATTATAATATTGCGATAATAAGTATTCGTGAAAAAAAGTTTTAGGGCATTTAAAATTTTATGCATATTCCCTATTCTCTATTTATGTTTTTACAACAAATCACAATACATTTAAGGGAAGGTAAGAAAATAACACAGTAAAACTGGGAAAAACTAAAAAGAAACAAACAAAATACATCTGTGCGAGGTTTGCGCTATGGTAACACAAACTAGGTCATATAACTCATCGTTTATGAAAAGCTGTACAGCAAAAACACAGATTTTCAGGTAGAGCTATATAACAATTTATGTTATAGAAAAAATAAGTTTGTGCATCTTTCTGAAACATAAAATATTTTCAAAACTATAATATAATACTGTTAACATAAGCCTATACAAGTGAATGTCTGACAAAATATTCAATTTTACAATCAGATTTGATTAAAACAATCAAAATTATTATAATGTAACCCATGAGTGTAGCACTATTTCTTTTACATGTTTCTCTGGAATTTGACAACGGATTACAATCATACATACATACATACATACATACATACATATACTCACGGCTATAAATCCCTAGAAGGGGTAGCCAGAGCTAAGGAATTAGAAATTTCTCAACCACTTTTGGAATGTTAAGTGGAGAAAAGATGGTAAAATAAAGGTAGTTGGTGATGGGTCTCCAACCTCATCGCCCAATGTTTCCTTAAAAGCCCCAATACCGTTAGTCGCCTCTTACGTACACCCACCGGAAGAGACGGGGTAGCGCTATTCTAAGCCGGCACTACATAGCACTATTACATACATACTTACACATACATACACTCACGGCCATAAATTCTAAAAAGGGGTAGTCAGAGCTGCAGAGCTAGAATCTCCTCAGCCACATTTGATAGTTACAACAACTATAACAAGTAACGATACTTTATTTCTACCAACTTTCTTCGTATAGACTTCCAAATGTAGCTGAGGAGTTTCTAACTATGAAGCTCTGGCTATCCCTTTTTGGAATTTATGGCCGTGAATATATGTTTATATTATAATAACTTTGTTTGTTTCAATCAAATCTGATAGTAAATTTGAATCATTGTCAGCCATTCACTTGTATAGGTTTATGTTAACAGTATTTAAAGTTAGTATCAAAAGTAAGTAATGGCCATAGGTTTATGTATGTATGTATATTTTTTTCATGTCAGTGATCAACTAATTCGGTATGCAAAGTTTTTTTTTGGTATTTATTAAATATTTTTATTCGATACACGAAAACACGAAAATAAAAAACGGATTTGAATATTTTTCATTTAAAATGAGTAATTGCAAAGTTATGATTTTTTAAAGATTGTTCTACTTTTGTACTTAATGACATCATTGATTGAAAATATCACGTAGCGACATGCAAATGAAGCGAAATGTTTAGTAAAAATGTTGCTAATTGCAAAATATTTCACGAATTTGTGATCTCAAATGTAATAATTACGATATTATACTAAACAAACCTATGATTTTCGATGTTTTATTAATAAACTGCAAGAACAAATGTCTTTGACATAACGCTGAAGGTCAAATACTGTTACAGTTTTTTGCTAAAATAACGGTCATCTTAGCTCTGTTTGATTTGATTTCAAGAAAATATGTTTTAAAAACATAATATCTCGAAACGGTTTCGTAATCAGCACCACTGTTGTAAAACTTTGCATACCGAATTGTCCATTAAAATATTAAGGCTAATCGCAGCGCCACATACACCAAGTGATAAGATCTCAATAGAATCTGTAACCGGTAAATCAAGGCAATGTTCCCAGTTTGTTTCCTAATTGGCGAACACCGCTGAACGGCTGATAGGCTCTACATCCGGTAACGACGTTGTCACGGCAATAACTCACGGCGTAATCGTTGCGGCTGCATCATCCTTGCATGTTATCCGTAGTGGGGCGTATAGAATAGAACAGTAAACCGTTTATTGGCCATTACTAATAAATTATTTAACATATATTATGTTAAATAATTTATTAGTAAATGTAGCACTGGATAGTCTAATGTCTAGTCAGTCGGTGTCTGAAAAGGCCCGAATGGCTGTGCATGATGCTGTCCTCGTTCCTACGCTTATGTATGGCAGTGAATGTTGGGTGTGGCAGAAGAAGCATGAAAGTAGAGTGAATGCAGTAGAAATGAGATCCCTCAGAAAAGTGTGTAATGTAAGGTTATGTGATCGTGTGAGGAATGATGTGATTCGTGAAAGGTGTGGTGTAAAAGATGATATTGTAAGAAAGATAGAAAAAGGAATGTTGAGATGGTTTGGGCACATAGAGAGGATGGATGACAGTAAATTGGTGAAAGAGATATATAGAGCCAATGTGGAAGGTAATGTTAGTAGAGGACGACCTCGGAGGACACATTTGGATCAAATAGAAAATGTGCTCAAAAAGGCAGGTGTCCGCAGTATGAAGAATAAAAGAGCATGTATGAAAAGATTGATGGATGTAAACGAAGCCAGAGAGGTTTGCCAGGATCGTACAAAGTGGCGATCGATAGTCTCTGCCTACCCCAATGGAACTAACGGCGTGAGAATATGTATGTATGTATGTATGTATATATTATGTTCAACTTAGGACCGCTTAAGGCTCACGCCTTATCTTTGAAGGGGTGGAAGTGGCTCTGATACTTTACACATCTGGAGACAATAAAGTCACCTGGTGTTCAGAGCACCCATGTTTTTTTTCTTTTAGAGGGTAATTATGTGATAGAGGCAGGCCTATCCGTGTTAATTATATATATTCGTTTTGTATGAATACATGTTTAAGCATAACTCAGCGATATTAGGAATTCTCACGATGTTTTCCCTCACCGTTGCAAACCTTGAACTTATATTGTTTGGTTGATAAACGATTGTACTTATATTTACTTTAAGTAATGGAACGGAGTCGCGTATTGTTTTATCGCTGAATTTATAGCGTAATTACGACTATCTAATTTATACAAAGTATTATGGCATTCTACATACATGTTCAAACAAGCTGCGATAGTTTAGTCTCCTAAGAGATAAATTCACTCTCCTTGTAAAAAGTTGGTATTCCGAAAAACTGCTATTAGTCCACCAGCCACCCTGTTTGGTGACCTAAATCTTAAACCAAATGCCGTAAACCGATTAAAGTATTGCAAAGGTAAATAAAAGGTCAGACTGTAACAATTTACATGAATAATGATGCCAATTAAAATTATAATCAATATTTGGAACCAACAAATTAATTAGCAAACCGGTAACAACTTGATCGGATCACGGAAATGAAATTCAATTGATAGTAAAATTTATTACAGACTTTTGGTTAACTAGTACGTTAATTGAGTTTTCAAAACCCAATTTACATTTTTTAGTAATACAATTTTAATTGTATGTTTTTGGACACAAGTTAAAAGACAGATAACAAAATTTTGCGTTGCGGTAAGTAAAGTTTGGCTATCTAGTGTAGTTTGATTATCTAGTGTCGGATTTTAATCGCACAAAGCATTTTTTGGGGTGTCGTAAGAGGCATCTTACGGTTCCAAGTTTCTAAGTTATTTTTGGGTGATGTGAATGGGCACCCATCACAAACTATCATTTATTTTACCATCTTTTTCCCACTTAACTCCCAAAAAAGCTAAGAAATTTCAAATTCTCAAGCCACATTTGTGAATATATGTATGAGTTTTATGTGCCCCGCAGGGTTCAATGTAATCATTATTGTAGTATAGAAAAGTACAAAAATACATTTTGTTTAGTTTTTTACTTCTTGCTATTAGATGGCTTGTTCTCTCAAGTTCTAGTTATTAAACAATTAAATACATCCCTTAAATTGTAAAACTATGTATTGTAAAACTATGTATGAATATTAATATATTTCCAAAACCATTTTCTAATTTATCTTTAGTAACTTTATGAGTAAATATTTAATGAAGATTAAATATACTTTAAAACATTTATAAAGGCAATATGGTCAAGGAAAAGTTCGTTAGGAAACCCACATGGCTGAGTTGTACTTAGTCATGTGATAGTATACCAACACAGTGGTGATACCGATGGGTCTTCCCCTGTTTCATGAATATATAGTCCGTCAAAAGAGTGAGTACTCTAAACACCAAGAATGTCTTGTGATTTTCAAGTAATATTACCGCTACCACCCTTTATATAATTATATATATCGATAGTCTCTGCCTACCCCAATGGGAACTAACGGCGTGAGAATATGTATGTATGTATGTATGTATGTATATATTTGGAATAAACGATGAGTCAAGATATAACGGTATTGGGGCTTTTAAGGGATTATTGGGCGATGCGGTTGGAGACCCATCACCAACATCCTTTATTTTGCCATCTTTTCCCCACTCAACTTTCCAAAAGTGGCTGAGGAACTTCTAGTTCCTTAGCTCTGGCTACCCCTTCTAGGGATTTATAGCCGTGAGTATATGTATGTATGTATGTATGTTAAGTTATAAATTATTTAAATATCATTTTCACAAAACTCCATCAAGTTTATTATAAGGTCTCTTCAAAAGCTTCTAAATATAATTCGGTAATTTTCTGTCCGATCAATATTATTAATTACTAATGGCGTCGCCATCCCCGGAGTAATTCAACAATACCCTTTGACGTGGTTTAGCTAGATTACTGCTGGTTACTAATTATGGAACGTAATTGATGGTGAAAGTATTGAACAGGTGTCAATTGAATGTCCATCACTAGTTTCGTTTAGACTTTAATATTTTAGTCTGATTGTGAAATATTTTAATGAGTGCTTTTATGTACTCTGAAATTCAAATTTGTATCACTAAGTTATATTTGATAAATATTCTCTTTTTGAGTTACCGAAATATTTTTCTATATCAAATAATATTGTCTGCCATTGTCATATTTTTTTTCATTACCGATCAGCATTGATTTAATTATTCACTTTATAATTATTACAAAACTTAAAAGAATCGTTTTTCTGTGGTTTCTTTGTTAATCATTTATTTTGATTTTCCTTTCGAAACTTTAAATAGTCTAAACTATAACGTAAACCCTCATTACAATTAAACAATTAAGTAAAAAAAAACATTGACACCAGCAGGACTCAAACCCTCTAAATTAATTGATTAGTATCCCCACATTAGGTTTTCATAAACAAAACATTCTAATTACCTTGTAAAAAAACTGCAATCCATAAAGCAGCTTCATATCTCATGAAATCTGATTTTCTTTGTTACAAATAATATAAAATATAACGAATATAATAATTTTCCACTCCTTAACCTAATTCATTCAGTTCTAATCTAAAACATTCATAACAAAACTTCGAATGCCATTCTTCTGCAGTCTCAACCCCGAACACAACTAAACTATTTTGACGAAAACATTTCCTAATAAAAGCTAACGTTCCAGTACTCAACAAAGGGCCGCTCGAAATTACCAAGACATTGTTTCGTCTCCGTCTTTCAATAATAATTTGGCGAGTTCCCGACAACTTCCACAAATTCTGGAGACGTGCAACTTCAAACAAATAACGGAAGCGGGTACATGAAAGGGGCGACCGCAAAAACATTGGACGAGTATTCTTACTTCATTAATCATTTTGTGATTGAATTAACTTTTCTTTTGGCGTACTCAGTAGGTGAGACAATGCAGACAGACAATGTAGACATATTTTGAAGTTATTTAGTTGCTTGAAATTAAGGCAGTTTTTATACTGTATTTAATACTTTTAAGAGTGACTTAAATAAATTTTAAATCACTCTTCTTCTTTCTGTGGGTGTTGCATAACTGCCAAAATTGTAAAGAACATTCAATATTGGAATAATCATTTGGCGATGAACTTAGTAATTTAACACCCTTATTTCTTCATACTACATATTTCTATGCAGTTCCTTTGTAGCATGCATTATTAACAAGTAATAAAATGTTGAGCGCAAAACTTTATTGATTGATCTATAGAGTTAAAGTGGAAGGTGATGTTAGTAGAAGACGACCACGGGGGATGCATTAAGATCAAATAGAGAGTGTGCTCAAAAAGGCAGGCTTCTGAAGTATGAAGAATAAAAGGAGCATGTATGAAAATATTGATGGATGTAAATGAAGCAGAAGGTTTTGCAACGATCGAACAAAGTGGCGATCGATGGTCTCTGCCTACCCCAATGGGAAATATTGGCGTGAGTTGTATGTACCGAAGTAACGGTAGTCATATAATCTAACGTTGACGTTTAAAAAAGATAGTTTTTTATGTTTACATACATAGCGTTGAAAAATTACCGAAGAAGCACTTAGGATTTCAAAGTCCTACAATGCTTTATTGTAACAATGAATCTAAAAAATAATTGCTTAACAAATCAAACATTTGCAAAAATTCTAATTACCTAAAGATTATTTCACTGTATCGAATCGAAGGCAACAGAGGATAAAATGAAACAAACATTTACACAGCTGCTGAAAACAGGTGACCTTCAGACGACATTCGAACAAGAACGAGAAAAAACAAAGAGTCGAAATAAGTGTTCGAGAATCTAATGATTTGTACTACAGCGTCTTACAATAAAGCGTTATTACACATATATGTGTGTGTGTGAGTGTGTGTGTAGTCAATCTACCGAGTAACGTCTCGATGTAGTGTAATGTCTGTTTGTATGGCGCCCGAGTTTGTTTTACTTATGACAATAAACAGCGACCGGCGGCCACCCGCTCCTACATAAATAATAGTAAAAAATAAATATCTGAACGCATAGGCCTTCGGAGTTTGTTTGTTATACAATATGTTATATACTCACTTATTTTCACTAACCTGACTCTATGTTTTATACTATAACAAAAATTTTGGTTATTTAAAATGTGGATGTTTTGTCAGCAACAGTATTATATTACACGTGATTTTTGCTTACAGCCTATCAATACGATTTAACTCAAACTTTCACGCTGTATATCCGCGAAGGGGTTGGCATTGGTACTAATATTTCTGAACATCACGTGAACGTGACATTTATATTAAAAATCATTGCTGGGACAATGTTGACCATACACATTTCTTTAGAGAAGACAAATTAATGTAGGATGTAGGCTGACGAGTTATAAATACACTGGGCGTTATTTTATTTCTTCCAAGCAATGCCATGTGTTTGCGAGTGGGATATGTCTGTAATGTTTAACCTTGAAACGGCTGAAAAAGTTTTGTTTTCAACATTTTATAAATGTCACTTGATTAAAAATAGTTTGCCGTGTAGTGTCGGCTTAGAATAACACTACCCTATTTCTACCCGTGGGTGATCGTAAGAGGCGACTAAGGGTATAGGGGGCTTTTTAAGTGATTTTTGGGCGATGCGGTTGGAGACCCATCACCAAAAACCTTTATTTTACCATCTTTTCCCCACTTAACTTTCCAAAAGTGGCTGAGGAATTTCTAATTCCTTAGCTCTGGCTACCCCATCTAGGGATTTATAGCCGTGAGTATATGCATGTATGTATGTTTGGTTATTTAAAATGTGGATGTTTTGTCAGCAACAGTATTATGTTACACGTGATTTTTGCTTACAGCTTATCAATACGATTTAACTCAAACTTTCACACTGTATATCCGCGAAAGGGTTGGCATTGGTACTAATATTTCTGAACATCACGTGAACGTGACGTTTAACTAATAAATAAAGAAAAAATAAAGGAGAGAAAAATTTCGACACAGGCGGGATACGAACCCGCGACCTCGGGTATACGCCCCCGTCGCTCTTGCCAATTGAGCTACCGTGTCAATGGCTGCCAGCGCGAAATTCTTCTATCCTTTATTTCTTTTACACGTTTTAGTAGTGTTTGCGTTTCCTACCTCCGAATTTTTTAAAATCCGAAATAAAGGAGAGAAAAAAAAAATTCTCTCCTTTATTTTTTCTTTATTTATTAGTAATAATCCCCACATGAGGTTTTCATGAACAAAAAGATTTAAATTACGTGACGTTTAAATTAAAAATCATTGCTGGGACAATGTTGACCATACACATTTCTTTAGAGAAGACAAATTAATGTAGGATGTAGGCTGACGAGTTATAAATACACTGGGCGTTATTTTATTTCTTCCAAGCAATGACATGTGTTTGAGTGGGATATGTCTGTAATGTTTAACGTTGAAACGGCTGAAAAAGTTTTGTTTTCAACATTTCATAAATGTCACTTGATTAAAAATAGTTTTCCTTTTTAATATTCTATATTTTCAATTGTTATTATATTAATGAAGAGGTATATATGAAAGGTTTTGGGAATAAATTTTTTGTTTGTTTATTAAATTATTTAAATGGGAGATCGCTTTTATTTGAAACTCGTACAAATTTCATTAGATTGAGAGTCTTTTTTTTATAAATCATAATATTTATTTGGTATTATGAAAAGGTTTGATTTGTAAGGTTACGGGATGTATTTTTAGGATTTACAAAACTAATTTTGAAAAAATAATTACCCATAAAATGATATAATACAAGTGACAGAAGCTCGTGGTAGTCAATAATGTATACATACATATACATACGTATACTCACGGCTATAAATCCTTTGGAGGGGTAGCCAGAGATAGGGAATTAGAAATTCCTCAGCCACTTTTGGAAGTTGCGTGGGGAAAAGATGGTGAAATAAAGGTTGTTGGTGATTGGTCTCCAACAACATCGCCCAAAATCCCTTAAGACCCAATACCGTTTAGTCGCCTCCAACGTACACCCACCGAAAGAAATGGGGTAAAGCTATTCTATTCCGACACTACACAGCAAATCAAATAATGTATGTTGATGCCAATGATATAATATAATGCGAGTTGTAACGATACTCAACTCTGATTAAAAATCTGTCCAACTAGATACTTTTAACATAACATAACATAAACGTTCACGCCGAATATCCCCGAAGGGATTGGCAGAGGTACTAATACTTCTGAACATCGCGTGACTTTGTCACCCATTGTTCAGAGTACCCACGTTTTGCATGGACAGTGCACTCACGTGATAGGGGGAAGGCCTATCGCCGTTTTGTACGAATACACTGTCACATGACTAAGTACAACTCAGCCATGTGGGTTTCCTCACGATGTTTTCCCTCACCGTTAACAACCATGATAAATTAACTACACATATGTCTTTAGAAAAGACAAATTGGTGTAGGCCCGACCCGGGATTTGAACACTAGTCGCTTGCACGTTAACCGGTGTTCTACCCATTGAGCTATCACGTCGTCGTCGTAGATACTTTTCTTGGTAAAAATAGTGAGATAGTAAGTCATCGCTCCTCAATACAAACCAATGACAATGATATTACAAAAGTCATCCCGAGTAATCCTCATTACTAACACGAGCGCATATTTGTTGTGACAAAGCGAATCTTATTTACGAATGGACTATTATTGTTTTATATTAAATCAACTCGACCTTTGTTGATGTTCCTTCAAGTTATTGTATTGGAACGAGGTTGGGCAGGGATGGACTCAGTTGTAGTTTATTTCAGTTATTACAATGAACAGTCAGTAATGACTCGCATCATTAGATTGCATTGGTGTAGGCAGGGACTACCGATCGTCACTTTTTACGATCTGGGTAAACCTCTCGCGCTTCATTTACCATCATTGAACTTTTGCTATTAAATATTATAGATAGTCTGCTATACTTCGCAAATAAGAAAAGCAAAAATTTCTAAGTTATCTTTTTACCTCTTGATGCTTTTATGTGTTGTTAAGTCCAGTGTTTTCCCGCTTTATTAGCTCACTCAGATGCCCAAAGAACAACCTAACCTGTTCTCGGCTGTGTCGTAAACTCTTTTAAAACCTTTTCCTTAAAAAAATTAAATCCTTTCTTAGTGCTCATTAACCGCAACTTAACATCAAACAAAAATACTGTTATCTGTCAGTCAGTCATGATACTGTTTCAGGCATACATGAATAGAAGTAAAATTTGAGTAAATAGTAATATAGTGAGAGATTTGCATAATAAAGTTAAATACTTTTAAAACCACATAACATAACATAACAGCTCGTAACTTAATTCTGCAAAAAAAAATAAGATGGCAATTCCAACTTGTTATTACTTAGATTATCACACAAATATTTGACAAAACAACTGACAAAGTACGTACATATGGAAGTGTGTATGACATGACATATTTCTTAAAGAAAAACATATTTTGAACAATGAAAAACGATAACAATGTAACGCGACCCGCCTGAGTGCGGCCCTGCAGGGTCGGATAGGGACAAATCTAATATTTGAGAGCTAAGCCGCGCTTTGTGCGACCCATCGCGATGATTAAACCTAAGTAATTGAATGTGCTGCGACTACCCATGCTACCCATACTACCCACTCCGTGTAGCGGGGTCGTTTACAAACATGCCAACACATACATGCACGTAATATAGATACTTAAATATAAAATGACTTGATTCGTGAAAGGCGTCAGAGATGATATTATAAAAAAATATAGAAAAATTAAGTAAAAAAAAAATTTTAAGAAAAAGCTTTTATTTAAACGCTCTAAAAAGAAGAAAATAAAATATTCCTTTTGGATTATACTAACAACTCCTCATTATACACAATTTATATATAATAATAAAAGCTTGTCGCGAGGTTTACATACCTATCAACATTCCTTTATATCATAATAATTTGTGGTAAATCGAGCGACAAGCTTTTATTATTATATATAAATTGTGTATAATGAGGAGTTGTTAGTATAATCCAAAAGGAATATTTTATTTTCTTCTTTTTAGAGCGTTTAAATAAAAGCTTTTTCTTAAAAATTTTTTTTTACTTAATTTTTTTTATTTTTTACTTTTTAGTTATCGCTGGCTATTTTCAAGTTATTATTACTCTCAAAATGCCCTCTCATTTGACACCCATATTGTAGAAGTAGACTAAAGGTAACTATTCCGCCATCCTGCACGGTCCGCCATATTGGATTCAGAATGACGTCATATTCTTTTTCTAGTCACTCTTAACTAACCCTTTCATTTGATACCCATATTGTAGAAGTAGACTAAAGGTAACTATTCCGCCATCCTGCATGGTCCGCCATATTGGATTCAGAATGACGTCATATTCTTTTTCTAGTCACTCTTAACAAGCCCTTTCATTTGATACCCATATTGTAGAAGTAGACTAAAGGTAACTATTCCGCCATCTTGCATGGTCCGCCATATTGGATTCAGAATGACGTCATATTCTTTTTCTAGTCACTCTTAACAAGCCCTTTCATTTGATACCCATATTGTATAAGTGGATTAAATATAACTGTTCTGACATCTTGTATGATCCGCCATATTGAATTTAGAATGACGTCACATGTCTTATCATATATTGTCATCCAAACAAAATGCGTCCACAAAATTTCAGCACAAACGGTTGAATATATCTACTTCAAAATTGAGTTCAAAGATTTCACCCGAACACACAAACATACATTGCAAGTTAAATAAAAGCTTTTAAAAAGGAATGTTGAGATGGTTTGGGCATATAGAGAAGGAGAAGGAAAACAGTAAATTGGTGAAAGAGATCCATAGAACCAACGTGGAAGGTAATGTGAGTAGAGGACGACCACTGAGGACACATTTGGACCAAATAGCGAGTGTGCTCAAAAATGCAGGCGTCCGAAGTATGAAGAATTAAAGAGCATGTATGAAAATATGGATGGATGTGAACGAAGCTAGAGAGGTTTGCCAGGATCGTACAAAGTGGCGATCGATAGCCTCTGCCCACCCGAATGGGAACTAACGGCGTGAGAATATGTATATTAAAGATAAAGCTAAGTTGTACTTAGCCATGAGTGTATTTGTACGAAACGGTGACAGACCTACCCCCTGTTACATAAATACACTGTGAAAGCAAAACCAGAAGGGCAAGCACGAGCGCTATTTTATCGACACGATAACGGTTAGAATGAGATGGCAGTATACGATACTAAGTAAGTGCGTAAGAGATGGCTGCTTCATCCCACGCGATAACTAGTTTAAATACCGCTCGTACTAGCCGGGCTGGTGACAATCATGTCTCGAGAAGTTCAGAACTATAAGGGAGTACGTTTGCCAACCCTCCAGTGACATACGGCCTGAACGTTTGAGTCTTGAATCTTGAATATAAAACTCACGGCTAGAACATACATACATACATATACTCACGGCTATAAATCCCTTAACGGGGTAGCCAGAGCTTTGGAATGATATGATGATATGTTGATTGGGGAAAAGATGATAATAATAAACGTTTTTGGTGACGGGTCTCCAACCACATCGCCCGAAAATCACTTAAAAAGCCCCTATACCCTTAGTCGCCTCTTACGATCACCCACGGGTAGAAATGGGGTAGTGTTATTCTAAGCCGACACTACACGGCAAGAAGGGCTAAAAATCCCAATAGAAGCCAGAGCTTCATAACTAGGAACCATCAAATTACATAACATAACATAAACGTTCACGCCGTTTATCCCCGAAGGGGTTGGCAGAGGTATCAATACTCCTGAACTCACATGGCAAGCGCCATCTAGTTTCCAGAGAAGGTACCCACGTTTTGCTTAGACAGTGTACTCACGTGATAGAGGGCAGGCCTATCGCCGTTTTGTACGAATACACTGTCACATGACTAAGTACAACTCAGCCATGTGGGTTTCCTCACGATGTTTTCCCTCACCGTTAGCAACCATGATAAATTAACCACACATATTACTTTAGAAAAGACAAATTGGTGTAGGCCCGTCCCAGGATTGGAACTCACGCCCTTCTGTTATTCGGGCGGGTGTTCTACCCACTGGACTATCATGTCGCTCAACCACCATCCAACCATCAAATTATTGACAATTATTCATAAATAACTGTGTTTAGGCCGTTATTTTGGTTGACTTATTACAAACTTAATTGCCTTATGCTGACTCAATGTCATTTTACTTTCCTCCATCTGGTTAATGTGCCTGCCATATTGCATTGCCTATTTACATCTCACACTCAACTCAAAAACTCAAACGTTCATAACCGTATATCCCCGAAGGGGTTGGCAGAGGTACTAATACTTCTGGACATCACGTGACATTGTCACCTGGTGTTCATAGTACCCACATTTTGCTTGGACAGTGTACTCACATGATAGGGGTCAGGCCTATTGCCGTTTTGTACGACTACACTGTCACATGATATGCCATGTGGCTTTCCTCTCGATGTTTTCCCTCACCGTTGTCTTATCTTGTCTGTTTTACATTTGCACACACACATATATACAATTTAAATATAAATTAAGCTTCTTTCACAAATAGCCTAACAAGAAGGTCTGTAATAGGCTTGAATATTTATCCGCCATCGTCCCGCTGGCGATAGTACGCTCTAGTGAAATTGGCGAAATATAAATGTCGCGTGTTCGGGCTATGGGTATTTGAGCGCGGTAATAAGATCCGAGTTAGTACGCGATGCTTCCGACTTGGCGCTCTGTCAATATCATCCTCGGAACTTGACTGCTTTATGGGTTTGTGAATAGCATTGTAAAACGTAAGTGCTGGGTTTTGTCTTCCATATTTTTTTATGGAGATTAAAGATACTATGAAAGATAAATGAGCCAAATATGAAGATAAATGAAACCAAAAAATTAACAAAAAACAAAAATAGTTACTTCACGATTATGTATTTTAAAAATATGTTTTATTTATGTTATTTACCGAGTAATTCAAGATAAAAACAATACTAGCCGATTTATACACTAAAAAGCCCAAAACTTGTTAATTTGGAGATTTAATCCAAGCACTTTTCATCCGAGTACCTAAAATGAACTAAAATAATACTTCGTAATGAAAAATATAACCTCTTTTTGAAATAGACCATTTAAATAGAAGTTTTGTTCAAACTCTCGATTTTCATGCAAATTTCGAAACTATTTGTGCACGCTATTTTGAACCTTAATTGCAATGAGTAGATTTACAAAGTGTTGGAAATTCCTTGCACCTGTTGGCCTGATGCCGCGTTATCAGCGATCTTGCTCTTTACTGCCCTCATATATCGCTTCCTGCATACTCCGAACATGCGAACGCTTTGTACCAAGTTTTCGGGGGAAGTTTCAACTTTCGCTTTTATTATTCGTACAATTTATTAAATCTGGTTATGTACTGATTATTGTTATTATTTATGATTGAAATTATTTGAATTTCGACTTGTATATAGAAAATTAGATGTCGCTGCTAGTTGACCCGCGCAACAACGACTGTGAGACGTAAAACAAACTTATATATGTAAAAACAATTAAACATACAGAAAAATACCCCTTATTTTCCCCTCTCGTAAGAAAATCTTATGCCGTTCCCCAACTTTATAACCTCTGGGATCGGATTTATAAAATCCCTTTTTAAGAGCTCACTCTAATTACAAAAGTTATCTGTTTACCAAATAATTGAAGTTTTTGCGCACAGAATTGAGAAAATTATCAAAATCTTCGCATCTAAACACTCCGTACAAGTAAAGCATCCTATAAAAATGTAATCAAAAATTTATTGCTTTAAAAGTCGTCAATGAAAGTAACTAAAGACAGCACCAACTATTATAAATGCCTGCGTCTAAAACTATGGTTTCAGTCAACAAAGATAGCAACAAAATATTTCTATATAAAAACACACATACTGCTCAATGATGATGCAAATTCCATATTAAATCTAAAACACAATTAATAGAGCGCTAGCTTTGTAAGCGAATTGTTAGAGCTCCGAGTGGGTAATATTCTAATTAACGATGACTCCAATATTAATTATTATTGAATATTTCTATTATGTGTTTCACAGCAACCCGCAATTACTGTTCCATGTTATTAGCACAAATTATTAGTTTGGAGAGCTTGAAGTACATCATCTATATAGCGGATTATTTGTATGACTATAAAATGAGGATTATTAGGTAATCCATTACATATATATATATGTTAGTGTATTCGTACAAAATGGCGATAGGCCTGCCCCCTATCACGTAAGTACACTGTCCATGCAAAACGTGGGCACTCTGAACACCAGATGACAAAGTCACGTGATGTTCAGAAGTACCTCTGCCAACCCCTCGGGGATATTCGGCGTGAACGTTTATGTTATGTTTATATATATGTTGTATTAATTCATGTATTGTAATGGCTATGTAGTTTCAGCGAGGCGAGATTAGTTTTATTTGGAGGGAATGAGATCAAACGGGCAGTTCATTCAAAATACAAATGTTTAATTTATAACTAGTGGGATTAAATTTCATCCACTAAAACTCAGGGCAAAATACGGAGTATAGCCAATATTAAACAAACAATACTTACCGCTATAAATTCGAAAAAGAAGTAGTTAGAGATTCAGTATCATTTTTAACACACTATTACAATTTGAGGATGGAAAAGATAGAAGAGTAAAATATAGGAGTGTTGGTAAGATGTTTCTTCAGTCCCAGCGCAAAGATACTAATTATAAAAATCTCAATATCGGTAGTCTTCTTGTTTGGCATCCATAGGAAAATATAAATTATTTCTTTTCTAGTTATTATTATTATAAGCAAATAAATTTAATAATAGGATCATTATATGGACAATTTAGTTTATTTATGGCAAACTAGCGTTTGGTTTGGTCGCATAGAAAATCTTTTATAAAGTAAAAATTAACCCAAAATTTTACAAACCTACATAGTATCGATACATATAGATACATACATACCTCGATCCTCGTATTTGTTTAGAACCAGTAGTGGTAAGTGTAAAGCACAAAAAGTTCCTAATCCATTGTTCGTGGTACGGGCAATCCCTTGCAAAACAAAAGAAGCAAAAACGTAGTTCCACCAACATGTTGAGTATTTGCCCCATCAATAGTTCGCTGCTACACTTTTTGCTCTCGATACACTGGTGGAGCTCGATCGGGTAAAAACTGGCTTAAACTGGTTAGGTTCTTGTTTCTACTATGGCGGTTACAATTTAGTCCACTTTTTTATTCTTGTCGTACAAGTTTGCTAGGAAACTGGGGTTTGTATTGTGTGTTACGGTTCGGATACATGTTCTATCAGTTTAAACTACCGAAATTTGCTGTGGAATAGTTGGCTGCTGAATAATTTATAAAATTCTTTTAAATTATTGTTGTTACTGATTCAATCATACCTGCCTACGACCACAACCTAGAAAACATAGGCCCGATTTCTGAATTGAGTATTCAAGCTGAGAACGACTTAAGTATCGTTTTGTCTCATTCAGTTGTTAAGATTTCAATGTGACAGAACGATACTTAAGTTGTTCTCAGCTGGAATACTCAATTCAGAAATCGGGCGATAAACAACTAGGACCGAGTACAGAATGATACGTTTTAAACACTTAAAATAAATAAAACCACGTTTAATAATATAAAAAAACTGAGAAGAATAAAACAGGAAGAATGAGAAACGTAAGGAAGGCAAGAGAGATATCCGAAGATCGTCCGAAGTGGTGATTTATAATGTCTGACTTCTATTTGTAAAATATTTAATTACGTAGTTTTTAAACTTTTGTCGTCTTTATTTTTGCGTTTTTAATTCCTATTGAAATACTTAATAACGAAACATTAAAGAAGAAGCTATTATATGCACACAATAGAAAGCAAATTATGAAAATAATTCGAACATAAATAATTTTGATGATACCAAAATAATTCACGACGTAATTTACTATGTAACGAAGACAAAATTGTAGGCTGGTTTTCAGGCAATACCTCCAACTAAATAAAACTAAAACGATAAGACAGAAATAGATTTAAATGGGCAGAGACTATTGATTGCCACTTTTCTTTTACAACAGACTTTCGCTTTTCTGTGTTTTCTATGTGAGTTTGAAATCTTAATCAGTTCATAAATGTCCACTCATTTGCAATATTGGTTTGATCCAACTGTTGATTCATGTGCACAAACAATATTATTCTCCCTATTCACGACTCGTTTTGTTCCTATTATGCTTTTTTAAACCAAAACATAACTAAAATTTAATTTAATCTCGATATAAAATACTCGTAATTTTAGGTAAAGTACTTTAAAGCAAAACTAATAAAATATATACGAGCGAGACGGTACGGTAGCTCATCTTAGTCGCTATATAAAGGCTAATGTCGACCGCACGTCTCTCGCGTGATGAATGACACCCAGCCGAGACACTTCGATATCGATCCTTCAATTTAATATACAGAGCGGAGTAGTGCGGTGTGTTGCGAACTTAATATACGTCTTGAGTGATGTGAGACCGGAATAATCTTATTGTACGAAGAACAACTCATTTATATAATGCGTACTGCCAAATGTGCTGAAATGTTTTGAGAAATGAGCTCGTTCAGCAATGGAATAACATGGAATTCTCTTTAGAAATTATTTGTTACGTAAATTGGAATGATAAATTATATGTTGTAAAATGTTTTTTGGGTGAGTGGCATGAAAGTACGATTGGTCAAGAATTAATAAAAAAATTGTCTTTTAGAAAATAAGTTGTTGTGCCCGATATTGTCTTTTTAAATTTTATGTAAAGTTTGAATAATTTATCGGCAACAAAAGTTTCAAGATATTTACGAATAATAACGGAGCAGTAAAGTTAGTATTATTTTTGACAGCTTTTTTGTCTTATGTGAAAACTTTGGTTGAAAAACTGAATCCTCTACAATTGTATTACCATAATTTTATATCGGTATTTGATCCCACACAACATTATTTAAAGTTCCCAGAATGTTTACTCCCAACAACTCGAACTTAAAGCTCGAAAATTATTTTCGAAAAATCAATCAAAAGAACAAAGGCCGGCCAAGAAAGTTCCGGAGCAGAACTCCGAAGAAAAACGTGTAAAAGTTAGCAAGTTAGTGGAGCGCGGAGACGTGGGTTTAAGGGATATCGTAACTGGATTGGACCAGTCTCAACTAGTTCTCACCGGTTAGAACCGCTTGCGGGAATTGAATACGTGAAACTTCTTTCACGTAGTTTGCTCCGCGGGAAGCATGTTTTATGAAAAGCTGTTGTTTTCGGGGATATGTTAGCTGTTAACACGACTTTGGTGTTATCTCATGCATCGAACAAAATTTTAAAGTACTATTAACAAGCAAATCAAATTGACGAAACGTTATTTGAAATAATTAATATTCAAGTGTGTTAGTTTGTAGTAAATAATACTTCAGTTAGATCAACTTAAACAAATAAAAGATTTTACCACAAACATTAAGCCACATTATTTCTTATTCGTATAACATAACATAAACGTTCACGCCGTTTATCACCGAAGGGGTTGGCAGAGGTACCAATACTCCTATTATTCGTATAAGCGTGAGTTATTTATTTAAAAAAGAAGCTTGGAGTTGTTTGCAAGAGAATCACTGATTAATCCCATGCCAACCAAGACACTACTTCAAAATAATTATCATTTCATTAGATCCACATTTCTATTTTCACACCACACACACACACACACACATACATACATAAATATACTTGTAAAAGTTCAAAGTGTTTGATGATCGTGTAGACCCGAGGGCGGTAGTAATCGGTGCGTGTTATCTGGCGGGGGTGCAGCGGAGGGCGTGCGGGGGTGCGACGGGGGGCGGAAGGGGGGGTATCCGAGTTAATATCTAAATAGTTCCGAGCTCAAGTCGCCGTTGATGTATGGCCGCCGACTGACCGCTTCATTGCGTATTTACTTTGAATACCTACTTCGTATTAAGGGCGATAAGAAGTTAACTAATGAAACGATAAATATGATGCAATCAAAGGGTCAAAATAAAAAAAAACTCATTATTTCAAATTATAAGTATTTTGTTATTCTTAAGATTAAGATTAAAGTTGTGGAAATGAACATCTCTAACATATTTAGCCCTTATTCAAAACCCCAAGGGCTAAGCAAGAAGTTCATTCTACTAACTGAGAGATATCATCTTAACCACTCTTGTTTGTATAAATTCCCAAATTACATATAGTTTAAGATTACTTACTTTCCTGGTATATGCAAAAAGATGAGACGAAATTCTGACTACATCATGGCTAATGCCATTTTAATAGGATGTGCATATAGTATAGTATAGCTGGTGGTATAATAATTTAACGCTTACGTTTGTCCCCAGATGGCGCGGCTGCCCGCCGCTCTGCTGCTCGCACTACATCTCGTCGATGGTGAGGACTTTATTACATCATATACATACATACATGCAATACGCAATGCTCACGGTTATAATTCCCTTGAAGGGGAAGCCAGAGCTAAGGAATTAGAAATCCCTCAGCCACTTTTGGAAGTTGTGTGGGGAAAAGATGGTAAAATAAAGGTTGTTGGTGATGGGTCTTCAACCGCATCGCCCAAAAATCCCTTAAAAGCCCCCAATACCGTTAGTCGCCTCTTACGTACACCCACCGGCAGAAATGGGGTAGTGCTATTCTAAGCCGATACTACACAGCAATATAAATTACATAATATCGAAATTAAAACCACATCAAAATTATTAATGGCCAAGTAGTGTCTAAAAATACAACCAGTCCATATCTTATGACAGGTGTCATCCGAGACAACACTCTGGGATTCGGAACTTTGATTAGTTGGTGGAGTGGAAACCTCCGACTGACCCGCTTCGTAATTATAGCTACTGTGGTCGCTTCAATAACATATAATATGCTGTGCTATGTTAAGCTCAACTTATACTGTGTAGTGTCGGCTTAGAATAGCACTAACTCATTGCTACTCGTGGGTGACCTAAGAGGAAACTTAGAATCTTAGAAGTTGGTAGGACTTTTGAAGTTATAGGTAAGTAATTAAATTGTCCTAGAAAAGGGCCATCAGACCTTCAGAATTTGAAATTTATTAGTCACTTTTGGAGGTTGAGTAGAGATAAAATCGTACAATATGATATTTGGTATTGGATATCCGACCACATTGCACCACAATAACTAAATGCTTTAGTGTTATTCTAAGCCAACACTGTACCTTAACATAAGTAAACGCATAAATATAAACAAACATAGAAGTAATAACACAAAAGGTCTTCATATTTTATTCCGTCAGCCGTCTCTAATCCTGCCTACAAATAGTAAATAACGTTGAATTAAATATAGTTTTCAAAGAATCAGAGAATGGTTCATTATTTATTCAGGTTACCTACATCAGCCACATTACTTGGCCGAATATTACTAAAACTGTTCTGTGTAATTGTGGAGCGGGATAGTAACACTATTTCTGTACTTTTTACGATTCAGGCTCACGAACTATGTAATTGGACGAAACTAACTTATAATTTATTTTGCTTTCAAGGAATTCTGTTTGTGTTTCAGTTCTATAATAAATTAGCTCGAACCTAAATTGGGTTACTTGCACACATCAATTTGGTTTAGCAAAATAGAGTTAATTTATTATGAAAGTTTTGCAATTTGAAACAATATAGTTGTTTAGTTTTATTTAAGGAATGCTAACTTATTTCTTTTAAAACATTATCTATCTTAAATATCACTTAACACATTCCGTCACAATTCAAACAAAGGTAACAAATATTCCATAACATATCTAAAACTAATGCAATACCTACTCACGTTACTAACTGTGCTGCCAATCACACGTCAAATTACTAATTTCGTGATAACATTTCTGTCATAATCATCCCACAAAAACCGACGACGCTAAGCTAGTATTATTTCTTCGTTTACTACTTCCCTCATAAAACTATAACATAGATCTTTTTTGAAGATAAGTCAATTTTCGATAGATCGTAAATGTTACAAATTATGACTATTTGACCGGTCATGTCTTGATAATGTTTATTATTTTACTACTACTATAGTACCCCACCGACCTCAGTTTTCCATGTTTTCTCACTGCCTCAAAAGTATGAACCTACCTACATAGAAACGTAAGATAAAGAGCCAAATCCAGTTATCAAGTTTAATTTTGAACTAGATGTATGATAATTTAAGTCTTCTAAAAGATCAATTGGTCTTTTTGTAATATCACAATAGTCTTCCAATTATTACCAAAAATCAACACCTACAGTGGTCTACATCTTGCGTCTTCTAGCGTCAATACGAGAACAAGTATATCCCAACCTAGAATCCTGAGATTTGTTGAAATTCATTTAACAAAACCAAAGCAATGTACATAGAGGAACGCAATAATTATAGAGGCACTCCAGTCATCTGTTCGCGTCAAGACAGACCGCGAGTGTCCCCCGCCCCGCCCCCGCGGCCATGGCTCCCCCCCGCGCCCGCCCAGTCACCGCGGCAACTTTTAATGAAACATTAAAAGCGCTCGCTCGTGTCAATTCAAAGTTGTCTCTTTAACTTCGACGCCACATTTGGCACGGCGAATGAGTTATATAATTTTTCGGCAAACTACTTTCAGTGTGCTTAAAATAAACTCAATTATATTTTTTGTTAAAAATTCACCAATTACCCAAAAAAAAATGCTAAAAAATATTTTTAATACATAAATTGCCATTGCATTATTGTTGATAGGCTAAAAATGATTTTGTAACACGGAACTACGAAGTAATAAATAACATTTAAGTCACGAAACTGTTTCTACGGATAAGACTTAATAAAATTGAAGCTATTATATGTAATTGTTAATCATTTTTTTCAAAAATAAATGAGCTTAACACCATATACTAAAAACTATACATAATTTAAAAATTCTCCAGCTACTTTGCTCAATCCTCACTTATAAAAACCCAAACCAAAACCATAAGTCGCTTCTTACGATACAAAGCGCTAAAAATTGGGTTGGTGCTATTCTAAGCCGACACTACACAGCAATTGATGTTGAATTTAGAAAACGTTTATTCCAACTACTTTATAATGTAAGAAACATTATATTTATTTACATTTGTGTGTAAATTAAAATCTTCCTAAAACACTCGGCTCAAATTACAACCCGAAAAGTTCTCAACATGACCCAATTTCTTAGTTAACGAAATTCGTCGCAACAAAAGAACCTTCCCAATAATCTTACCTGTAAATTGCTAAGCTTTACGAGTGTTTTCCAGTAATTATACAACCTTTTTCCCTGTATCTTGAATTTTGAAGTATTTTTCTGTCGTCTTGTTAAGACTATTCAAGTGAGAAAAAAAGAATACATAGTTAAAATTTGTTCATCGTTAAAGTATTATGGCGAATTAGAGTACTTTTTGCGTATTAGTCATTGCTGTATAAAGGTAGTACAATAATACTAATACATATGAGCATGAAGTACATACATACATACGTAGCATCAATATTCTGTAGCTAAGTTATAATATATATAAGAATAAAATACCATTTATAATCACTATCATAAGCTATAACATCAACAATCTTGTAACTTGGCATTTAGGCTCCTTATAGAGTATCGACATCTGCTAAGAATCAATTTTACGTCACTTACTTACTTATGCCCATTGTTCCCATTGGGGTAGACAGAGATAATAGATCGCGTTGGTTTAACAAACTGATTTTTTTATAGGAAGAAATTAGAGAGTTTCCTCTCGCACAATTTTTACAGAGAATGTTTATTAGATATCTATTTTAGTTATTTTTTTTTTTATAAAATGGTTGCAAATAACGGAATTCCTATGACACCAAACCAGCATTATAATAAAAAAAACTATCTATTTGTTATGGCTTATTCTGAGGGCAAGCTGGATGGGGACCGTTCGAGAGTTATAAAAATACTTTACGAGAGTGAATAAAAGTTTTATAAAATAAAAAAACATATTAAAGAATCAATGTTACTAACACAATACAAAACTAGCTCCTGAAGACGGTTACTAAACGACGTACCAATTTGGATATCAAGGCTGTATTCTAATTATATATTTAAGCCTTCCAAAGCTTGTCATGTCGTCTTAGTAAACGAAATAATTGTATTTTCGTTTTGAAATAACCTTACTGATATTTTAATACCTCGTCGTGAAAACAAAGCAAGTACGATAGGGCCATGGTTCAGCTGTTTTCTGTGTAAGAAGGTCATTGGTGTCATTCCTACTCAGTCCTGGGTGATATAATTGCTTTCTGTTTGAGAGTGCAAAATTTCGTATTGCTTTCTCTTTTTCATTGCTACACCTAGGATTATTCAAATGTCATGACTTCTCATTTATTCAATTCAATTACAATTACCTAAATCTGTCACAAAGTAATTCTCTGTACCAATTATTTAGTATTGCTGACATAGCGGCTCTCGACCACCTACTCATTGTTTCAGTCAAATAAAGCCTCGCTTATCCTCGATCCACTGGAAGAGCAATATTAAAACGAAGCGCTATTCTTTCCAAACTCGGCGATAATATTCCCGCGTATTACGAATGGGGCCGACTGACCTTCATCGAGAGCATATTGTTCTCGAGATCTATTGACGGCTTTGTTCGAAATGTCGTTTCAGCTGTTCTTTTGTCAGCGCCAGTGTGCTTCGCGGTGAAAGAGACTCTCATCATCTTTATTAATTATACTCAGTATTTGGAGTACAATAAGAAGTTCAGTATACGCGCTCGAGATACGAACTTCGTTCATATACTTATGATAATGTCAATTAACCGAGTCGGGGAAACTTTCACTGTCTCTCTGGCGAGGTTATGAATAGGCAACTATCTGGGTGGAGGTATATCTGTGACGACATTGTTCCCCATCTGATCAATTTATTTGTACTCATTACGTGGAAAGTAGATTAACTTACGGTTAATTTTTCCTATACATGACTTGATATAAGCTTAAAGGATAAACTATGTGGGTATGAATGCTTCGTGATGCCTAATCGGAGCGAAATGGCGAGTGATTGTCGATACTCGTTAGGGAGCCCATAGACTAACTAACATTGGAAATTTTGAAGTGCGTTCATTTCTCTGCGGTAAGTCCGATCTAGAATTTTGTCGAGCGAAATACTAATTGGGGAGTAAATAGAGGTTCGCTCAATATCTATATTTTAATGAAATCAGTGTCTTTAATGTATCAGCCACGGCAGCATACATAAAAAAGTGACGTGTTCAGAGAGTGAGTCGGCTGTTGCAGCTAATTATAATTAAGGACGGTGCTAACATCACGTGACGTTGTCACCTGGTGTTCAGATTACCCACGTTTTGTTTGGACAGAGTACTCACGTGATAGGGCCTGATTCTTCGTTTTGTATGAATACATGACCATATGACTATGACATATGACTATGTGGGTTTCCTCACGATGTTTTCCCTCACTGTTAAGAACCATGAAAAATTAACCACACATATGACTTGAGAAAAGACAAATTGGTGTAGGCCCTGGATTTGAACCTTAACTCAGGTATTTGGGTTAAATTTCAATGCTTTTCTTAACAAATTGATCACGAGTGACATTATATAATATAGATGTGTTTTAAACTCGTAGACTTTCTTCTATATTGTATTTCTTACCAAACTTTAACTTTGAGCCAACAATATGCAATAAATTACTGTTACTCGTAACCCATATTTGATGCTGAAAATCGGTCAGTAGAATCAAATATCCGCATAAATCCATTGATCATGACATGACGAATTTGTAATCTTCTGTCTTCCTTTAGTTGTTTAAGCAACTTTTACCAAACGAATTTTATTATATTACAACTGTATAGCTCAGTGACCTCTTTTCGGCTTGATTTTTCACGACAGTAACTAGGTCATTCATATTCCCGGTTCTACCTTTGGGAAGACCAACAAATTTATACACGGCTATTTATCCCAAAAAGGGGTAGTCAGAACTTAAAAAATTTAAGTACCCGAGCCTCTTTTGAAACAATAAATTTCTAAAATATTAATATTACTATCTTTTGTCACAACTTAATGTCTTGTTTCTTAAGTAAGTACTACAATTATTTAGTGCCTTTTAATAGAAGAGTAACTTTTTATATTTTAAGTACGCTATCTGTACCCGAAAGCAATAACAACTGCATTTAAATAATTTAACATTTAAAACGATTTCCATTGCGCAGTTTAGTTGAAGCGGCATAAGAAAGTTTGAAGTAAAGCAGCCAGGTACAGCGCTTAATGAGTTTGTTCTCGCAGTTGGGAGCGCAGTGACATCTCGTGATTCGCGGTACCGGCCCCACCAGTTTGTCGGAACTCTTACAAAAAGAGCTGAAATTACTCGAATTTGAATGCTTTCAATTTGAACTGCGGGTTTTAAACTTATGCTGAAACTTACGTCAGTTACCTGTTAACTTTGACTAAGCCAATTAACGTTAAGTTTGTAAATTACCGGCTTTCAACTATGACAACTTATTCGTGCCACTTCAGCGTATAGTAATTACTCTTAAACATCTCGCGGAATGTTAAGAATATTAATTGTTTTGGTTAAATGATGTAATTAATTTAGAATTACATAATTGATTGGTATGAAGTGTTAGTATACTCAGAATATCAGTAATTCATTTTTTTACGCGGTTATAGTCAAAGTTGATTGCTTATTACAGTGCCAATTCAATGTATCAATATCTAATATTCTTTATTCTTCTAAAATAATTAACAAAAGCATAAAATTACAATCACATTATTAAATTATACTAAAGAATACTCGTAGTTTGTTATTGATAGCCTGGTCTTTGAGATAAAACATAAAATACGATGTTTATATGAAGCACTACATATATCATCCCCAACTATCACAGTATCACACACTCTACCGCCCCGGTTCCCTCATCCCGACATCAAAGTATCGCGTGATCTGATTATGAACGCTCGTTTGCCGCCTAAATTAATAATTCTCATTGTGAGTGCAAGGATCGAGGCGTAATTGGATGGAGCGGGATTTCGCTCCGAAGTGCGACGAACAAATAAGATTGGAGATGACTCGGCGACATCAAAAGAATCTGAGACGCGGTGTAACGTACATTTAAATTTGATTTTACTCGAGTTCTACTTACAGATTTCTCCACTTTTCCATTTTACATTGATTTATATTTTTTATTGAAGTGGTAGGGTCTGAAGTGGTTTGGAAGGTTTGATTAGGAAGCATGAATATTATATATTTTGCGAAAGGACGCTGGAGGACAATATTTATCTTGATTTTAAAGCGAGTTTAGTCGTTTTCAATTCAGTTTTTTTTTTGTTTATTATTAGAATAATAATCCACTAGTGGGTAACCCTGGCGCGACTACGTCGCGTCCAATAAAATGAGTTTATTTTGAAATTTTTCGACCAATCACAGCGCAGCTCCTTTTGAATTTCTAGTGAATTTTTCTGATTGGCCGGTTTGCAAAAAATCCGACTAATCACAGCGCATTTCTGATCGACTAAAGTTTGCGCGCGCTTATGACACTCAAGCAAAGTCTATGGGCCAAAATCGAAACTTTGAAATTCTGTATCAATTAACATAATCCAGTTACATCAGATGTCAGATTTTATGCACACCACGGCCGCGAACTATACAAAACGATACTTGAACCTAATTTCTAGCTTAACTCATCGCGTCACAGGCTTCCGGGCAAGAAAGAGGCTTACAGAAATAATATATAAAGATTATTTCACCATAATAATTGAATTATTTTTATATTTTTGATATTATTTCTAAAAGTTATAATGAAGTTATTTGGGGCTTGCAACCCAATTGGCTAAGTTTAGCCAAGCCTGATACTAGTTTTCCTTATAAAAACGGCTAGTAGCTTACCCTCTTTGAATAATGAGTAAACTTGAGGTAAAATAAAACAGCGTGTATGAGAAAACATTTGAATATGTGGGAATCAAGAGAAATTTGTCAAAACCGTACAAAAAGGCGATCGACAGTCTCTGCCTATCTCAATTGGAATAGAGACCGTGAGTATAAGTAACTAGGAAGGAAAACTTAAGAAATACTCTTCAATTCTTTCGTTATAAGGGATGTGGCTTTGTTCATGTCTTCACTTCCTGTTATAAACTAATTTCAGAGCGTTTAAAAGTTGAATATTTGATGACAAAAGGTTCAGCAGCGTAATTTAATCAGTCTGTGACATTTAAAACTAATTTGGAACTTCGTTAAGTAAATAAGTTTCATGCACTCGTCACCTGCATGGATATACTACGCTTCTACACTCACACAAAATTGATTTTAGTTTTGTTACTGTTACTGTAAATATGTTTTTGTGATACTGTTTTTTTTATAGAACAACCTTGCTAGCCTTTTACCCGACTTTGCGTGGTTAGTGTTATTTTCACTAACTTGCGGTAACTTTCTATGATGAGCGTGGTGTGATGTAGCCTGTGCTCCGTCTGATAGCTGCACGTTTTCATAGACATCATATTTAATCGGTGGAGCTTTTTTAAGGTCTACAAACAAACTCACAAACAAATTTTCTCACTTTATAAAATAAGTGAATGGGCAAGTCATACTGTATAGTAAACAAATAATAGATAACTACCTTTACTAACAAAACTCAAACGTTTAAGCCGTACATCCCTGAAGGGGTATACAGAGGTACGAACACTTCTGAACAACACGTGAAACTTAGTATTAAGTTAAAATTTGACGTTCAAAAAACAAAGATTTATCTTTTTATTTTGAAATAAATTATTATTTTACTTTATTATTGTCACCTGGTGTTAAGAGTACCTTCGTGTATTCACATGTTAAGTGTGGAACAACTTAGTGACATGGGTTGTCACGATGTTTTCCCTCATCGTTAAAAACCAAGACAAAGTAACCACATATATGACTTTAGAATCATTGGAGTAGGCCAAACTCGGGCAGAAATCGGTGTAGGACTGATTCTTAACAACAGTTGTAATAAAACAAAGAACTGCCACTTCTTTTTCCATCCTTCCGAAGATTTACTGCTTGAACGTTTAGTTTTCTAAGTCCCATACTCCCTACTTGCCACGTGAGACACCCACGCGAACATAATTAAAATTGTTATTTCTATAACAAAGCTCAACTCATTACATTTAGCACTAGTATATGAAATTCAACCTAAAACTTCAGTTAGTCTATCTATTGGAAATACTATTCATTTTGATTATTTGATTACTTGACGGCTATAATTTCGTACTAAGATCGATAACTATTGTTCTTTGTTTTAAAATATAAATCTAAATGCAATAACTTATTCCTAATTCAATCTCTTTATAGTAACATATCCTTGTATGAATACAAGATTGTAATAAAGGTTCTGGAGGATAAATTGCTCATCTCATCGTTTGATTACTACTGCAGATGTCCTTTTTCAGAAAGAAATAAAATGGACATAATTTCAATATGCATATGCACTCATGTTTGAAAATATGACTTTATTATTCCCAATTCATTGTCCATTTTTCTGAAATTATTATTTAAAAGACGAATGGGATAAACGTTAAAATAATCGAATCAAATGTTCCGCCATAATTGGAAAGGCCCGACGAAAACAAAGAACAATCGGGCGGTTTCATTAAATTATAAAAATTGGAGTGCGGGCCGCGCCAGGGTTGCCAACTTCACGGAACAATACATTACCTACGCGTGTCATGGAATGTGGAGAGCTCTGTACTGTTAGCTGAGAAAAACACTACACTATTTTATTTAAAAATACTATAAATGATAATGAAACAGATTGTTTGTTACTTTAGTACGGAATTGAAGACGCTTGAGTTTTTTATTGCCACTGTCGCGTTTATAACGGCTACACCAAAAAGAGCATACAGTTCGAATGAGACGTTTAATCAATGTTCTAAATTTTGTTAGCCATGGTCTGATCACTTCGGACTAAAAATAGCTGGACTGGGAGCCATCAACCGTCCGGTTGATTGTTGTGCAGATCTGGAGATGCCCTTGTCAATGTTGGTTAATAAAACCTTATAGTTCATAATAATAGGTAACTATATTGTGGAGGTGTGTTTTTATGAATGGTGTTGGCAAATCTTTCGCAATTAATTTACATTCTTTTTCTTATTTATCATCATCATTCCATAAAGCAATCTTACAAGCAACAAAAACTAGAATGCTGAAATAATTTGGTCCGAAGGTTTGACAATCTTGTATAAGAAGTGCTAGTATAAAGGTATATAACTGCACAATTAAAAGATTAATAATTTAAATCTGTGTAGTGTCGGCTTAGAATAGCACTACCCCATTTCTTCCGGTGGGTGTACGTAAGAGGCGACTAACAGTATTGGGGCTTTTAAGGGATTTTTAGGCGATGCGGTTGGAGACCCATCACCAACAACCACCATATTTCATTTCGTCTTTTTATTTCACCTTTTTTTCCTACGCAACGTCCAAAAGTGGCTGAGGAATTTCTAATTTCCTAGCTCTGGCTACCCCTTTAAAGGATGTATAGCTGTGAGTATATGTATGTATGTAAAAGATTAAAAAGAAAATGAAAAGTTTGACGCCACTCGAAGTATATTTCCTGATTTTCAGAGAGTGTATTGTTTGTCCAATATTAGGTCAGCGTGATGTGTAGCCGTAGCGACCGAGGAAGGATATATTTTCACAAGAACATAAACACAGTTGTGAGAGTTTCCTAGCATTATTTTCCTTCATTGTTAACGTTCTGATGAACAGTGTCTAACAACGGGAGACAAAACGACATAGATATGAACGTCAATATTAGCTTGGTTTGTTTATGAGTATGTTAAAAGTGCTGTTAGATATCTTTGCATTTGTTTTAATTTATTGTGAGAGAGTATTTTGTTTTGAGAAAAAATACAGAACACAAAAATACTGTAAGATGATCAGTTGCCTCTCTATTAATCTTCAGGTGTTTTGCCGCTATAACAATCCCAATAAAAGTACCTGTCCTTTGAAAATGATGTAAAATTAAAATGATGATGGTAAAACAGTGTATCTTTAAGCACTCAACTAAACTTCGAAGGGGTTGCAACGTATTAGTACTTCTGAATACCACATTAATTTTTGTAATCTTTTACGCTAAATACACCGTTTTTTCATGGACGTGGCAGGAGTTATGCGGAGTAATAAAACAAGAACTTTTTTAAAATAGCTATTGACATAACTGATTAATGTATTCCGGATTTTGTTTAACATAACATAAAAAAACATAAACATTCACGCCGAATATCCCCGAAGGGGTTGGCAGAGGTACTAATACTTCTGAACATCACGTGACTTTGTCACCTGGTGTTCAGAGTACCTACGTTTTGCATGGACAGTGTATTCACGTGGTAGGGGGCAGGCCTATCGCCGTTTTGTACGAATACACTGTCACATGACTAAGTACAAC
The DNA here is from genome assembly GCA_963576735.1 of Bedellia somnulentella. NCBI lineage: Eukaryota > Metazoa > Arthropoda > Insecta > Lepidoptera > Bedelliidae > Bedellia > Bedellia somnulentella. Next base: position 134,100 of record OY755182.1, on the reverse strand, counting down.
TCAGCCATGTGGGTTTCCTCACGATGTTTTCCCTCACCGTTAACAACCATGATAAATTAACCACACATATTTCTTTAGAAAAGACAAATTGGTGTAGGCCCGACCCTGGATTTGAACACTAGTCGTTTGCACGATAACCGAGTGTTCTACCCACTGGGCTATCACGTTTGTTTAACATAGTGATTTTACGAAAATCTGATTTTTTTTATATCATTTTAAAACTAGTCTCCCATACTTTAATAACATTTGTACTTACTTGCTTTTACTATATTGTATTCCATTAGCTACTGTGAATCCAGGATCCAGTGGCAACTGCAAGACAGAAGTTTAAACTTTGCTTTCCACATAATTTCCGAAAATATCTGTTGGTGTATAGAATACACAGTTTATCGTCACCTCATTATCCTCAACAAATAATATTGAAATAATTGTATTTAAAAGTTATTTTGCCGTGTAGTGTACTGAGAATAACACTACCCCATTTCTACCCGTGGGTGATCGTAAGAGGTGACTAAGGGTATAGGGGCTTTTTAAGTGATTTTTGGGCGATGTGGTTGGAGACCCGTCCCCAAAAACATTTATTATTACCATCTTTTTCCCAATCGACTTCCAAAAGTGGCTGAAGAATTTCTCATTCCAAAGCTCTGGCTACCCCGTTAAGGGATTTATAGTCGTGAGTATATGTATGTATTTAAAAGAAGCTGCTTTTGCTGAAACCTGTGTTGTTTTATCTTTCACCTTTATTTTAATTTGAAATTCAAGTTTATTCGGAGACGAGTAAATAGAACACAAAGAATGTATACAAGGAAATAGGTACATACTAACATGGAAATTAGTAATGAACATTCTGTATACATTATATTGTAAACACTATTATAGAATTTATCATGGTTGCTAACGGTGAGGGAAAACATCGTGAGGAAACCCACATGGCTGAGTTGTACTTAGTCATGTGACAGTGTATTCGTACAAAACAGCGATAGGCCTGCCCCCTATCACGTGAGTACACTGTCTAAGCAAAACGTGGGTACCTTCTCTGGAAACTAGATGGCGCTTGCCATGTGAGTTCAGGAGTATTGGTACCTCTGCCAACCCCTTCGGGGATAAACGGCGTGAACGTTTATGTTATGTTATTATGTTACTATTATAGAAGTTATATGCAGAAATGTGGTACTATGTTGAAAGATGATACATTATAGAATAGACAGTCATATGACTAAGTAAAACTGAGCTGTAAAAATTCTTCGCGATACAAATAGATTATGAAAAGATACATCGGTGTAGGCATAGTTTAGAACTAAAACTCACTCCTGCATTGAATATGTTGGTCTTACCACTGACCTATTAATGTCAGACGTGTTTGTTCATCACCTAACTTCGCTTTATAAATTGTTTAAAAATATTTATTCAATCTATTGTGAATTTATAAATAACTCGAATTTATTTTCACTGACATCAAAGTATTTGCCAGGCTTTTAATGTGAATAAAAGTACATTTTAATGAGTTTTCATTTGCTTGATATTCGAACCCTCTCACATCGACCTGCTTGTCGATTGCTTTTGAAAACCAATTTGAAGTCATAAATAAACAAAGGAAGCGGGTCTATCGATTCATATGCTTGTACAAGTAAACATCCCCGGCGGCGACCGACAAGATTTTGCGGTGCTTCCGACATGCCCAAACTTTTTAATGGGAATAAAATATTGGGGAATAAACGCTATTGAATAGGGTATGGGCTTGTTGAAGTTATAACTATTCTTGACTTACTTGTAAACAAGAATAATATCATATACTTTGAGTTGAGATCATTGATACGAGAAGTTAAATCCTAGAACGTCATGATTGATAAACGTCTTGGCTCCGAAAAGCATATATTTTTAAATAAACCTTGCAATTAATCATCTTTAAAACAAACTTAACAAAATGGTAATGTACGAGTAAGCATCAATACAAAACCCATGTAGATGAATTGAATACCAAATCGGCAACCCTAAGGCATGGTGTGGTTAGCGAGAGCAGTGATTAGATTAGTCGCGGTCGTCGAGTCCGTCCCAGTTTGCGTCCACAGCACCTCGCGTCACCCACCGTGCGCAGTTTATGTCCGCAATGAGCCCGCGTCACCCACCGTGCTACCTTCTGTGATGCTTTCATGAATTCCTAATTAACTGTTTCTTATCAAGACATACATTTGGCCTTGTTATTATAATCAATTTGTTCCCTATAATTTCTACATTATATATTTTATTAAATAGAACAAGTTTGTACTAAAGCTTAATGGAAACGTATCCAAAATCTATAATTTTACGTTCAATCCATTGAAGTGGTGCTGGAATTAATGAAGAATGTGATATAAATATTTTATAAGGGTATTAGTTTTTTATTTACTTAACATGAGCGTCACTTCAAAGGAGTGATGGGTAAAGATATGATTAAGGTTTATAATATGTCAAACTAATATTTAGGCGTAAATAAAATAAATAAGTTAGTGAATTCTTGTCATTTCATTTTACTAGTCAATCAAGTGCTAAAATTCGCAGTAAATCTATGTATCCCGCAGCGATCACCATTTTCACGCTAGATTTGCCTATCTAACTTTAATGCCAAAAGATAGAGACACATCTTCAGAATCCAAATTACAGTTGAGAGACAAGACAAAGTTATATGGTAAATATGATGATAAAACAATCCCAACCACATCTGTAAATTACCTCTTGTCAAACGCATAGTTACCTCGTATGATAACTACGTGATAAGTATGATAATTCTATTCAAAACCCTGTCGGTTATCGGCATCACTCAATATAATATTTATTTAACTTAATTGTAACGTAGGTATTGCTTTCATTCACGCGTACACACACATTCACACATACACACACGTACACACACATTCACACACGTACATTCAAACGTTCACACACATTCACACATACACACACGTACACTCACACGTACACACACATTCACACACGTACATTCAAACGTACACACACATTCACACATTCACACACGTACATTCAAACGTACACACACATTCACACATACACACACGTACATTCACACGTACACACACATTCACACACGTACATTCAAACGTACACACACATTCACACATTCACATATTACATAAAGCAATGGTATAAAAGTTTTGCCGTACGTTACGACTTGTTTTTTTTTTTTGTAAATTTGACGCTAGCCGTTGGCTCACGTTAAAAACCACGATGAAATATTAAGTCAGCACAATTCACGTTAAGCCGGTGAGAGAACGAGTCGACAGTTTATAAGAATCGTATAAAAGTGACCCAGTTACCTTACCTCTGACGTTCGCTACCTCGCTCTTATTATGGACAAAACAAAACATCTTTATTTTTTCTAGACTAGACCTCTCCTATCTATTGTATTTTGTTCATTTGTAAAATCTGTATTAGATACATATTTCTCTGTTTTGTTTCTGCTAGGGTAAAATGAGAATGAAGAGTATTTTGATAAATGAACCCAGTATTTATTATTCAGTATGAGCAACGACAGTACATGTATAACGATAATTTAAAAATGAAATGTCTACCATGCTGCTTCATATTTAATGTTTCGAGATTGTATTAAAGAACTCACTTTCTGCGAGTTGGATTCGTCAATAATTATATTATTATAAACATTTAAAAAAAAGATGCTTGTGCATTAAATATATATTAATTATGTTCTTTAATTAATTGGAAACTTTACAATGATCATCATTATAAATAATATATGTGTCGTGGCCATATCGTAAATTTGAACACATCATGAAATGATTAGTCATCATCAAATAGTCGTATTTCATTAAATGTTCAACTGTTTATTAGCCACATCCTGCTGTGGTTTGGGCAGATCAATGATAATAAATCGTTTCTCGATATGAGCAACTATATGCGCGGCCTCTTCATGAAATGTTAAAGATTATTTGATCATATCGTAAAGTAGTTACATTAATTACCGGTAGAGGCGCTGAAAACGCTTTGTTTATGTGCGAAGATGACGGCCGCTGGCAAAAGTGTTGTTTCTCGCAGTAAAAGTTAATAACTCGTTATTAAAAGAGGATAAAGTGATAACAAAAGAGTTTTCGACGAAAATTTTCTCGAGTACTTGGCAAATTACAAAAAAACTGAGCATTAAGTTAAAAAACTGTAGAGTTTGGATCGCATTTCAAAGGTCACCCTATTTTTTCGATCTGACCAAGCGTGGATGACAAAATCGTTAAACGTTGATGATTTTATGATCAGGTCAAATGAAGTTGGCCACATCATGAAATGTGACTATCTCATGAAATGATCGATCCTTTCACGATGTGTTTAAATCTACGATATGGCCACGACATATGCACTCAAAACTGATTAGTTCAAATGTAAAATGAGTTGTTTTCAAACTATATAATTTATAACTTAGTAAAGTTAATCGCAGCATAGATTAAGCGCAGTTTTTATAAAATGTATCTTATGCTGTCAGTGTATTTAAACATGTGGATACTGAGTAGAGAAAGTAAACATACATACATACATACATATACTCACGACATTATTTCCCATTGGGGTAGGCAGAGACTATTGATCGCCACTTCGTACGATCCTGACAAACCTCTCTAGCTTCGTTTACATCCATCAATATTTTCATGCATGCTCTTTTATTCTTCATACTTCGGACGCCAGCCTTTTTGAGTACACTCTCAATTTGGTCCAAGTATGTCCTCCGTGGTTGCCCTCTACTAACATTACCATCCACACTAGCTCTGCAGATCCTTTTTACTAATTTTCTATCATCCATCCTCTCTATGAGAAAGTAAAATTAGATCCAATTTACCGCGTGTATTATATCACAATTTTATAATTCACACAATTGCTGTGTAGTCTCGGCTTAGAATAACACTACCCCATTTCTTCCGGTGGGTGTACGTAAGAGGCGACTAACGGTATTGCGGCTTCTTAAGGGATTTTTGGGCGATGCGGTTGGAGACCCATCACCAACAACCTTTATTTTACCTTCTTTTCCCCACGCAACTTCCAAAAGTGGCTGAGGAATTTCTAATTCAACACCACCAAGTCTATTCATAATAATATATTTTCTTCCAACCAATACAATCGTTCCAGACACTAAACCGAAATTTATTAAAACCTACACTGTCTGAACCCCATGTAATAACACTAGAAAATCCTTATATTACCTGTGCGGAGGGTGTCGAGAGGGTAGCTATCTAGGGAGGGGAGGAATGCATTTGAACTACCCTCGAGAGTACACAGACGACTTGCATGGATTTTATTAAGAGCTGAGTGGAGCGACTTCATTTTGTGACGTCATCCACATTGGAAATTGAAAGCTGGGATTAAGAATAGAAATAGTCTTATTGTTATTGGAATAAGACTTACATTTAATTTTTGATTACGTTAAATCACACAAATTATCATTGCACATTTTTTTGGGTTAACGGCTGTAAGCACAAAATTGTATAAACAATGGTTCAGAATTAGGAAGTGTTCAGCCACTTAAGTAAAAGTTAAGTGTTCAATTAAGTGCAAATACTTTGCAAGCAAGTACATGACAGATCTCCATACGTTTAATACTGAACAACAAAACATCAATACGATTGTCAAAGATATCTCGCAATAACATTTGCCACGAACTATTTTCTTCAGGTAACTAAATATCGTCTTGTAAAAGGCTGTCTTATAAACTGATCACGTGGTGTTTGTCAGCTCCGTGACGGTGTCATCTGCAGCTACCCACGTGACCTAGTCTTTCAGCTACGATGTCTTTTTTTACTTTTATTATAATGTTGTTGTGTTTTTGACGCTCTTATAACACTTTTTATGTATATGTCGCAGTCATTTTGTTAAATCACCTGAATAAATTTAAGAGCTCAATTTCAATCAGTGATGTCCATCTAGTGATTTGGTTGACGTTGACATTTTCGACTATAATATAATAATAATAATAATATAATAATAAAATGTATTTATTTTCTCTCAACACAAAGCAAAAAGTCACAAAAATATGTTTAGTTTACAGTATAAGTCTTTGTGGCGAGAGCTGGTGTCTATACTAGGTTTCCCTGTATGACAGATCACCAGGCCCCCCCCTTCTATACAAGATGACATTTCGTTTAACTATACATATAGTATAACACATTGAAGAAAACATAATCAAGTAGGTTTTAATAAGCATAAGCATCAGCTGAATTTGCATATATATAGTGTTAAAATATATTACATATATATATAAAATGAAATATATACTTATATATATATATAAATATATAATGAGAATATTTCGTAGTATGTACAAATTAAATTTAATATTTAAATCTTATATTAAAACAACCAATAACGCCTCGGTTTGGGCATAATCTTTTTTCAAAAGCCAAGCTTTGACTTTTTGGTCACATATATATTTTGGTAGTGAATAAATTGACAGCTTTGAGTTTACTTGATTGTAAAGGTAGCTTCCGAGAAAGCAGTAAAAATGTTTTGTTGTCTTTTTTTTAAAACGTTGTGATGGACATACGGCGTAAGTTTCCTCTTCCCTAACATTTTTTTAGTATCATAACTAAGTTCGCAATGTTTTTTCTTAATTACTTGATAAATAAAAAGCTGACGAACTGTTAGAACTTTGCATAATGTATACAATTCAGTGGTGGGATGATATATTGGGAGAAAATTATTGAGTTTCAAAATGGTCCTTTGAGCTCTTTCTAATCGTAGCATGAAAGTTTTGCCAGCACCACCCCAACAAGTAATACAATACGATATATTGGCTTGACATAGAGCATAGTATACTGATCTCATTACCTGCTTATCTGCTACGTTTCTAAGCGTTTTGAAAATATAAAGAAGTTTTCTACACCTCGCTACAACCGAATCTATATGATACTGAAATGTAACTTTATTGTCAATCCAAACTCCTAAATATTTATAATTTTCCGTCCTTTCCAAACTATGACGATTGCAAGCTTCACCAATAGATGCATCACAGGAATGGATTTTTAGAGAGTGTTCATTATTTGGTGGTTGGTCAATCTCTCTAAATGAAAAAGTCATATATTTACTCTTTGTACAGTTTAGCGTAAGTATATTGGAGCTGAGACATTTTGATATTTTACGTAATCCGTTTTCAGCACATTTGAATACTTCAGCCCACGAGTTTGCACTGAACACTATAGCAGTATCATCGGCAAAAGTTATAATATTTCCATTTTCAATTTTAACTTGACACACCTCGTTCATATATATTAAAAACAAGGTCGGACCCAAGATACTTCCTTGTGGGACTCCAAAAGTGACTAGTAGTTCCGAGCTGATCGTTTTATCAATTTTGACTGCTTGTGTTCTATTTGTTAAATAGTCCGCCAGAAGTTCAAGCTGTAGACCTCTTATACCTATTCTCTCCATTTTTCGTATTAGAAGTGGGACAGAGACCGTGTCAAAAGCCTTTGCCAAGTCAAGGAATACAGCAATAACTTTATTAGTCTTGTCCATGTTGCTAATAACGTAGTCTACCAGTTTATGTACCGCATCTGATGTAGACTTGCCACGACGGAATCCGTACTGGGTATGACTCAAAAGATTTTTTTATTCTATGTATTTGACGAGTCTATTGTTAATCAAACGTTCCAAAATTTTTGACAAACTTGATAGTATTGAGATGGGCCGGTAATTGTTGACACAGTCCCTGTCACCACTTTTATGTACAGGTGTAATGAGGGATTTTTTGAAAACTTGAGGAAAAACACCGGTTTCAAATGATAGATTGCAGATGTATACAAGTGAAGGTATTATGTAAGATTTTTAAGTTCATTATGATACTCTCGATTTCAGCTTCATCTGTAGGTAGTAATACAAAAGACTCGGAAATGCTAGGGATTGGTTTATCACTAGGATCAGTACATTTACTCTGTAGATTATTTTGTGCACTAAGTAGTTTATCTGCTAGTTTTTTTCCGACATTAGCAAAATAATTATTAACATTGTCTATGGCTTCCGACGGATTATCAGCAAGCAGTTCAAGTGGAGGTTTCCTTTCCTTATTTGTATAGGTGATTTTTTTTATGGTATTCCATAGTTTCTTATTATTCTTGCCAGCTTTACTTAGTTCATTACTTTCGTAATTTAGTTTAACTTTTTTTAATAATTGGTTGCAAAAATTGCGGTAACGTTTATATGTTATTTGTGCTGTCGGATCGTTGAGATGTTTCTTTGCCTTTATATGGAGTTTGTCCCGGTTTATAGTGCATTTCAGAAGCCCACTAGTCATCCAAGGCTTTTTTATTCTTTGTCTGTTTGAAACAGTGACAGTCGTAGTATTGTTTTTTATAGCACTCTTTATAATATCTACAAATAAGTTAGTTGCTAAATTAACATCTGTAGTATTGTGTATGGAACTGAAGTCAATATTTTTAATTTCTGTTTCTAGACCAGTACTATTAATTTTAGTCACAATTTTTGAAGGAGTATTTTTATTTTCATTTTTCGGGTGGTGTTTTAAAAAGAGCATGACTGTTCTGGTTTGTCTGTTAAAGAAGTTTCAGCCACGCAGCAAGAGGCGCTTTGTTTAGTTTTAAGGATCATATGATCAATACACGAGCGTTGACGAGTTGGATATGCATGAGCTGGTAACATACCATGATACGCTAGAAGATTAAGATATTGATCGGCTCGCTGATCTGGCGTATTACAAATTGATATTAATGTCACCAGTAATTATTAGATTCTTATTAATAGAGTTATTAGAGAGATATACATTAAGCGATTGTAAAAAGTTATCTGTGTTGGTTTGAGCTGGAGGTCGGTATATTCCTAGTATTTTTGTGTCACCAATGGTAATTGACATACAATTTGCATCATTAAGAATAACCTCCTTGTGACAAACTGGCAAACTGCTTTTGCAGTATATCACCACACCCTCATTTTGTGTCAGGTTGTTCGTGGTCGCGTAGTAATTGTAGCCATCGAGTGTAGGGAGATTCGATAAATTACTATTTTTTAACCAGCATTCGGTTAACACAATGACATCCCAATAAATTTTAGTTCTATGTAAAAGCATTAATAAACCAGCAAAATTACAATTATTATTAATGCTCCTAATGTTTTGCGTCATTATTTTAAGGTAGTGCCCGTTTTGAGGTATGATGTCACGACACTGTTCCAAATCACATATTAAGGAACTTGCAATTGTCATAGAGTCAAGGTCATTGTATATTTGAAGATCATGATTACAATCGAATTTTAACTAATATTTTTATATATGTTGCACTGGACTTAACAAAACTACTCAAAAGATAATTGTTAGATGAGTAAGAATCAGGGAAATTAATTTTGTAGCTTTTTATAAATGTAAGATGACGTTTAGATTGTGTGAATGAATATTCAAGGAAAATAGCATACTTCACTATTTTGTTTATATGTGGTTTGAATACAAATTTTAGTATAGAGTGATTTATTGTTTTGATTAGGAATAAGTATGATAGGTATATATGTGGATAATTATGTTTATAAGTATTTGTGTGTTTTATAAAGTATAATAATATAATATAAGTATGTAAGTTTATATATATGCAATAAACAAATTTATTGTGGTTTTGTCTTGTTAGAAATATTAGAATATATGCTATTAATACAAAATCAGCGTGCTTGTTAAAGAAAGTTGTACAATAAGATCCTTTAACATAAATAATAAAAGTTAAAAGTAGAAAACTAAAGTATGAAAAATATAATTTTAATTTTGCTAATTCATTTATGCCTAGTCATATTTTTTTAAGAAGATTTACCAACTATGCTAATAAGTCCTTCTTTTAAAAATATGAGAATTGCTTATTTGAGACTTAAAAAACAGATTATTTTTCATGTCTATATAGCTATAGGTATGACTCAGTCGCATACTAATTGGTGTGATTATCCACTCATTTCGGCTTATATTTCATTGAATTGTACAGCTGAGGAAGTAAACACATATGCTCATTTTGTACCTTACGTTAGAATGTAATTGATTTAGGCTTATCCTCTAGCCTTCATTTTTATTGTTATTACCTATATTCGGTGAAGCTGGTCTTAATTGGCGAACACAGGGTGAACCTTAATACGTTTGATGAAATATTGATGTGGGTGATGTATCTTTTAAATTTACTAAAATTAAACACACAATTACTCAAAATGTAACACACTCTTGATTGTTTTTACCTTTACCTTTACTTATCTATAATTTTATTCACATAAAATAAGAGCACAAGCAATCGAAAATAATCTTTAAAGGCATCACCGATTTTTAATAAGAAACTCTGTTTAATTAACTTATAAACGATAAGAGGCTGCTTTTAAATTATCTATTTTGGATGAATTAACGCTAACAAGGGATTGCTTTATGCACAAAGCTTCAATTCGATTCGTTCTTTATCTGAATATGTCTGAAATGTGTCTGAATTTTTTTGACGCATTTACGATACCTGACGAGGACATGAATATTTGATTCGTGGATCGTTTGTTCGTGATCGCGAAGTTATCATTTTGAATACGATTGATGATTGCAATCGTTCGATCCGCCGCCGCCGCCGCCGTCCGCGGGGTCGCCCGTCGGGGATGCTTCCAACTCTATGCGCTTTATGTCTGTTTTATATTATATGATGCAATAAAACTGAAACCGCTCTTTTACTGTATATGTTTGTATGACTAAATAACAGATTGAATTTTCTGAATATCGGTTTTTAGTTAAGTTTCATTATTTGGGATCACAAAGGAGTGATCCTAGGTATTATAGCAAATATGATGGTTTTCTAATTTTTTTTTTTTTAAATTAATCATTAAATCTTTTGTTTAATCTCTGTATGGGTTTTAAGGAATTGGCCTTTATTTATGTAACTATCCAAAATTACAATACTGGATTTTTGTAGTTTAAGCTATTTTATTCTTCTGAGCATTTCTAAAAACATATAGTAAAACCAAAGGGGCAGCCCGAGTTTCAGAACAAGAACTCAGCCACTTTTCGAAGTTAAATAGGAAGAAGATTGTAAATTAGAGTTGGTGGTGATGGGTCTTCAAACGCATCGGCCAAAAATCACTTAGAAAGTCCCACAAACCCTTAGTTTCCTGTTACCGAAACCCATGGGAAGATTGTGGTAGTTCTTTTCTAAACCGACACTACACAAATAAACATAATAATATTTATTAAAGCAAAAATTATTTATATCCTCATTTGTGAAACATAATATCTAGAAGAACATTACCCAGCATACATATATATTCTCAAATAAATAAGCTGATGTTCATTCTAATTTTCTTTACTTTTATTTTCCTTGATTTTCAAAGACTTGTATTTACACTTGACTCAACATTTAATTAGTCCAGCGAAATACAAAACGCGAGAGCGAACATCAAAAAGGCTTTGACTTATACCAATTACTATGGAAGTACGACAAGTCCTCGAGCTTACATGTGTACCGAGCATTAATAATTCTATTTGGATAACAAACAAAAGCTGGAGTAGACATTTTATCGTATGAAGAAAAGGTATCATTAATATTTACTAACGATCTCGCCAGGTCCGCAGATCACGCGATGTCGTGCGCCATCGTGCCTCCCAGGTCGCGACTGCTGAGGTTGGGGGCTCGCACCTTCAATTTGTTAACAAAACGCTTGAGTACCTTTGTAATTGTAACGTTGGTAATTATCGTTTATAAGACGGTTGTGTTTTGTTTTCACTAAGTTATATACTCTTTGAAACGTATTAAGACAATCATAGGGTCGCCATTACCATCCATCCTATTGGATATATTTCCTCAAATAAAGCTGCTAATGTGGCTAAGATAATTGGACTTTCAAAGATGTGATACCCTTTAATGTGATGTTTAGCCGAAAGTATAGGTAGAGGTAATTAATGAAAGTTTATAGCACTTTTTTAATTAGATAACTAGCTAAATGATTTCTTTCTATGGTTTTATGTTGTCAGTTAGGTTTGTATACAAATTATTTCTTATATGTTTCTTACAAAATAAAAAAGTAAAACAAGTGATACATGTACCTCCTAAGTCGTTAAGTTTTTATGTCTAGCATACAATAGACAACGTACTGATCGCTCGAGATATTTATTAGTTTACGTTAGAATCGTGGTGCCTATATTTGGTAGTCACTGTCGTTTCAAAAAGCAATAAACGAATTGTTTCAAATAAACAAATAAATAAACGTTTATTTCCGATGTCGTTCAGTTCGTCTACGAGTTTACGGAGCGACTACGCGGTGCTACGAGGCGTGCTACGACGCTCGTAATCGATCGTAGCATGTGCCATATTTGACGTTTTTATTTATTCTACATTCCAAGTGTTTGTTCCGTTCCACTTTTATAAGGCGCAGGTGGTTATTGATTATGCGGGGCTTTGCAGGGATTCAACTAACTGCTACGTTCAAGAATCATGTACAAAAAACACAACTTCTTTTGTATTATAACGTCTCTATATAAAATAAATAATTAAACACACAGCCATCTTACCCGGATTTTAAGTTGGCTAAACCTAAAACAATTTCAAGTTTCAATTACATTGATTTTTTTAAATTACATATTATATCTTAGTTTAGGCAGGCTAACACTGCAATCATTTTATGATATGAAAGCGGAAAAAAAATATCTAAATATTTATTAATCATACTTCTTATAAAAATTGCGTTTTTTAGATTAAAATTCACAATTTCACACGAAGCTCCTCCAGTACAAACAAAGTAGGTTGTCGCGGAGGTCGCCGTCGAGGTCAGATCTTCATAACTTTTTTCTCGCTTTTTAATTGTCGTACGGATTTTACGAGGGAGAGGGATTAAGTGTTTCAAACTGATTTATAGCCTCAGCAGGTTTATTAGGACAATGTTTTTTAGAATAAATTCTGCGAATTTATTTTTGCCTACCTTGGCAAAACGTGAATTACTGTTAGCACTTCCCTACCTCTTAAAGTTTAAGGCAGATAGATCTCCACAGAGTCAGTTTTTTATGCCTGTTGTTGACACTCAATAAACAATATAATGTGAACATACATGATGCGATCGTTGAGGTTAAACTCATTATATTTAATATAATTTATTCCGTATAGTCTGAGCTTACATTAAATCTAACATCTTTTGACCGCTTTTGAGTAATTGTTAACCTAAACAATTAAGAAAACATCACTCGTCCCCATTCAAATTAAAAAAAAAAACCTTTTTTTTTATTTATGAACACAGTTATAGAGTTTCAATCTACCCTCATATTTACACAGACGTATATAATTTCCTTGGGATCGCTCAAGATCAGAAAATACTAATTAATATCGATTATCTTAACAAATAGTTTGGTGCAGTGTTTGTGTTACATTTTATGTTGAAAAATTAACCTGTTAAAAGGCAACAAAGTTCGTGGGCTCGGCTCCAAGAGCTGACCGGAGGAAGGTTGGAGGATCAAATGCTATGTTTTGGAATTTGCCCAAGTTTGAACGCGGTCTTTAAATGGTGTATGAAATAATGTGTGAGAGATGATGAGGCATGGAAAGTTTGCTTCGGATCGATGTTGTTTGCAATAAATTTTTCTTTTACTATGACTATAAAAATACCTTATTTATTCTTAAGATTTTTGTTTTAATAGTATTAAATAATAAGAATAAAAATAAAAGACCAGAAAACAAAACCTAATAAATATAATACAATTAGTAATTTGTCTTTTTTTTATTCTGAAAACTTATTACATCAGTTAAATCATGTTTTTGGCATAAATAATATTGAATTAATTCTTGTATCCATATTTGAGAGTAAAACAGAAATAAAAATGTGAAGCCTATTCATAAAAAAACATTTGAGTGGTTATCGCTGGATCGCAGTTTGGGGGCAGATGTTCGGACCCACCCGTGACATGACGTATCGTCGCGCGACCATACCGACAGCGGCCGCCGTCCCCGCCGCGCGATCTATAAATTCTGAACACCCGAATACACCCCCTCCGCCGTCCCGCACACCACTTCACCCGCTCCGAATCTACTACGACCGGAAAAGAAATATTGTGCAGAGAATACGGTTGAGAGATAAGAACATGGTAAACTGAAACTTATGTGAATAGAATAAAGATTAGAATCGCTCGGGAATAGGTAAGGTTCGTTACGTAAGACCACGAAAGTTGAACAATGTGACGGAAATAAATTTAGTGAAGTGAGCTGCGGGACCTATTCCTGGATGCATGCTCCTGGCTCGGCTCGGCCCGCCTCGGTCCGTCACGCCGCACACTGCCAGCCTGCTCTGCGCTATGTGTGTGTTATCTGAACAATGAAGGACAAAAAACCGGTAACGTCGAAACCTGAACAAAGCCACGTATATCTGGATTCAGTACAATAAATATCAAAGGGAACTTTTACATTGAAATATTTTTGAATAAGTCCTTTATCAACAATTTTCGTAAAGCAATAAAATTAAAAGATAGTATTAAAAACGGAATATTGGAATTGGTATAAACACCACATAGTAGGATGACACTGCCAATCATTATTGGGCATAATTGATTCTTTATTAATTTATTATTAATCCTTTCATAAGCCGACTAAATTCAACGTTTTCGCCGTATAATTCGTATAGAATACCAACATTCACATGAGATTTTAGTAAAAAGAGGTGTAAAAAACCGACGAGGATATCGTTTCACTCTAAAGTGTATTCTGGTGATGAGATTGCGCTTATCGCTCCTTTGAACGAATACATTGTCACATGAATGAGTACAATTTAGCCATGTGGATTTCCTCTGAAATTAACTTAACATCAGACTAAAGAAAAGACGTTTCACTTAGTTATTATTGTAATACGATTTAAACTCACTTTCCTGCAGCAGCCGAATGTCAGTATAGGTTACGAAATAAACACAAAATTTCATAGTGTCATAACATTGTAAAACGAATGTATCGTTGACTAAGTACGCATACTATACGTGATTTTGTACTACATTAGCGCATTTGCCGTGTAGTTCCGGCTTAGATTGTCACTTCACCTTTCTATCTACGAGTGTCGTTAGAGGCGACTAAGGGCTTTTTAAAGTTGTTTTTAGGCGATGCGATTTGAGACCCATCACCGACGATACTATATATGACCGTGAGCATATGTATGAATGTGTTAGCACTAACTTGTCTATGTCAGCAAACCTTATTTCACTTTTTTATGTATATTCATGTTTATACTAAGTATTTAAAAAAACGTAATCATTGAAAGGTTTTTGAAGTTTCTCCATCTTAATTCTAAATCAAACAAATGACAAAATTTCATCTATGGATGTACATCAAACGTCACCCTAAAAAGGTTCGTATTCATTTACAAGATCAATATTTGCAAATGCCGCTGGAAGTTGAAATCTGTCAAAAACGAAGATTTTACTGAAATCCATCCATAATTTGTTATTTTTAAACGCACATATATAAAAAAATAAGTATAATGTTTTACTGACGGAAGTTTTAGTGCTTTATATAAATACTTTCTAATAGAATTTATTTGAAGCGAATATTTTTATCATTTTCAAATTTAGTATAAATACTTAATAGAGATAAATAGGATTATCAAACATTCTTACAAGAACTGAAACATCAGCAGATCATATAAATGTTGCTCTCAGCGGGGATCTGACCCGCAAGCTCTCAAGACCGAGAAGCTAGAACCTATCCACTCGGCCACGGACATCTTCAAATAATATATTAGATGTATAGAATAAGTAAGAAATTAGGTATAGAGTGATTCAACAGGAAGGATGATGAGTATAATTCTGAATAGTGTAGCAGTAAAACCACAGATCTGTAGTAAAACACTAGTAATTTCAGAGATTGTAAAGAGCCATAGCTTTAGTTAGTAAATGTTCCTGAGGTTGAGGTCAAAGTCACTATTCTATGCAGACGTAGTTGCAAGTAGAAACTAGTTTATCATATAACACACTCACTATACACCCTTGCTTCAGTATCAATAATTGAAAATTTACAATACGTTTACATAAACTGTCACTTTACACCTGCAGCCTGTGGCGTGATTATACGCAACGGGCATACGGGGCCCTGCGTATCCAATTTAATAATTGTTTCCGGGTGTTGGTGGGGCTGCCCCGCTTCTGTAGCGCATCAGGGATGTTCGCAGACGCGCACGTAGACTGTTTTTACGCGACAATGCGTAAGCGGTGCGCCTCCTTGGTGCGCCGGGTGCGGGACAGACCCAACACAATACTAGGTATGATCGGGGCGAGGTTAGATTGTCCCTATATGCGACATTGTTGTGCCCTCCATGCTCCCTGTGTAAAAAAGGATAGGGCTTTGTAAATATATTATGTGTATATTAAGTTATGTCTTTCCTAACATCATAGTATGTAAGCCTTTACTAACACTAATGTGAGTCTTTGTTACTTGAATATACATTTTTATTTTGGCATGACTTTTAGTTCCTCGCCTCTCCCATGGCCGAAAAAGAAAATATAAATTTTAAATGGGAGAGGCGGTACTCCCCGACAAGAGCACAGTCGGTCGGGGTCAGGGAGTCAAGTTCAAGAACCGACGGACGATCCGAGCCGTATCGAGCAGCACCGCTTTCTGCATCTGTGCTGGAACCGACACGCCACAGAAATCCAACCGCCTCAAGTTGGTCGCGAGACTGGTTGGAATTAACCCGTGCGCGGACAAAACAATTGGGATTATTTCTGTCGAAGTCACACCCCACATGTCGGTGATCTCGTGAGCCAGATCGAGATATTTCCGACGCTTCTCGGTGTCGGCTTTCACGAGACCCTCGTCATGAGGGATAGTGACATCCACTAGAAATACCCTCGACTGCGACCGATCCCATACCACGATATCAGGCTTATTCGCTAGAATAGTCCTGTCCGTGATAACGGATCGGTCCCAATAGATTTTGGCACGGTCGTTTTCTAGGATTGGCTCCGGCAGATACTTGTAATACGGCAGCCTCTGTTGCAAGAGTCCGTATTTCAGAGCGAGCTCCTGATGCAGGATTTTGGCTGCTTGGTTGTGTCTGTGCAAGTACTCAGTGTTAGCAAGAGCCGAACAACCGGAAATAACATGCCTAAGTGACTCTCCGGGACGGCCACATGCTCGACAGATGTCTGTGGTACCGTCCTTTAGGATGTATTTCCGATAGTTCCGCGTCTTGATAACCTGGTCTTGTATTGCACAGACAAAACCTTCGGTTTCCCCAAAGAGGTCCCCGAAACGCAGCCAATGCAGGGAGGCTTTACGGTCCACGAAAGGTTCGTGAAGTACCTTGTAAAACCTCCCGTGCAGCTCCTTCTCTTTCCATACGGACTCCCGATCAGAGGTGCTAAGTACCTCCGGGGTTCGCCAATCCTGTGAGGCCAACGATAAGGGAGTCAGTCCTTTATCACTAGCGACCACCTCTCCCCGAATACTATCATCCGTCATCGTCAAAAAATAGTTTCTGAGGTTGCATACCTCGCGGTTGTGCATGGTTTTGGCACTCAAGAGGCCTCGACCACCACACTTCCGCGGGATATACAATCTCATAACCGACGATCGCGGATGATGCATTCGATGAGAGGTCATCGTCGTGCGGACTCGTCTGTCCAGAGCGTCTAGTTCGGACTGAGTCCATCTGAGCACGCCAAACGTGTACATCAGTACAGGCATGACCCAGGAGTTAATGGCTCGGATCTTATTAACGCCTGACAAGTAGCTATTAAGCACACTTTTCAGGCGTTCATAAAACTCCTCGCAAACACCCTGTTTCACGTCTGCCACCTTCACACCGATGGTTTGTGACATGCCCAGATACCGGTATGTTTCAGCCTCGGAGAGTGCCCTCAAATGATTGGTGCCGACATCGACACCATCAGAGTGCACGACATGCCCCTTCTCGACATGAATGACCGCACACTTATCGACCCCGAGCTCCATCTTGACGGAACCACTGAAATCGTTAGTGATCGTCAGTAGCTCCGCCAATCTGTCAGCCGTGGGGGCGTAAAGCCTCAGGTCATCCATGTAAAGGAGATGAGGCAAGCGTGGTCCGCCTCTCCGAAACTGAAAGCCTGTCCCTGAATTCTCCAAGAGTGTACTTAGAGGATTCAGGGCCAAACAAAACCAAACTGGACTCAGGCAATCGCCCTGGAAAATCCCTCGCCTTATATCAATTTGGTCATCCGAATCCGTCATCCGCTGACCGTCTACACTCAGGATCGTTCTCCAGCACCCCATACATTGCCCGAGGAAGTGTCGAACTGCACTATCAATTTTGTACAGCTCGAGGACCCTCATGAGCCATGTATGAGGTACCGAATCGAACGCCTTCCTGTAGTCTATCCAGCCAGCGGAGAAGTTCCGACGGTTGCGTTTGACCAGTTGGCCTACGACCGCGTCGATGAGGAGCAGCTCCTTGCTACCGCGACTACCGCCCCTACATCCGTTCTGAGCTCCAGATATCACATTGTTATCAACAATGTGTTGAGTAATCTTGGAGCTCAGAACGGATGTCAAGGTCTTGTAAATTGTACAAAGACAAGTAATGGGGCGGTATTGTGATGGATCCGCGGTAGCATCGCTCTTTGGAGCTAAATGAGTGACCCCAGTAGTTAAGAAGTTCGGGAGCGTCCCACTCTCGAGGGCGCTTTGGAACTGACGGGCGAGAGTAGCGTGACAGCGCGTGAACCCCTTCAACCAGTAATGGTGCAATCCGTCCGGCCCCGGACTTTTCCAGTTCGGAGCCTTACGGATCGCAGCCACCACATCCTCCTCGGATATGTTGACGGGGTTCATGGGCGCTATGGGCTCGCACGCTCCCTCGACCGCCTCGAACCATCGGCCCTCTTCGTGATCAACAGGCAGCGACCAAAGCCCACGCCAAAAGGCTACTACATCGGCTTTTTCCGGTCGCTGACCTGTCGTAACCACGTCGGGACGCTCCAAAGTTCTGTAGAACTTCTTCTGGTCACTCATGAAGAGACGATTCTGTTGGTACCTCTTTACCCTTTCAGAATATCGCCTAATTCGCTTACCCCAAGCAGCGATCTTCTGCTTCAGATCATCGATGCGCTCCACCAGTCTACAGGCAAACTCCGGTGAGTTGTCAAAGACATTCTCACCAGGGAATGCCTCCCTGACGAAGCGCACCACCCTCGGCCTATTGTTGCCTGATCTGAAGCTGGTCAGTTTGCCGACGAGGACCCTGGCCCTTGTGATACGGCCTTCAATCCGCCTCATCCAGGCTGGTCTAGTTCTAGTCCTGGGACTAGTACTGCCAGCCTGGCGGGAGCCACCAACTTTTGTTGGCGGCATCCTGACGCCGACAAATTGACAACTTGTCATTGTCAATAAATTGACATTTATTATTATTATTATTATAAACCAACACATAATATTAAATGGTTTTTTTTTCCTTAAAATTAATCAAACAAGTAATTTAAATAATTAATAAGTCACAATTATTCAGTCGGTTAATTGAATTTGCTTACATCAAACAGTGTCATTAAGAACTAAATAATATCAACTGTAGAAGACTATAACTCTTTTAAGGCAGTTGAACAAATATTTAGAATAAATAATTAAAACCAAAGTAAATAATAAAATTAAAATAATTAAAATTAATTATCGTACAAAGTGGCGATCGATAGTCTCTGCCTACCCCAATGGAATCTAACGGCGTGAGAATATGTATGTATGTAATTAAAACCAATAATGGGGCAGTAAAATAATTAATGCTCATCATCTTATCAAACTTATAATAGGTTTGATTTTTGTGCATATTTGTTTAAGTTTTATTTGCACATATTTCTTGCCAATTCTGTATGTAATTTTATTTTAGTCTATTTTGCCGTGTAGTGCCGGATTAGAATTTTACTACCCCTTTCTACCTACGGGTGTCGCAAGAGGCGACTAAGAATATGAGGCGTTTTTAAGTGATTTTAGGGTGATGCGGTTGGAGACCGACTACCGACGATTCTTTGTTTTGGTATCTTGATCCCTATCATCTTCCAAATGTGGCTGAGGAGTTTCGAGCTCTAAAGCTCTGGCTACCTCTTTTTGGGATTTATCGCCGTGAGTATATGTAAATACGTTTATTTTGTACAAATTCTGAATACTACGCAACGTAACCTTTAGATGAAATTAAATTATTGTAGTATGTGTGTTTTCTTCAGCACAGCGTTATTGACATGCTTTGTTACCGATCACGACTATGACGTCATCGTCTCCGCACATTAACTGACACAGACGGTATATTTATTAACTCATTGAAAATATGCAGCAATTGTTTAAATAATTCATGTAAATATTTCAAATATAAACTATGTCAAACTTATATTACATAATTTACTACACATGTTTTAAAAATAACACATGTTTTTTTTATTCATGCATAAGTTGAATCAGCTGGAAATGTAAAAATATGTTATGTATGATATATGGTATATTCATTTTTAAATGATGACTAATAGTCTGAAACTCAATCACTTATTTTAACAGTTGTACAAATATATTTAAACTTCATATTTAGTTTCAATTTGACTTTCAAAGACTATGATTTATCTTTCTATTTTGATATAAATGATTATTTAATTATTTAATTTAATGTTTTTTGACATGAATTCCTCATGTGGGGATTATTACTCATAAATAAAAGATGTTATTAAAGGAAAGAAAAATTTCGACACTGGCGGGGTTCGAACCCGCGACCTTCGGGTATACGCCCCCGTCGCTCTGCCAACTGAGCCACAGTGTCAGTTGGCATCCAGCGCGAAATTTCTCTATCCTTTGTTTCTTTTTTACACGTTCAAGTAGTGTTTGCGTTTCCTACCTCCGAATTTTTAACTAATTCGGATGGCCACTTGTCTATCTTTTCAGATAGAATGCAAATGTTGGAAACGCCTAACTATCACATAATTTAATGTTTTTTGACATGAATTCCTCATGTGGGGATTATTACTCCTAAATAAAAGATGTTATTAAAGGAAAGAAAAACCCCGCCAGTGTCGAAATTTTTCTTTCCTTTAATAACATCTTTTATTTATGAGTATTTAATTATTTTATTTTATTTTACATTTCAGACGTAATTTAAAGGTGATATCGGGCTTAAAATGTCAAGAGTCTGACACGACATTTGCTCCAACATCAATATTTAACTAACTTTAAATTGAATAACAAATTTATGATTATACTAGTTGACCCGCGCAACTTCGTCTGCGACAGACAAGTCATCATCTCTGTTGTTCAGACATGATTGAGTACCGAACATTTAAACCTTTAAAAATTACATAACCATTTTTACCTTTTTAGGAAATATTTTTTTCCCTCTTATCTATATACATTCATATAATCACGCCATTAGTTCCCATAAGGGTAGGCAGAGGCAGAATCTACATAGACCATTATGTCCAGAGTTAAGAAATAGGTACTTATATTTATAGGCACGTTGCCGCCGTAGACGCTACGTCCCGCAATTTCTAAATCTGTAATATCTTCGAAAATGTTCATTCAAATCTATATTGAACCAACAATCTATTTAAGGTATTTAATTGTATTAGGATTAATGATGTATTGGTTAAAATTACTTCGAAAATAAGGCATTATTTGTCTTAATAGTAAAGAAGTGGGAGTTTTCGGTAGAGCTTTTCAATGTGTACAATACTTTAGTATATAATTCTGATAAATCTTATAAGGTTCAGCCTGCGTTTGCAATACAAGCGCTAACAACGTAATTGCTTACGCCATCACATTAGCAATCTCATTTTTTTTACTATTTAATTAATGTTATTATACATATAACACACTCTTTTCCACTTCAATCAGTCTATTAATTGAAAAAAGCCGTATCGTAATCCGTTGCGTAGTTTTAAACATTTGAGCATATTAAGGGACAGAGAAAGCGACTTTATTTAATAATATGTAGTGATAACATTAGTAACAGCGGTATGTCCAAGAAAGGGGTAACCAGAGTTTCAGCATTAGAAATACACACACTGACACTTTTTCAAAGTTAAGTTAGGAAAAGAATGCAATATAAAGGATAATTAGTGATAAGTCTCGTAACTGTATAACCCAAACAACACACCAAACGAAGTCGAAATCAATTTTCAATTCCTATTCTTAAACACATATCATAACTTTGAGCTCCAACAACGATGTTTTTTCATAGATTACATTAAAAGACAAATTATTAATACACCAACAGATTTACGAAACAAAACAAGTCAGGAGCAGAAAATTACATTTAACATTTTGATAAGAAAACAGACAATAACTTGCAAACAGAACGTTGAACAAAGTTGTTCTCGCAACTGGAAGTTCAACTCGTTTATATAAATTTAAGAGAAACGACGTTTTATCTCATCAGTGTCGGACCACCTGCTACGGCGTAGCTGCTACGGAGCGGCGTAGCACGCGGCTGTCACGTGACGCGACTACGAATGTGCTACGAAATTTAGCTTAATGTTGACACTTTCATATTCCGCACAAAGTGTGTGTTCACATCGCGAGTCACGTGCTCTCCAGGTGTAACACATTCAGACAAACATTATGTGTTTTTCAACTGCTACTTCAATGAACGTTGCATTTCCGTTGTTCTCGACACTTCTTTATTACATTTCTTGGTGAAGGTATCAGTCCTACGTTTATGTTAAAGTTGTTTTTTTTAGGCTTATATCCATTATCTTGTTCCATTACTGGGCTTTGAATATCAGTACAAAATCTATTTCCTAGTTAAGTAGTATCTTAGCCAGAATCTCCTGTTTAGACATTTTCCCATTGTTGATTAAAATCTGGTTGTTAACGATATTAATATCTGAATTTGATGTCTGTGTTCAACTACAAAATTTAATATTTTTTTTTTCTTAATTTGTTAGTCTTATGAAACAATTTATACAAAAAAAAAAGATTTCATACATACAATGTGTCTTACCTAGAAATCCATGAGAAAATATCCAGCTAAGTACACAGTATACTTATAAATCACTGTACAATGTTTCTACCTACTATCTGAGTTTGAACTCCATTGAACAAATAACGCCATCTAGTGCCCCCTTAAGGGACTATTATTAACATGCTTTTGCTTTAAGTGTCGGAACCTTCTTTTGTTATTATTTATTCTATTTAGATTTTAGTATTGATCCGTAAAGCGCCTACAAATAAATTTTTCAAATTTCAACTCCTACCTCTTACGGTTAAATAGATACAGCCTCCCGCTTTCATCCTTTGAAACGGGATGCTTTCAAATTAATATAACGAATATAGTAATTTGTAGTTTAACTCATATTTTCATGTCACTATAAGAAATTAATTAGTTATTTCTGAAAGTTGCGTAAGATAAAGAATGCAAAAACGATAGTCGGTGATACGGGAACAATCACATAAAATGTCTTAAAATCCCTAGTTGCTTGTTTACACTTAGAGGAAGAAATGGGTTAATGCTATTCTAAGCCAACAATACACAGCTTTTCCTCACAGACCAAATATATCCCCACCCATAGCCTATCCTGTACTGTACTGATTTGGTCATAGTTGGTAACACAACTATTTCACAACATGTAGAACCGAGTGAACAGGTGACTAGCTATTGGTTCCGGAGGTCACGAAAGGTCACATTTATGGGATGAACATAATGATTGTTTCTTAGTTTTGGATGTCATTTATATGTGTATCATTTATTACAATGTTCTTCATGAAATCTTCATGTGGAGATTATTACTTATATTATATATTCATATATCTATTATGATGTATGTTACATAGAGTACGTTGTTTGTCCAGTGCTGTCGTGCGGCTGGGAGTGCGGGTGGCGGCGCGGGGGGCGGGCGGCGCGCGGGCGGCGGTTCGTGGGGCTGTACTCCGGCCCGTACTTCGACCCCGCCGCGCCCAACAACATCACGGCGCAGCTCGGGACCCATGCCTACCTGCCCTGCAAGGTAACTTACATATTCAAATAAATAAGACAGAATCAAAAGTTTTTTTAAGTGTTAAAACAAGGTGATATTTTTTCAACGACAAATGGATCAAAATTAAATTGAAATCAACATTGTTGCACTGAGGTACATGTTGAACTCAAAAATAAGATCTATTGAGTTTTAAACCTAAAATATTATTTACGTAATGTCAATTGAACTTAAATTAAATTGAATTGACTGTAGATTAACTAGGTAATTTGCATAAAGAAGAAAACGATAAGAAGTATATAATATCATTTTATGTAATTAGTACACTGTCAAAGCGAGACGTGAGTACTCTGAACTATAATGTCAATGTCACGTGATGTTCAGAAGTATCAGTACCTAGCCAACCCCATCGGAGATATTATTTGTGCTTTGTGTAACGCTTTTTTATTAAAATTTTCTCAACCACAAATAGTAAAATAAAGTATCGTTGGTGATGTTTGTCGGTGATGTAGTAGCATCACCCAACAGCGAATTAGAAGGCGTTAGCCTCTTATTCGCTTCCTACGAAAGCCGTTGGGAGAAATTGGCTTATGCCGAATCTTACAAATTAAATTTGTGAGTTTTTACCCTCCTGGGACACTACACACTTTTAATACATAAACCCCTTATTATAAAAACACCTAAATAAAAGTGCACCACATGTTTCCAGGTGCGTCAGCTGTCGAACAAGTCGGTGTCGTGGATCCGGCGGCGCGACGCGCACATCCTGACCGTGGACCGGTTCACCTTCATCGCCGATGAGCGCTTCCAGGCCTTCCTCGTCGAGGCCACCGATACTTGGACGCTGCAGGTAACGTGTTATTAATACATACATACATATACTCACGGCTATAAATCCCTAAAAGGGGTAGCCAGGGCTAGGGAATTAGAAATTCCTCAGCCACTTTTGGAAAGTTCTGTGGGGAAAAGATGGTAAAATAAAGGTTGGTGATGGGTCTCCAACAGCATCGCCCAAAAGTCCCTTAAGAGCCCGCAATACCGTCAGTCGCCTCTTACATACACCCACCGGAAGAAATGGGGTAGTGCTATTCTAAACCGACACTACACAGCATATATGTTGTTAATATAAACGTATAATTATGG
Organism: Bedellia somnulentella; assembly: GCA_963576735.1. Taxonomy (NCBI): domain Eukaryota; kingdom Metazoa; phylum Arthropoda; class Insecta; order Lepidoptera; family Bedelliidae; genus Bedellia; species Bedellia somnulentella. Next base: position 109,088 of record OY755182.1, on the reverse strand, counting down.
CTAGAATTCGAAAGGAAGGTAAATAAAGCTTCGGTGTTGGAAACTATTAGGCTGATTTAAAAAATTGTAAATTAAAAGATAGTAGGTGATTGATTGCAACGTCGGCTAAAAATAACTTAAAAAGTCCCAATACCCTTGATTATCTATTACGATAAAAGCGGAAGAAATAGGTGACTGTTATTTGAAACCGATATGAAACAACCAAACAAATTTAGTCATTTACTTGGTACTACATGTTTGATTTCAGTGACAGAATCGGTAAAAGAATTGATTAAACCATTAGAAAAAAGCCAAACTAAATTACCGTTATCTATTACCAAATAAAATATATTTATTTTTACAGAATTTTTGTGTCCAATAATTTGAGAATTGCAACATAATTTTATAAAAACTTGAGTCGCTCATATAAATCAGTATTTTTTTTAAGTTCGTACTACTCCCACGTAAAAATTACACAAAGGTACTTGAAGGCTTTCCAAAGTCTGCTTAGTTTCAGTTTTGTTCTGAAGTTGTTTCTATAGCATTAAGGAATAAGAATGAAAACTTCGAATTATGAAGAAAGGTTTCAAGTGAAATAAAATAATTGTTTGTTGAGTATTTAATTTAATTTATTTCAAAAATATGTTTGCAGATCTATGTTAGCTTACATAAACATTTAATCCTATTCACAGTTTTACTATTGATTTGTTTTATATAGAAAACAATCTTCATAATTTCACTGTTCCTCCTTTTACAAATAATAGGGTTTAATTAATAAACTAAACGAGAACATGTAATTCAATACTGTAGAAATGAGGTTTTCTTGTAAGGTTGTATCAAACAGTAAGAATTAGTGTTTTTCGTAAACAATAAGGAATTAATGAATAAATTTAAGGAGGCGATATAAATAATGTAAAAACCTAACATAACTTTACTCACGCCATTAGTTCCCATAGGGGTAGTCAGAGACTATCGATCGCCACTTTGTACGATCCTGGCAAACATCTGTAGCTCCGTTTAAATCCATTCATCTTTTCATACACATGCTCTTTTATTCTTCATACTTTGGACGCCTCCCCATTAACAAACAACATTAAATGTTAAAAATGGAATGGTAAGATATTTTGGGCACATGAACAATGGGTATGAGAGTGGCGATAAGACCAGATCGAAAACGTTCTCACTAGGGCGGGAGTCTGAAGTTGGAACAATAAAATAAAATTTGTACTCACGCCATTAGTTTACATTTGGGTAAGCAGACGCTTTCGATTTAGTATGATCCTGGAAAACTTCTCTAGCATTATTTACATTAATCATTCTTTCATACATGCTCTTTTAAATTTCATACTTCGGAAGCCTGCTTTTTTAAGAGCATTATTTATTGATCGATATGTGTCCTGTAAAGTTTCGTTCTAATGGCATGATATTACCATGATCATAAATACCTCTGAACCGTGACATTAATGTAACACTTTTGTAATATCTCTACATGAGAGGTAGCGGTGTGCCCCACTGAGATGGTTGTTTTTAACTTGTATTTACATTTGGTAATTCATTTAATTCAAATAGAACTGATACTACGCCATCTTAAATCAATGTATTTGCACATACTTAGTTAACACACATACGAGCATATCTATACTCACGCCTATTAATCGTAGGGGCAGCCAGAACTAACTAACTAAATTTATGTATGCACACACTTCTAATGCGAAGTGAAAGTTTACTTTAACTATGGTAGCTAAATAAGTAAATTTATTTTTATAGAAAAAAGTGCTAACGAGGAAAGCTACCATACGTCGCATATATAATTCAGGAAATAACGTAGTATTGTGATGCATTCCAGGTGAAATACGTGCAAGCTCGAGACGCCGGCCTGTACGAGTGCCAGGTCGGGACCGAGCCCAAGATGAGCCATTTCGTGCAACTCAACGTTGTTGGTGAGTGTAGTCGCGAGAATTGTTGCTATTGCAATTTTATAAAAAATGAAACCCACCTTGATAGGTCAGTAGGAACACTACCGCAGTAGAAGTGACTTCCAATCCCGAGTGGAGCCTACATCGATGCGTCTTCTCTAGAGTCATATGGGTGGATTCATCGTGGTTCTTAATGGCGAGGAAAAACCTCTTCAGATAACCTGCATGGCTTGTATGTACTCAGTTATGTGTCAATGTATTGGTACAGAAGTAGCGATAGGCTTGCTCCCTTTCACGTGATTTTACTAGTTAATGAAAAACATCGTGAAAAAACATCACATGTCAGTTATACTTAGTCATATGAGAGTGTATTCAAACAAACAAAATAGCGTAAGGCTGGCCTCCTATTATACGGATCCATTGTTCAAACAGACCATGGATACACTGACGCGTGGCACGAGATGTATAGAAATAAAATATAATGCCAAGTGACCGCTTCAAATTAATTCCAAATAATAAATCACTTAATTCAAACTCAAATGTTTACGGCGAATATCCCCGAAGTGGTGGCCTT